>APFE030260965.1:342422-376567 GCA_000404065.3 Pinus taeda | reverse complement strand
CGTAGAAAGGCTCTCTCTCTCTCACACGTGTGAAAAGAAGGATGCAGATTTCTTGGATTGGTGCACCGTGAAGTCTTGGACTGATGCGTGGCAAAATCTTGAACTGGTGCACGACGAAGTCGTGGACTGATGCGCGGCAAAATCTTGGACTGGTGCACGACGAAGTCTTGGACTGATGCGCGGCAAAGTCTTGGACTGGTGCACAGCGAAGTCTTGGACTGGTACACGGTGAAGTCTTGACTAGTGCACAGTGAACGACTCACCAGAGGAGACTTGACGAGTTCGATCTAGGGTTTATTGCCCTAGTTTAGGGCTGATCTAGGGTTTTCTATCGCTGATATAAATCAGATCTTTGTATTATTTCTCTCTACTGAATTATTGAAGATAAAAAGAAGATTTGATCAAAGGGTTTCCCCATATTGGGGTTTGTCCTTGACTAGCCGCCACATCTTGCGTCTCTTGTCTTGGCTTGTTTTATGTTGATCGTTTAAATGTTCTATCTGCACTTTACTGAATGTACATGTGATTGCTAATCTGTGGATCATAATAAGAAAGATAAGTAAACTGCTCTAAGCATAAAACATACCATAACTTAACACTCAATCTGTGAGAAGTCCTTGGCCACAAACTTGGCTCTGTACTTCTCCACACTACCATCTGCTCCATGCTTCCCCTTGAACACCCAGCGTGCACCTACTACTGATTTGCCCTCAGTTCGTGGCACAATCTCCCAGACATCATTCTTCATGATGAGGGAATATTCCTCCAGCATGACATCCTGCCAACTTGTTGAGAAGTTGCCTCCTTATAACAAGAAGGCTCAGTGTCCACCAACTCTGCCATCAATGTCATATATCATGTGTACCTCTATGGTTGTTTGTTATCCCTGAACATGGTGCTAGGGTCCTCAACATCCTCTTGGGCCTCTTGAATCAACCTATTAGCCCACTTGGCTCTCTTCCTCCCTATGTCAGGAGTCTCTAACTGAGTAGCTACTTGCTCTTGTCCTAGACTTTCCTCCTTATCATCCTTGTTGTGCGGCCCTCTTGCCACCTGGCTAAGTCTCAATTTGTGATCCTGATTGAGGCTGCACCTTGGGAGCAAGTTAGCTCCTTCATCTCAGGTACTCTAACCTACTCTCGCTCTAAGGAATCACTCAAAGCCCTTTCCTCCTGGAACCTCACATCCCGCCTGATAATTGTCTTCTTGAGTCCTGATAGATATTAGATACACCCTGTATGCCTGAGTTGTCATATTGTATCCCATGAAAATTCCCTTTTTCTATAGCGGACTCCAACTTCTTCCTGCTATCTTTGGACACATGGCAATAAACTTTTGTGCCAAAGATACAAAAATGTGAAACATCAGGCTTCTTGCCTGTGAAAGCCTCCTCTGATGTAACTCGTCCAAGCACCCTGTGTGGACACCTATTCTGCAGAAATACTACATTGTTGCATGCCTTTCCCCACAAGAACATATCTGCAGAAATACTACATTGTTGCATGACTTTCCCCACAAGAACATAGACAGTCCCTAATCATGCAAAATGGCCTTGGCCGCTCCAAAAATATTGTGGTTCTTCCTCTCAACCACCCCACTCTGTTGAGAGTTATGATGTGCTATCAGCTCTCTCTTAATGCCCTCCTTGGCACACAAGACCTTGAAGGTATTGGAGATATATTCCCCCCATTGTCACTCCTCAGTGCATTGATCTTCTTCCCGGTCTAGTTTTCTACCAAGGCCTTAAACTCCATGAACTTGGTTAAGACCTCATCTTTCTTCTTCAATAAAAATATCAAGTTTTCTGAGAATAATAATCAATGAAGCTAACATAATAATTGTGTCTCATAAGAGACAGAGAAGAGAAAGGCCCACATACGTCTAAATGCACCAGCTCCAAAATCCCTTTGGCTCTATTATCTCAACCCTAACAAGAAGTCTTGCCATACTTGCCAAGTGTGCACCCCTTGCACACATTTTGTATATGAAAGTTGCATGTTGATAATCATGTGGCTCTTTGTTGAAGAATCTTCAACGCCCCATGATGCAAGTGTCCCACGCACCTGTGCCACAATTCTCCAACATGTCTACTCTGCTCACCCCCTGCCTTGCTGCTCAAGGCTGCGCAATTCTCTAGCTGCAACTTGTAGAGATTCTTCATCCTGATACCTATCTGCTTCACTGATCCAAAAGCTAAGTGCTCGAAGACTACTTTACCTCTACTAAAGATGACATCATGGCCCGTGTCCTCAAGGGTGGCCACTGAGACAAGGTTCTTCTTTAGCCCTGGAACATAGAGGACATCTCTAACATGAGGGCCCCCGCCCCATTATCTTCCGACAGTATTGTGATCATCTCCTCCAATGAGTAGAAGTTAGAGACTCCCTCTAAACAGTGATGTGCTCTCAGTCCTTGGAACGCCATCCTCCTTGTCCAAAGAACTGCTCTTACAAACTGATCTCTGTTCATCAAAAATTGATCTCTGTTCTTCACAAACTTATCTCCGTGTGTTGGTCTTTATGCTAATCTCTGCTCTGATACCATGTTAATTTTCCATGAAAATTTTGAGCCTACTTAGGTAACAACCTGAAACTAACTTTCATTCACCAAGACACAGAATTTCTTAACACATAAAAGCAGCGAAATAAACACAGATATAAAACACAATCACACAATTATTTTTCTTGGGAAAACCCTCTTCTTTGCTATAGTATTTTATTGATAAACTTGAGCACTGAAATCTCCTACAATGCAATCTGAGAACAAACTTGTTCTCTGTTGTACTAGCTTAAACTCCCTGCAAAACACTTGATTTTAGCTCCTAAACCTTGGGCACTGGAGTCCCTATTTCCTAGCACACTAGGGCCTGAATCTGTGCACACAAAAACTCCTATTTTGTAGCACAGCAGGTCCCTATTTTCGTGCACACCAGGTCTCCTTTTATATAGGACGCATCTTCTAAATCTGTGTGCAAATCAGCTCAATAACCTGTGCATTCTTGCTCTCTCTCACTAACTCGTGAGGCTTGCTTTGTCTCACAACCTTCTGCACAAAACAACTACGAAACTTTGTGCATTCGTCTTCCTTTTATTGTTTCGATCCATGCTAAAATTGGCAGGTAACAAATTTAGAACTCATGGTTAACGAGTTAACTGAGTCAAACTGGTTCTTCTCTCTCCAATCATAACTTGGAGCTACAACTCGTGTTTCCTTCAATCAAGGACTAAAGCTCCACTCGTCCTGTTCTAAATTTATAACTGCCACTCATTGAAGAAGGTCTATGCAAATAATCCTCCATTTCCAACACCACGCATGAATATACCATCTCCATGAACTCGTCCATGGTCAAAGGAAAGAAAAACTCGGTCTTTCTGGCTAAGGCACCTGCCAGAGAAAACCTTCTCTCACTACACTTGTCAACATCAAGAATGTGAAACGTGTGTTAACTATAACTGATAAGATTATAGTTTCGACAGTCGTGAGATCTGCCAGTTGAAATCAAGAACTTTGAACCTGTAAGGAAGGCAGTCCCCGATAGCATTCTACTTTGAAAGCCCACAGGCTCGACAATTTTAAGAATACCAAAGAATCCGGATTGGACATGCTTGAATTTGAGAATCTGGACATACATGCAATCGCCTGCATTAAATAGTAGTTAAAAAGGGAACAGACTGTCTTTATGTAGTATCTAAGAACGAAACCAATACCCTTTAAAATGTAGATTGCCATATTTTTCCCGTGCTGGAATTTTTCTATCCAAATTTTTGTGGTGTCATACTGAATTTTTAATTGATATTGAACTTGGTAAGCATGGTTTAAACTATTCCTCCATACTAACAAAATCCAATTTTGAGCCTTGTTTTTACTATTTTGGGTGAACCTTATAGTTATAGCCCATTTCATCATTTCTATCAAAAAAAAGTGAAAAACACAAACACTCATACTTCAATTCTGGTTCAAACTCTTATCTTAATTCGTTCTTTCTTTAATGAAAACCTTAAGAGAATTGTCGACGGTGGCTTGCCAGGTCAGTTAAAGTGGGGGTGACGCTCAAGTCCCGAACAGTACTCAAGTCTCTTCGACGATGTTTGTGTGTGTGCTCGTGCTCATTGTGCACGCATACTTGTGATAGCAGTTGGGGTAAGAGGCAGGTTCTGTGTGCGTGCAACTGTGACAGACATCAGAAAGTCCTGGGGCACTTTCTCAGAATAGATAACCCCATCATTGCTTCTTGGCCAAAAGATTCTGATTTGAATGTTATAAACTGGCCAAAGTGATCTAAACTCTCCTAGATTGGCGAAAGGCAAACTTACCACATCAAGATAATTGGAAAATACGTTTTTGAAAAGCAAATCTTAAAAGTATTCTGAATTTTGACCCCGTTTCTATATCAAACTTTAACCCCAAATTTAGTGTCTTCTCTATTAAAGCCTACATTCATTTTGCAAACCCTGATATGCTTATTTTCTAGGTCAATAATTTAAATAATTCAGCATTTATGAACCATAAACGAAAAATCCACACCTCTTTTCTGAACCTGTTTCCCATGAAAAACAAAAGAGAGTCTCTGTGGCCAACCCCGGCATCTCCATTGAAGGAACTGATCCGATGCGAGTATGGCAAAACTACGTCCTTGACCAGAGAAGCATGCTGGGCCTTCAATCTCCCGAAATCGGAAATAAGAAGCACGCTATTCTTGAAGTTGTCTATCACCTTGTACAGGGCATTGGGGTCCTGGCAGATGATCACGTGGTCCCGCCCACGGTACCTCCTCCAGTAGGGCTGCCTCTCCAGCCATAGGACCAGTTCCCCCTGCATTCTCTCGTCGCTGTACGATTCCTTGTTGCCAATTATCTGTCTGCCCGGGGGGTTAACAACGAGGCTGAGCGAGGAGAAGAAGGGCACATAGAAGAGATCGGCGTGGTTGGGATCGAGAGTTCTGATAATGGAGGTATTGCTTATCTCTTCTTCGTCGTCCATTGAAGACAAGTGGGAGAAAAGCCACCACTCTGCGCTGTGCTGGTTGCCCGGGTACCGTAGCTCGGAATCGTCATTGACAGGGGAATCGGCTGTCAAGACACCCCGGGCTCTGAGGTAGTGTTCGATGACGCCGTAGGTGAACTTGCGGGGAAGATCGTACATGAAAATCTTGACGATGGGTGTCGGAGCCGGTGGCCTAGGCGTGGTGGCAACGTCGTCCGGGGCAACCAGGCGTTGGGGGGCCTCCGGGAGATGTGGTGAGAAGAGGAGGGAGAAAGTGTTCATGGCCGTGTATAGGAGGAGGCAGACAAAAACCAGCATGAAGAGGGTGTTGCCGAGACTCGATCTGCGACCACCCATGGCTGCACCTCTCTTCGGGGTTTCGTCCTTTGTCGCTGTCGTCGTTCATCCCGTGTTGCCTTCCGCCATTTTGAAATGTCAGTATCGGAAAATAAGTAACAGAAACCAATGAGATCCACTGTACCCGTACCCGGGCTTTTCTCGTAATATCATTTCATTTCATTATACTTGTTTTCTGCACTCATGGCTATTAAACCTCATTAAATATACGATTATTTTGAGAACAGAATGTTTCTCTAGCCCTTCGGATGATGCATGATATGTGATCATGGTTACTATTTTAAATTTATTTTAATTTTGGGTTTTTTTATTTATTTTAATTTTAGATTTATTAAATGCGTACCGATTAAATTTGAGGTGTAATTTTTTTAGTTTAAAATTTGATAAAAAGTTTGGAGCTAATTAGATTTGATCCTTCTTAATGCTTGATAGATCCAAGTTTAAGATGGATATAGGCTAGTTTCAATTGTATGTACCAATGGAAAATTTGTTAAACATTTAATTATTTTGGTCATTTTAAATATGTCAAATATGTCTAAAATTGATATGGTCATTTTAATTTTAAATTACCTCAGTTTGTTGAGATTATAAAGTGTTAATAACTTGAATGATCTTTTTCTCCACTCTCCAACTCTCTCACTATCTCTCATTCTTTGTAATCAATAATATATAAGGTTTAATATAATAATACTTATAATGGTGAGTATTATTTTAATAATATACTTAATAAAATATCATTAATATACAAATAATAATATATATAAATAATTAACTTGTTAAAGAAGCAATAGTATGTTAATTTTACATTATGATGGATATAGGCTAGCTTCAATAGTGTGCGGTCATGGAAAATTTGTTGAACATTTAATTATTCTCGACATTTTAAATATGTCAAATATGTCTAAGATTAATATGGTCATTTTAATTTTAAATTTCTTCAATTACCTAAGTTTGTTGAGATGATCAAATGTTAATAATTTGAATGATCGCTCTATCCACCCTCTAACTTTGTCACTGTCTTTTCCTCCAAATCCGTCTTTCTCTCCCTTTCTCTCTCTTTCTCTCTTCATCACTATCTCTTTCTCTTCCCCCTCTCTCTCTTTCCCTCTAGCTTCCCCCTCCATCCATATGATCCATAATTGTCACTTGATGTAATTAATAATATATAAGGTCTAATATAATAATACTTATAATGGATATGATTATTTTTATAATTTATTACAATAATAATAACTATATTATACAAATAATAATATATAAAGAAATAACATGTTAAAGAAATAAGAGCATGTTAACTTTACATTATAGACGGACCAAATTCTTTTCATCAAATTGGTAGCTTTGTGTTTTACATTTTATATTTTACATTTTGCATTACATTTTACATTTAACATTATATTTTGTATTTTGCATTTTATATATATATAAATATATAGTCAACATTTTTTGACATTTAAAAAATGTTGACATACATTTTTACATTACGCCTACACGTCTCCCTTATAGTGGGTTGTAGAGTGTCTCTTGGCGCATTCTTTTTCCAACATAAGGAAATAAGTTAATGGTTGAAACCCACATGCATTTGGTAAAAGGAAAACCTACTCTCTTATAGATCACTAGTTAGCTAGTTCAAGGCACGTGGTTTTCCATAAATAACGGTGATGAGTCAACCCACATTTGTGGATAGTGACTAGTGATGGTTATCCCCACTATCAATTGAAAACTCGGTTATGATAAGGTTTGCTACTTTTGAGGTGGGGGGAGAAGAAGAAGAAAGAAAGAAATAATTGATTGATGAGTTTTACCATGTGGAAAATGGTGGGAAGGTGTTGGAGTAGTCAAATGGGGAGGATATTATTTATTATTCAAAAGACACATCAATTAGTGACTCCATCTTCACAATGAATAAGACCAAGAGTTGATGTATTTCTAGAGGAAGTCTATAGGGGGGTAACCAAAATAATATATTTCAGGGAAACAATAGAGCAAAAACTATTCCTCAAAACCCCACATTGTTTTGACGTGGAGGGAAGGATAACAGTCATGAATGGAATTGATAATGGTGTCAAACCCTTCACATCTACAATTAAGTTGTCTTTTGGATTGGAGCATCGAAAATCTCCAGATGTTATCCTCATCGTCTTTTCAAAGCCTAGGGACTCAACCATGTACCCTCAATCGAAGGGGATTGAAGCATATACGAAAGGAGACTTATTTACATTGGTCAAATTATTGTTTTTCAATCTTATATAACAAAATATTAGGGAAGGGGGGTGTAACATATGTGAAGACCTAGTGTGGAAAGAGGAATTAGTAGTGATCATAGGGTTTAGCTCTATTTAAGCAAGAACTGTAAACAATGTTGAAGAGGGTGGTGAAGAAAAGAGGGTTTTGTACTCTAAGGCAAACATAAGAAGGCAATTTTCCAAATGTGTTACCTTGAAGAAATCAAAAATCAATTTAGTTCCAAGTAGTTGAGATATTTAAATGAATCAAGTGGTGGGGATGGAAAAGCAGACCCTCACTAGATAGATCTTTGGTCAACAACCTCCTAAAAAGACACTATGAGAATGAGTAGATAAATAGTGGAGCACCCTACTACTTACTTTCACCTTTTACTTAAGCATTGATTAACATTCATATTCAAACCAAGGGAGGATTTATCAAGGATTTTAGGTTTAAGATGGTTTAAGGGTTCTACATTGTTGAGTGTTGAGTATTGGAACCCTTATATTGACTCATCAAACAAAGAAATCCAATGCATAACTTGTATGGGTAATGTTACCAAATTTGTTATTAGAATTTCAAACAATGGGTGTTTGTGGAGCTATTAGTAATAGTTGAGGAAAATACATTGAAGTAGATAACAAGGTCTTGAGGATGAGAAGGATTATAGAATATATTCTAGTGGAGACAGACTTCAAAGAGGGCTTGGAAAAGGATGTTGATTTAGTTATTGGCAATCTTCATTTACATGATCTTTGGATTATGTAATTATTCCCTTTCGTTGTGCTAGATGCCTCAAGTATGAAAGTAATCTCAATTGAAAGGAAACAATGTGACAAAATCAAACCTTGGATTCAATGTTTGGTAGAAGACAAATTAGACATGAGGAACTCAAGGATCCCCAAGGATAAGGAGAAGATGGATGTAGGCTAGTCTAAATTAGTAATAAGGCCTCAGGTGCCATTAACAACCAATCTCTTCACCATATGGTTGAGTTTGAAAATCTCCTTTCAACATTGTTTGAACTAGAGTCTCAAACCCTATATCAAAATCACTAGCTAAAGTTTGGGTTTGATAAAAGTTGAATTCCTAAGGAGAGACAGATAGAAGGGAGCATCAAAGCCTTCTATTTAGGTTTTAGGAACGTTGGGGGGGCATGATTGTGGGACTAGAGAGTTAATAAGGGATCCTTTATCTTCAAAGACCTCAAGGGAAGATATATTCTTAAAACCCTCCACAATTATGCAGGTGCCCTCTAACATAGAACATCGTACATATCCCCCAAGATTTATATAGATTATAGTAGTATTTAATGAACTACGCACAATGGAGGGTTAGTAATGAATATGGTAAGTGGTGCTTTCGAAAATTGTAGAGGAAGGAAATACATATTAACCTTAACACATAATAAAGCTCAAAGTGAAATCTAATGAGGGAAACAACCAACTTTAGAAAGAATTGTTGGAGCAAGGAAAACCTTGAAAGGGGTATCCTCATGGTTATTATATATTTCGACGCCAAGGCCTTAGGTAGTGCATACAAAAAAATTGCCTCGAGTATATTAATTAGTATTTACAATGTTGATGTTGTTGTGATTCAATAAACCATGAGGGAAGTGAAAAATATCATAAGTGAACTATCTAGATTTATGAGGCACTAAGATTTTGTAGCGGTATATTCTATGGGGAGATATGGGTGGGGGGGTTGTATTGGCTAGAGGAAAGCAACTATGAGAGAATTTTGAAAGACTGGGAAAATGACCCTCAGCAGGTGCATTACATGACCCATAAGGCATCACCAACCATTCATACAAACATTTTTTAAGACCATAAGTAGTGTGACATGTCATGGTGGATGGTAATAAAGTGAGTTGATGTGGATAAGTCAAACAATAGAATGGAATTGAGGACTTCCATGGTCCAAAAGAACAACAAATTCTATAACAGTACTCCTACTCCTAGATAATATAACAGGGATCCATAGTGGATAGTGGATCGAGTCATCTGTAACTCCATTCCCTCAAGTTATTAGAATATGTTATTGTTGCTTGAGATATAGGGGAAGAACTTTTTTCTATTGGTTTTGGGGGAAGCTTTCTTGGTAACCAATGTTCATGGCCCACATTAGTGTTGAGAAATGTAACTCAAGAAATACCATCTTGCACAACTTTCAATGTGGGTGTGTAGGAAATGCTTCGAGATATTTCAAAAAATAACCACTTATGGAAAGTGGATAATTAATTTTATTTTGAAAATCACTTAGAAAAAAGTGATTATGTTCTATCGTTGACGTGGTCCTGGGTGTCTAATAAAGTGTGCACTATACGTTAATGGTTTTAATAGAATCCAAAACATACATCTCAAGATGAGATTAGGGTTTTCACGTCTAGAGTTTCAACAAAGCATAACTAAGACAAGATCACAGAGGTGAGTTATAGTTGAGCAAATATAACAAGTAGGAGAGGAGCTAGAGTTCAAGAAGAAGAAGGAAGAGAAGGTCACACTACATAATCATATAATGGATGTATAGTAGCATTCACACATCATTCACACAAGAGTCATACTACAAGGCCTACATATGTATTTAGGGGTGATTTTTGATTGACTATACCATATTTGATTTAGTAGTCTATGAATGTTGCCTTTCTTGTAATCTTTTATTAAAGGAATGAGATGTTAATTTGAGGGAGAAATCATTTATGTATGTGTGTATTTCATTTATGCTTTCGTTATTTACTACTCGTGGATTATATGACCAATGCTATGTTCGAAGAAAAAAAAAAAATAATATATAAAATTATATAATATATATATATATATATATATATATAATATATAAATATAATATATATATATATATATTATATATATATATTCTAATGAATAAATTGTGTTGATTTATTTATTGAAAAAAGGATTTGAGCAAGATAAAGGGCTTCATTTGTCATAGGTATGGGAATCATTCATCACAATTTCCAAAGAAAAAGAAGGGTAAAGGAAAGTAGTAGCTAAAGTATGTGGCAATCTCTATAGAAACTCAAATAAACGAGTTTGTCACCAAATTTGAGAAGAATTTATCGATGGTATCTTATCATTTTACTAGCACGGTTCTAAGGAATGCTTGGTATGTGGGCAATGGGGTGTCTTGAAATATGATGTTAGCCTGATAGTATTTTACCAGTCTAAAACCAAAGTTAATGTAGAGCTTGGTGATGATGCCAACTACTAAGTAAGAAGAATTGATACATTTCCCTTCTAGCTTTATTCAGGTAACTATTTAGATTTTGACAATGTTTTTTCATTTTAGGTCGCAAAATAAGTCACTTTCATTTTTTATTGTGAAGGATAAGAGTTATGTAATAGATTTCAAGAATAATTGCATTCTCATCAGGTCGAAAGAATCTAGCCCAAAAGTAGCACAAGTGATAGGGGTTAGGGAAGGCAATTTATACAAGTTGTAGTCTGAAATTATTTGAGCCCTAGTACATAACAATGACAATGTGTGTGAGTTATGGCACAAGAGGATGGGGCACCTACATCATAAGGGCTTGCCTATTATGAGGGGGATATTCATAGGTCTAATAGAGTTCAACATTGAGTAAAAGGAAATATGCAAAGGGTTTGTGCTTGGCAAACATGCCATAGGTTGGTTTCCTTTATTTATGACCTCCCTCACAAGGCTTGGATCTATTTCTTAAACACTAAGGATGAGGTATTTAACAAGTTTTAAGATTTCAAAGCTTTGGCTAAGAACCACATGGAAGAGGATCAATGTCTTGAGATTGGATAATGGGGGTGAATATACATCCAAGGAGTTAATGGGTTTCTACAAGGAGCCAAGAATAAAGAGGGAGCTAACTATTCCATGCAACCCATGACAAAATGGGATTGTAGAGAGAGAAAACAAAAACATCATAAGGGTTTGATAACATTGTGATTGATGATCAAGACTCACTAATGTTTCTTTGGGCAAAAACATGCAACATAATCAATCGATAATTTGTCACAACAAATCTACTGAAATATATTGAAAACCTAAAATCTACAGTATGGGG
The DNA here is from genome assembly GCA_000404065.3 of Pinus taeda. Lineage (NCBI taxonomy): Eukaryota > Viridiplantae > Streptophyta > Pinopsida > Pinales > Pinaceae > Pinus > Pinus taeda. Next base: position 364,947 of record APFE030260965.1, on the reverse strand, counting down.
GTTAATTTTCCCTTAGATTTATGGATTCGTTAATTATTGAGTTATGCTTATGCATGCAATAAGATAAAATATGGAAAATATAAAACAACGAAATAAAAATCACAAACCACTATGAACACGAGATATGATATGGGAAACCCTTACGGAATAAAATCCAATTAGAAGGTGAGGTTACTTTGCTCTCTCTTTCTTCATGGAAATGAATGGAAGTAGAAAAGAGTGAGACTTGAGGCCCATGGTGATCCAAGATCTTTTACTTACAGATGCATCAGAATTACATAAAGCAGAGTTAATTAACCATGGAAATTAAAAGCACATAAACAATGCGGAAATAATCAGAAGAACACAAAAACCATGACACAGTGATTTGATTATGGAGTTCGTCGAATTTGGACTATGTCTTCGAGCCTTGCTCAATAGTGGGGAGGCCTTATTTTTATTAGTGGCATAAAAGAGATAAAAGTACAGCAACAAGCAATTACAACCCTTATACCTCCAAGCTGATATATGGACAAAGAATGGAGAGCCCAACTTTGAAAACAGACAAAACCATTGAGCTCATGAAGAAAAATAGTGCAAAAACTCCTATCCAAACTCCCAATTTGGATAATCGAGCCTTCTACAACCTTATCAGAACCTCCTTGCTACTCAAGGCGAGGTTTTGGCCTACTGCCAGGGATCAAGGTCTATTGTATACAATAGAATTTGAGTTTCGTCCAGTCCTCTCCGTCTTTCTCCGACACAACAGTCATATATAATATCATGGTGGCATCCCTCAAAATCAAGGCAGTTCTAACATAATACCAAAGTTTAGCAGGCGGAAGGATTCACGGCAACAACCCTTCCGCAATAGAAAAGTCAATGTCTAATAAAACAACACATTACATTAGCGCATGGGTATCGGCGGTTCTAGCTTATCGAAGGAAAATCCAAGCCTGGAAACAATCATCCTACAATATTTATGGATCTGACAAGATTATTCATCGTATGCCATAATGTCTCGTGGCCGGTTCTCCCATCACACTATCACAATTGGCGTAAAACCCTTGGTGCACTGATCTAGCACACTGCAACATTTGCGGACCCATTGGGCGTATTAAGCATAATATATAGTATTTTAAGTATGGGCCCCTTATCGCAGTATTGCAATCGGCACCCACTGCAAAATCCCAATTGGCAGTTTTCCCTCAAACCACATCACAAGCACCCACCTTTTCGTGTGATTGCGATATGCAATGTATATCACATAGCAACTAAGTCTTGTCGGGGCCGATTTGTGACTCCTTCGACCTGCAATATGCGATATCGCAATCGCAGCCGCGAATGCCAGGGGCCGATTCTTCCTTAAGCGCTCCTCCTTTTCATCAATATGCAATATGCGGGGTCAAAAAATGCTCCCTTATTCACTGAAAACTATGCCGTGTCATCTTCTTCCTGCTACCTGGACAAGTCAAACTCAAACTTTGACTTGTTCTAACTTTGTCATCTAGACTCGGAATTGCGTGTCGTTTGCATTGTTGGAATCTGGATGACGAGCACTTCGTTTTGATGCTAAGCTTATCCAAATTCTGCCACTTTGAGTTTTGAGCCTTTTGTCATGTCGTTGGTACTTTTGTGAAGATCCACCTAGATCAATCCTCCCCACTAAGAGCTTTTGGACCACTAAAAGACTTTTCAGTCAATTGGTAAGTGAGGAAATTTCTCCCTCACTTTTTCGTTCTCCATCCATCGAGCTTTACTTGGATTCATTCCTTTGAAGCCAACACGGATGTACTCCACATCTCCCCGTTGTGAAGTTCTGGTCCTTCGGTCGAGTACGATATCTTCGGGAAACTTATCTAGATACTCGGGTGCAAAAAAATCCACTGTAGAATCTGTGCAACTTCTTCGGTATCCATAATCAATGGAGGTTCATAAAGCTTCAGGTTTTCCACATTTACCACAAAGTACATTTGCATATAAGCAGGAAAGTCAAGACGAAAAGCATTGTCTCCAATCTTTGCCAATATGGTGAAGGGACCATATCTAATGGGTCTCGGTTTCTTCCCTTCTCCCTTCATCCTATCTTTGCTGATATGGAGCCACACCTTGTCCCCAACTTGAAACTGATGGTCAACTCGGTGCTTATCATGTCGAGCTTCATACCTAGCTTGACACTTTTCCAACTACTCCTGCACTACCTGATGAATTACCTGTATCCGTTCAATGAAATTTGGTGCTTTGTCCCTATCATCTCATCCATTGTCATCCTCCTCTTTCCCAAAGACCATGTCCAATGGATCTTTGGGGATATAGCAAAAACATGTCTCAAACGATGAGCTCTGTGTCGATGAATGTGCTGCTCAATTGTATGCATGTTGCACATAAGGAAGTTTTTCATCCCACAACTTGGGATGTTTCCCACACTAGCCTCGCAACAAGTGTACCACGATGTGGTTAACAACCTTGTTTGCCCATCGGTCAGTGGATGAAATGTCATACTTCTTTTCAGCTTGGTGTCCATCATTCTCCACAAGCTGGTCCAAAACTCCCCAAGAAAGCGGGAATCTTGATCTGAAACAATAGATGTGGGCAACCCAAAATGGACCCAAACATGCTGAAAGAAAATAAAAGCAGTCTACTCAGCAGTGACCTACTTTTTATAAGGCATTAAAATACACATTTTACTAAACCTATCCACAATGACATACAAATAGTCGTGACCTTTCCTAGACATCGGTAAACCTCCTACAAAGTCCATGGACACACTTTCCCATGGTTGACTCGAAATAGGGAGTGGTGTGTAGAGCCCAAGTTTTCTATTAGAGGGCTTTGAAATAGAACACAACACACAACCCTTTACAAAGTGAGTCACAATGTTTTTCATATGAAGCCAAAAACAAAACCTATGCAAATGACATAAAGTTTTCTCAATTCCAAAATGACCAGATACCAGAGAGGTATGAACCTCTCAAATTACATGAACCCTTTCATTACTAGGTATACACAGTTTTCTAAGGTGATATAATACATTTCCCTGCAAGTAATAATTGTCCACCTACGATCCACGGGTTAGTTTTGCATAGATTTCTTTAAACTCACTATCGTTAGCATACTATTCAGCGTAACTTTCTAACGACAAAGAAACATTTTTCAAAACTACATATGCATAAACAAGAGGACGAGAAAGCATATCTACTACTTTGTTATTGGCGCCCTTCTTATATTTTATTACCAAATGAAACTATTGGAGGAATCCCATCCATCTGAAGTAACGGTCTTGCTGAAGCTTAGTCTGTGACAGAAGATACTGCAAGGGCTGATGATCCATGTAGGTGATGGTCTCCTTGCTGATTAGATAGTGTTTCCACTTATTTACACTCTGGACCAATGCGTACAACCCCCGGTCATACATAGGATAATTCACAACAACCTGGGAGAAAGTCTCTGAGTGGTAACAAACATGTTTTCTTTGTTGCATCAATACAACACCCATGGCATATCCATTGGCATCTGTTTCAAGGCCTAGCCTTTTCTAAAAGGAATATGAGATTAAGTTTTCTTGGGAACCTGAATCAAACTGAGTTTCCACCTTTGTGTGCTTTATGACAACTCTAATGTGGAACAACTTAATTCTCTTTTGCTCGTGACTCACAGACTCATTCAAATAACTAATGCTTGCAAATGAATCAAAACTATCATTAATAGAAAGAGTACCTCTTGTGCCCATGGTTGTGATCAATGTTTCATCGCCAGAATTTGATCCAAGGTCCTGTGTTGTTGCCACTGTTTTCTGCTTCCTCTTTCCACCAAATCTCTTCGGTCTCAGTTCTAGATGCAGCTTCCAACAGTGGTCCTCATCATGCCCATAATTCTTGCAGTGAGTGCATGATAGTGTTGCTTCGTCCCCCTTCTTGGCAGTGACTGTCTTCTTATCCTTCCCTTTTCCTTTCTTCTGGAATTTTCCATGTTGAGGTTTAAATGACATCTTCTTGGTTTGGTCATCTTGGTCATTCTTTACTCAACTTTCAAGATGTATAGCTTTAATGTTGGTCGTATCAATTGAAGTAAGCTTGAATAGTAATAACGAGTGTTTGATGTAACTATGTAGCGCACCTATGTACTTAGTTACAGTTTCGGGCACATCTAATGAGATGCCCAGATTTAGTGCTTATTCCAAAAATCCTCAGTGAAGCTTTGTACATTTTGGCCCTTACCTTGCCTTAAATATTGCCAGTCCATAAGTGCCTTTTGCTTATAACCCAGAGGGTAGAACTGGTCCTTTAATGCATAAATAAAACTAGACCAAGAGGATAGAAGGTTACCTAACTTCGTGTTGCCCTTTTGTAACTTTCTCTCCCACCAAACGAGAGCACTGCCGCTTAGCCAAAGAGATGCTAATTGGACTTTCACCTCATCTTCTTCAATTTGTTGGATTCGACAGTAAACCTCTATCTGTCTGATCCAATTATTGATTCTTTATACAATACATTCTCCATTGTACATGGGCAGGTTGAAATTCACATCTAACTTGAAGAACAATTTCTTAGAGGTCTGTTTGGAATTTCTATGAGAGTGATGAGAATTATCAAATGGAGGAAGGAGAGGGAGGAGGATCTTCTCCACCACCTTCCTAATTTTCTGATTCCTGATCATCGACATCCTTCTTCTCATGCCCAAGTGCCTTCTCATACTTTGCGAACAACTTGTCTACCTTTCCTGCCATAGTATAGAATACCTTTTGAAAATTTTGTTCCTCTTCCCAACGAGCTTCTTCATTGGCCATGTTTCTTCTTCATTGTGCACATCTTGCTTTAGGACCAAAGGAGTTAAGTGTTCCTTCTCCTTTTCACAGCTTTTTCCGAGTTAGCATAAACTCATGCAATTCGCATCTACAAAGACTTGCTCTGATACAAAACTTGATCCAAGATCTTTTACTTGTAGATGCATCAGAATTACATATAACAAAGTTAACTAACCATGGAACTTAAAAGCACATAAACAATGCAGAAATAATTAGAAGAACACAAAAACCATGACACAATTATTTCATTATGGAGTTCGTTGAATTTGGACTACGTCTCCAAGCCCTGCTCAATAGTGAAGATACCTTATTTTTATTAGTGGCATAAAAGAGATAAAAGTACAACAATAAGCAATTACAACCCTTATACCTCCAAGATGATATATGGCCAGAGAATTGAGAGCCCAACTTTGAAAACAAACAAAACCATTGAACTCCTGGCAAAAAATAGTGCAAAAACGCCTATCCAAACTCCCAATTTGGATAATCGGGCCTTTTGCAACCTTCTCGGAACCTCCCTACTACTCAAGGCAAGGTTCCAGCCTACTGTTAGGGGTCAGGGTTTGTTGTATACAATAGAATCTGAGATTCGACCAGTCCTTCCTGCCTTTCTCTGACACGACAGTCATATATACAAGATCATGGCAGCATCCTTCAAAATCGGGGCAATTCCAACATAATACCCAAGGTTAGCATGCGGAAGGATTCATGACAACAACCCTTCCGGAATAGAAAAGCCAATGTCTAATCAAACAACTCATTACAACAGCACATGGGTATTGGCGGCTCCAGCGTCTCGACAGACAATCCAAGCCCAGACACAATCATCCTGCGATATATATGGATTCGACAAGAGTATTCACTGTATGCCATAATGTCTCATGTCCGGCTCTCCCATCGCACTATCGCAAAACCCTTAGCACACTGATCTAGCACATTGCAACATCTGTAGACCCACCGGGTGTATTAAGCATAATATATAATATGTTAGGTCTGGACCCCTTATCGCAGTATCGCAATAGGCTCCCACCACGAAATCTCAATTGACACTTTTCCCTTGAATCACATCGCAAGCACTAGCCTTTTTGTGCGATTGCGATATGTGATGTATATCGCATCACAACTAAGTCCTGCCAAGGCCGATTTTTAACTCCTCCGGCACGCGATATGCGATATCGCAATTACAGTCGAGAACACCAAGGGTCGATTCTTGCTTAAGAGCTACTCCTTTTCTTCAATATGTGATATGTGGGGTCCAAATGCGCTCCCTTATTCGCTGAAACTATGCCATGTCATATTCTCCCTGCTACTTGGATGAGTCAAACTCAAACTTTGACTTGCTCTAACTTTGTCATTTGGACTCAAATTTGAGTGTCGTTCGCACTGTTGGAATCAGGATGATGAGAACTTCGATTAGATGCTAAGCTTATCTAGATTCTTCCACTTTGAGTTTTGAGCCTTTTGTCATGCCATTGGTACTTTTATGAAGATCCACCTGATCACTTGGGCTACTACAATACACAAACCTTTTATTCTCGGTCTCTCTGTATCCACTCTATGCTACTCTGTTCATCTAGGGAACAAAATGCACTTCAATAGAATGGAACCCCTTTTCCTCCTAGTTGTTCAGTTATAAGACAACCTGATAGCCTATTATTGGTTAACATTTTAGTTTGATTTTGTGTTGTATAAATACACAAAGAAGTGAAGTTTGAGGGAGTCAAGTATATTTAAGTTTTAAGCTCTATTTAGTTCCTCCTGCTCATATGCATTTTTCATTCAATCTCTACACCATGTTTCCTTTTATTAACATATGCAACAATTTTGAGTTCCTTCCACTAATTGAATTATGTAGTGTACAAGTTGAGGCTTGGAGAGACCCCATTCCTTGACTCATGCGACATTCATTTTTCCTAGGCATATTGTGGTTTGTTGTAGCTATATTTCTTGGTAAATGTCTTTGTGGTTTCTCTTTCATTTCCAAATTTACATGTGCAAATTGATCATTGTTTATATTTATCAATAGTTTCCTTTTTTATACGTTAGTTGTTGCACCTTCTTATTGTTGATATGTTCATTGTTTATTTGCAGCTTTCATGGTACCTTAATTGATGTAGTGTTCATGAACAACCTTAGCTTCCTTTACATATAAGTGTTATTGCTTTCAAAACTCAAGGTTTGTGTTGCTTGATTAAGTAAAAGATTGAGTATACAGAGTATTGTTGCAAGTCTTTGAACCACTTAAGGGAGTGAAAAAAGGACATTACAACTAAAATTTCTATCAATACGGACCCTAATGCATGCCTAATCAACCAATTCAACTTCAATCTTTTTTTTCTCACTTTAGAGTATTTTTTTCATTGCAAGCATGTGTGCTTGGAATTTATTCTTTAGTAATTAACCTTCATAAGTGAAAGGAGCATCATTGTGTGAGCCTTTCTCAAGGCTTAGTTTGCCAGACCCCGCTTTTCTGCTTGTGCAAGCTTTTGTAGTCCAAACTAAAGAAGATTAGTTCCTTTCTTGTTGGATTTATTAATTAGAAATTGGCTTCAAGTTTGCTATTTAGAGTTTGATCCTTTCCAATACAGAGACTTAGCTATTATTTATGTGTTAATCTCATACTAATTTATATCTCATTTTCAAATTGCATCATTATTTAAATCATAATAGTTGCAACTTTAGATTTTTTTGGAAATGAGTGTAACAATAAGATTCTCTAAGTACTAAGTGAAAATAGAGTAAATCTAAGTCTAATTCTTCACATATAGTGGTGTGCTTCTAAGTTTACGGACTCTCAGTTTGATAATTAATTGATGTAATTTATGCAACTAAATTAGACCAACAATTTGGCGCCATTATCGGGGAAACACAACAAGTGTTAGATTTATATCTAAAAGTTTTTCTCGAGTTTTTTCATTTAATACAAGGAGGCTTGAAGGCAGTAAAATGAGAAGTAAGAACTTGCGCATTCACTTTAGTGAATCTTCACAAGCCTCTGTCATGTTTGTATTGTCGACATAGATTAATTAAATAGTAGAAGTAGATTTATTAAAAGGATAGAAATAATAGTTTCAACTATTCCAACTATTACAATCAAAGATGTTATAAGAAACCCCCATCCACGATAACAATATCAAGTGCTGACAACTCAAAGCAGAGTGGTTTTGATGAAGGGTCTAGGGTTTGCCATAGGTAACAAGGTTTTTTTGTGGTTTCCATTGCGATACAAACGTTATCCTCGTGACCCATTTTTGCGCATTGAAAGTTTACGATGGTGTTTTATTTTTCATGGGATATAAGTGGCTAACCCATGATTGTTTTCTTGCATCGGTACCTTCTCTGTAGGGGTTTCTTAAATTTTGTTTAATAGCTCCACAAGTTTTTTCCTTAGTTTATCACAACTGGAAGCGTTTTGGAATAGTGTTGGGTTCCTGTGCCGTCAGTGGTTTTCCTGGGGGTTCATTGACTTAACTGGTGAACAATTATCTTGGGGTTTTTTCCAGAAAACATTCGGTGTCAGTGCCTATCGGGGGGAATTTGACTGGCATACTTAGAACAATTTACCTGAGCTGCTCAAACAAATTTTTTTATGCATGGATGAGGAACTCCTAGACTACTCTTCCAACACCATGGACCCATCACAAATCTGGGTCGAAGATAAACACTTGTTGTATTGTAGGAATACATTGGAACCAAACTCGCCACCAGTTGCACAAGTAGTCACTTTCTCCTCAGTAATGGAAGATATGGAGGTTACCCTACAGGGGTTAGGGTTTTCACAACTGGTTTTTGTAGTGTCTGAAGGCTTTCTCAACCTGGGAGAGGGTTCTAGAACACATTTTCTAAATATTATGTCACCTTCTGAGCTACTTTCCTAGGCACATGAACAATAGGGTATTGAAAATGTACTAGGATGCACGGGGGTGGCCGTTGGGGTGAGTATATTGGCCACTGACAAGCAAGGGGGTTCGAAACAAGCTTGTCGCGCACATGGGGTATTTTCCAAATATTTCCTACCTTTGACTTCTGCATCTATCGCTCGCACTTCGAGATTTTTCGACGGTATCACCCAACAAGATCTAGGGCTAGAGGAGAACAAAGCCTCTGACTTTGATGACAACCTCCAAGCAGAGGGAGAACAACAACCCATAAGCCTACATATCAGACCAAGTGGGGGGAAAATCAAAGTCTTCAAAGGTTCGGGAGCGAGGCAGACTTTTGGTTTTCGAGGAAGGCATCAATATGACCCAAGCGGAACTTACTAAGAGTATTGTTCTAGTGCGTAGGGTCCATGGCCGAAATTACACTCCGTCATGACTAAAAAGGTGGACAACATAAGTCTAAGGCCATTTGATGGAGCAGCTCCCTACGGCGATCACCATGTCCGCGGGTTGGTTTGCTCTCATTTTCCCTACACTGAAATCTGTAAACTGGGTCTTGACTTGTTACTGGCATATAGAGATGATGCCAGTCCTCCTTAAGAGATGGTTGTCACTCTTTGATTCGAAGAAGGAAAACATGGGGGTGGGGCCAATTTGGGTGCGTCTCCCTAGACTCCCTCTCCAATTCTAGGCAGAAGAAATCTTTAGGCTCATTGTGGAGGACCTGGGTGTATATCTGAACCATGACACATCATATCAGGTAACTGGATGCCTGACAATTGCTAGAATTCTGGTGCACTTGGATACCCCGGAGGGTTTGGTCGAGAGCTACCGACTTCAAATGGGAGAGATTATCAGGTGGCAGATTCTGGACTATGAGGACATTCCTTTCCGATGTAGAAGGTGCCATGAGGTCGGTCACCTGTACAAAGATTGTCCTCTAATAACAAGGAAACAGTCGGAACCCCCTTGATCATTTGTGTCTGCGAGCACCCAAACAAGCACGGAGGTGGAATTTTCACCGGTGGTGCTCTCTGGGGAACCTTTGTTGGGTCGGAGTGATATAGTGGTGGTGACACTTCAAATAGACTCTAGGACCTCCGAGGCAATGGTCACCAAATCAAGATCAAGGGGAAATGAAATTTTTTTGGGTACTCTTCTTCCCTCTTCCCTTGTTTCTCATGATTGTTTGTTATCTGGTATTGTATCATCTTCTGTGATTGTTTCGGGTTCGGGCACTGGGGCTAGTAATATGTGCTTCATCAATTATCTTGTGGTTTCTGATCCACCTCCTCCTCTCAGCTCTTCTCTGACCCTTCTTTTGAGCCCTCTTCCGATAGTCTCTGGGGAGAGCCCAAATTTTAGTGGTTCTCACCTCTATAGCTTGAGATCCTTACCCATGTCCAGGAACCCTTCCTTTAGCTTGGAAGAAGACCCTCCAAAGACATTAGACGAGATGGTATTGAGGTGGCATCAGGCATAAAGACTCCTATTGACTAGGTCCTTAGAGAAAAGGGAAACCCTGCATAGTTACTCCATGAAGTGCCTCTCTTTCAACTGCAAGGGTTTGGCCAGCCCGGATAAAAAACTGGTGCTAAGAGGCTGTGTAGATCGAAGCGAATGCATGTTTTAATTTTGCATGAGACTCTGGGTGATGGGTTTTCCATTAACAATTTCCTTCTAAAAATACACCTAGATTGGGATTTTGATTTTCTGGATGTGAGAGGGAGATCGGGAGGTTGTGCTTTGGGTTTCAACAAAAAATCTATAAGGGTGGTTAATATTTGGGGAGGTGAGGGTTTCCTGGGAGCTGACCTTATCTCCCCCAATATCGATTTGCCACTCAGATTCATAAACATTTATGGACCTTGTCATAACAGGGAGGTTTATTGGGAAAGACTACTGAACGCCAATTTCATGCAAGCTGAAAACTTGATTATTGGAGGCGACCTAAATTTCTCATTAGGGATTGTTGAATCCTGAGGAAACAGGGCCTAGATCTGATCACTCCTCAATTTTTATGGAGATTATGGACTCTAACCATAAACCAACTCTCCTTTCAAATTCAATGCTACTTAGCTCTCTAAAGTTGATTTCCACAATTTAGTATAGGAGACCTAGACACACTGCGGAATGGATAATCTTTCCTCCCCGACAAAAGTAATTTCTTGTAACCTAGCCTGAATAAAATCGAAAATCATTAGCTGGGCAAGAAAAAAGCAACAAAAGGATGAGGTTGAGTTACAAAGTATTGAAGGGGTCCTAAAGCAAATGGAAAACTTGGGGCTTACTAGTTATTCAAACTCTAAATCAAAGGACATCCTGATAAAACTAGAAACATAAAAGATTTGTATGTTGAGACAAAAAGAGGAGACATGGTGCTTAAAGAGCAGAGCGATTTGGTTAAAGGCAAGGGATGAGAACTCAAAGTTCTTCCAACAATATGCCAGGGGGGGAAACTATTAATATTATTTGGAGGTTGCGAGATCAGACTAGCAGGGAGGCCAACACCTTCAATTAACTCGCAGATATGGGAATCATACATTTCTCTCATATTTTCAAGGTGCTTGGAGAAGCCTCCATAATTGAGATATTCCGCATTGCAGAGGTATTTCCTAGATTTGTAAAGGTTGAGGAGGCAAAGGCTTAAATGAGCCTGTAACTTGCATTGAAATGTTTCAAGAGAGATAAGAGTCCGGGGCCGGATGGGTGGCCCATGGAATTCTACCTTACTTTTCTCGAGCTCATTGGACCTGGTCTCCTTTTGGACATAGAGGGTTGCAGACTTCTGGTAGGATGAATGAGGGGTTTAAGTTAACTTTTCTGGTCCCTATCCCAAATGTTGATAATCCTATATCTTTTGATGACTATCGACCCATTTCCCTCTGCAACTTTATTTACAAGGTTATCTCCAAAATTATTGTTATGTGCCTTAAACCTTTCTTATCCAAGATGATATCCAAGGAACAATTTGCTTTCCTCAACCACCATCATATCCATGAAGCCATAGGGATTGCTCAAGAGGGTCTCCACTCGATAAAAAAAAGAACAGAAACTATATTGTCCTCAAGATTGATCTCTCCAAAGCCTTTGATCATGCAAGTTGGTCATATCTGCAGCTCATCCTTACTCATATTGCCTTCCCTCATTCTTTCATTAACTAGATCATGTGTTGCTTCACTTTTGCATTCTATAGCATACTTATCAATGGGGTTGCATCGGGTTTTTTCCATGTTGAACGAGGTCTGAGACAGGGATGCCCTTTATCCCCTATGGTATTTCTTTTGATCATGAAGGGTTTAAGTAGACTGTTAATAAATTCTCGTGTAGAAGGGTCTCTGGGAGGGGTTTTGATATTCGATGTGTCATATCTCTCTCATCTATTGTTTGTAGGCGGTGTACTTGTTTTCTTAAATTGTTCTTTCTGTGATACCTATTGCTTCAATAATATTCTAACATTGTTTTGTAAAGCTATAGATATGGAGCCAACTTTCAAAAAATCTACCATCATATTTGTGTCTTGCCTCCAAAATGAGGAAAGATATGCTTAACAACATTTTGATTTCATTAGGCAAGAGCTGGAGTCTGGTCTCAAATACCTTGGTTTCAGGCTCAAGCCAAATGGATACCGTATTGTTGACTGGTCTTAGATCATTGCAAAAATTGAAGGCCGCATAAACATCTGGCAGCAAAGGTGGCTCTCCAAGGCTAGAAGACTCACCTTGATTAAATCGGTGTTCGAGGCCATTCCGGTTTACTGGATGACTCTTGGCTGAATTCCAAAAGGTATTCTCAACAGGATTTAACAACTCTGTTGTAGGTTCCTATGGCGGGGGAAAAATGTGGGGTACACTTTTGCTTGGGTACATTGGGAGAAGATAGGCAAACCTACGAAATGGGGTGGTTGGGGTTTAAAGGACATCCATATTTTGCAAGGGCACTGGTGACCAAGATGGGTCGACAAATTATCACGTATGAGAGCTTGTGGAAAGAGGTGGTCTATTACAAGTACATTCATCCATTATCTATAATTGATTGGATTCGTAGGCCCGACCAGTATTCATCAGGTGCATCGATTATTTGGAAGACCATCTCATAATCAATAAGCATCATCAAGGATGGGTTGATGTGGCGTATTGGGAATGATGAGCAGGTTAGATTAGGCACGAATGCCTGGTCTGGAAGTGGGAATGCACATATTCTCCCTCTGGCTTTGCGACAATTCCTTTTAGTGTCTGGCATCACCCAGATTGCCCACATCGCTAAAGCTAGACATCCTTCCTGGTCTCAACAACAATGGCTAGACTCTTGAGACCTTGGAATACTAGACAAATGGAGAAGGATATGGCAACGATTTATAGGAGCTCTAGAGGAAGCAAATATTTGAATATCAACACGAGATGATGAAATCATCTAGGCCTTAGTACCCCATGGTCGATACACCCCAAAGGACGAATACGTTGCCCTTATGTATGCACAGGATTCGGGGAATACATGTTGGTGGTGGCGCCGCCTATGGAAACTAAAAGCTCCACACAAAATGCGGCTATTCATATGGTGTATCCTTTTGAATAAAGTACCCACGAGGGTAAACCTTATGAGAAGTGCTTTTCATGGTCCAACCAGATGTTGGCTATGTCATAAAAATGTTGAGGATATCAATCATTTATTCCTCCACAGTTTGGTTGTTGTACAAGTATGGACTCACCTTACAACCATTCTCAACATTACCAACAAATTGGTTGGCCCAAACATTGCTGATGCCTGGTACTGATGGTGGACTGAGGCTGCCACACAAAAAGCCATTAACCTCCCTTTGATTGTTAGCCGGGGCGTTTGGTTGAATAGGAATTCTTATATCTTTCATGATGCTTTGACCCATTGGCCTACCACTTTTAACAATATTGTTGCCACTTACAACCTGATTCTGGATGATCATGAGCAATAGCATACTCAAAAAATGACTCCTAAAGTCATAGACAAGAGCACTCCTTAGGCTTATTTTGATGGTTCAGCTTAGTCCGTGGATGTGGGGCGGGGGGGGGGTGCGGGGCGGAGGGGTGTGTGTGTGTTGTGCTCCACATAAATGAACACATTTCCTTCAAAACCAAAGTGGGTCTAGGGAGAGGAACAAACAACTTTACAGAGCTCAACAACTTAAGGCAACTCCTCATATTTGCTCAGGAACAAAACTGCCACAGGATTTAGATTTTTTGGGATTCACTGCTTGTTATAAATTGGATCAACTATGCATATCATTGTCACTTGAATACACTCAAGGGTTTGTTGGATGAAGTCATCACTCTAAAATCGCAATTGGATTTTATTGTATGCTCTCACATATATGGGGAAAGGAATAAGGTCGTTGATCATCTTTCCAAAGAGGTCGCGCAACAAATCAGGGGGCAGTGGCTGATTCAAGAATTTATAGATGGTGCTTTATTCTATTTCTTCCATCGTCCATTCATCAAATTGGATGGAATATCTTCAGACTGATCTACATGATCATTCTTTTTTAATTTTTCTTTTTGTTTATTTACAGCTCTAAATACTAAATGAACTATGTCATTATCGTTTTATTTATGTAAATATTATGTTGATATTGTTAATATTGAACTATGACTGCACTAAAACCTGGTGACTGCATCTCGTACATGCTGATGATACAACATGTAATTTTCTTATCTATTTATGAAAACTGTGTTTTTTTCTTGGGAAAAAAAGGAAACCCCCATCCACTAATCCATATGTAAATAGGGAATTTTGATCAACAAGTAATATATCTATATATATATATATATATATATATATATATATATATATATATATATATATATATATATATATATATATATATATATATATATATATATATATATATATATATATCTGAAGATGCTAGATAATTTATTTAGTAAAGGAGGGCATGCCACCACAAGGATCTTGTCAGATCCTTGTCCACAATTAAAAATTGTCCCTCGAGATGAGTTTGGATTTCAAAGATGGTAGAGAAGCAACAGATACATGAAGAGAAACTACAAAAGGAGGATCTAGAAGTATCTTCTAGTTATCCTTGTCAACAAATGAAAGAGATCAAGGAGTCATGGTCCTATTGTGCCTAACATATTGTAAAACAGAATAATACTGAGAGGGGGGGTGAATCAGTATTATAAACAGTTTTAATAATTAATACACAAATTAAAATATTAAAGAAATGGCCATGTAAACAATACATAAATCACACAACAACACCATAAACATCATATACATATCAGACACAAATTTTTACATGAAAACCCATAAAGGGAGAAAGTCACCAATCTTCTTTTTCGTTTTGATGAAAATGTAAGATCCAACATCTTTTTACACCATATTATGTAGGAACCAACCTACAGGAGGCTCCAACCTCTTTTTCTTTGCAAGCACCCACTTTTTGGAAGCACCAACTCCCACTATTTACATACACCAACCAATTTTTATTTTTTAAGCACCTACCCGAAGGAGACACCAATCCCTTGATAAAATACATAAATATTTGTTTTATCCAATTCTTATGATCTTCTTTCTGTAACACTCTCTCTGTTTCTGATCCTTTGCAATTTTCTTATACATAACAACTTTTTCTCTCACCGAATCTCCATATAAAACCTTTTGTTTCCTTATGTTCCTTATCTGCTTCATTTTTTTCACTTTTTAGAATTTTTCACTATCTTTTCATGTCCACTATCTCTCTCTTTATCTCATGCTATTAATTTGATCAAAACAAGAGAAAAGATATCTCAATTACTACTTGAAGCATTAGTTTATATCAATCTCCTCTCATTAGTTGCATCTTTTTTCATTCGCGATTATCAGGAATTAAATCACTTCAGGTTCATGTTGTTTGAAATTCTTTGGTATGTGTATTTCAGATTCTCTTCATTTTAATTTCATTGCTCTCTAAATTGACATCACAAGTTCCCCATCTTAAAGCTACCTTAACTTCAGTTTTATTTGTATCTATGAATTTGTTGCTCAAACGCCAGGTTCCCTGAGACAACAAAAATTGTTAAATGCCAGATTTCATTGGCCCCAAATCATCAACTCTTTTACCCATGCAACTTGATCCAAGAACCAAGTGTTTGACCCTTCAAAATTGAAATATGGTATCTTAGTGTTTTTAAATTTGGCATTTGTCCCTCAAAGTTGGATTCTGAAAACTTTGGATCGATGTTAAGCCTATTTTGTCCCCACTTCCCGATCATCAGTATTTATATTAAAAAAACATTAACATTAAAAAATGTTTTTAAACTGGCCCCTTGATGCGAATCCTAGGAATGTGCCATGTCATCTACCATGTCATTTGTTGACATCATCCTCGCACGTGGCATCCTTTGAGTCATTCCATGTGTCACCAAAAAATAGGCCATTTGGCCACCCAAAAAGTTCAAAATCACTTGCCATGTTTCACACTACCAGATGTCACATATTTCTCTAATAGGGGGATGGTCTGATATATCTCCAATGTCTTAGATTTCTCCAAAAATCTTGATGGACCCCTATATTTCCAACATTCTGAATATCATCAGATTATTCCAACGCTTGGGTTACCTATTCCCTGGATGAGTCTAGAAGTTTTGCATATTCTCGAATAAGTTCAAATGAATATGGTATCTGGCTTATTTAGTTGAGCACCAACTTGTTTATGCCCCAAATCTCCCAGATATTTTGAATGGCTCAGATATTTCTTGAAGTCTCAGTTTTTTTTACTATTAAACCTGCTTGTACTTCAAACCTTGGGTTTTGATCGACTCTTGGGTGTTTTGATAAGTGTTATATACCAATGGAAAGGTCTTTGAGAGCACTATACAAGAGAACACTTAGTTTTCCCATTTGAGCTGAGACATTAAGGAAAAAATTCCTTCAAAGCTTCAAATATATAACGCCCATTCTTGATTCACCAAGCTCCCCCCTGAACTTTACACAACCTATTGCATCTGCCAACATGTTCATAACTCTTACTTCAATGACATAAACAAACAATAATGACTCAAATTTGACATCAATGAAAACACACTTTGACAACAATGAAAACACTCTTTGACATCAATGGAAACACTTTTCTCAACAGTCTCCCTCTTTGGAATTGATGGAAACACATCCAAACATTTATAGTCATTAATGACAATAGTACTTGCTAATGAATACTACCTACCAATGTTTTTTCATTCTCCCCCTTTGGCATCAATGCAAAAAGGGCCTAGATATTACATATCTGACCATCCTCCCCCTAAGGGAATATAACATCCCACTAGTGATTACTAATGTATGTACATGCTCCCCTTGAGCTTTTGAGAGGACAATGGTTGATCACTCTCTATCTTTTAGTTCATCTTTGTACCAATAACCATATTTTTTCTCTCAAATGTTGTTTCAATATTTGTTCGTTGTTCCCTTTGACACTTCACTGGTGCATGGATTCTAAGAGCCAATTTCTAAGGAATCTCCCCCTTTGACCATTGCTCAACATTCATGGGTTTCTCATTCTTTCCATCTATAAATGAATACCCAATTCAATAACTACTCATAGTATACCCCCCATGTGAATGTAACCACAATCATGTTTGTTGTAACCGCACTCCGTTGTTGTTGTTTGCTCACTCTTCCACTTTTCTTCTGACAAGCCACAGGCTTCCTATATATAACCAAGCACTACTCTCATTAACTTTGGAATCCTCCATCTAGTCTTGAGACTCCCCTTGGGTTCACTTTCCTTGCCTAGCTTTGGCATATTAATCAAGCAACTATCCTTGACTAAGTTAGACAACTACCCTCCTTCAAAAGAAATTAGTGAAGAGATGTGGGAGACATCACTCCCAACCTTTGTCTTAAGTACTCAAAGGGTTTTCTGGTAAGGGGATTGGTGAATATATCAACTATTTGTTCCTTTTTTTATATCTGCTCCAACTCTACAATATGATCAACTGCATGTTCTCTAAGAAAGTGATACTTGATAATTATATGTTTGGTTTTTGAGTGAAGAATAGATTATTGATTGATGGGAATAGGTCCATCAAAAGTTAGTTTCAAACATTGAAGTGTCTGCGTCATCCATAGTATTTGATTGCAACATGCTACAATTGTTATGCACTCATCTTTAACAGTAGACAATGAGATAGAGGTATATTTTTTGCTTAACCATGATACCAATGAGTCTCAGAGAAAGAAGGCACCACCACTTGTGCTCTTTCTATAATCTATACAACTAGCCCAATTTTCATATGTGTATGTAGTCAATAAAAAGTTCTAACCCTTTGGATACCACAATCCATTATCCATTATGCCTTTTAAATATTTGAAAATTATTTTTGCCACTAATAAGTGGCTTTGCTTTGGAGTTGATTGGTATCTTGATACCAAACCAACAACTTGCATTATGTATGAGCAAAATGTTGCTAGATACAACAACCTGCCAATCATTGTTTTGAACAATTTTTTATTAACCTTTGGTGACTCATCATCTTTGCTTAACTTACACCCAGTCACCACAGGAGTACCAACAAGTGAACACTCTTCCATTCCAAATTTGTTCAATATTTCTTTGAGGTACTTTCCTTGGGAAATGAACATGCCTTTTGAAGTTTGTGTAATATGTAAACCAAAAACAAATGAGATTTCTCCAAGCATAGACATTTCAAATTTAGTCTTCATTTCAACTACAAACTCTAGGCTTAGTGAATCTGCAACGCTGCCAAAAATTATATTGTCAGCATAAACAACAACTAAAATATGTTGTCTAATTTGAAATATTGTGCCCTCGGTGCTTGCTTGATCCCATATAATTCATTTTTCAACCTGCATACATCATCAGGATTGTCTGATAGCTAAAAAACCTTCAAGTTGTTCGATATACACCTCTTCTTCAAGTTCTCCATTCAAGAACATTGATTTCACGTCCATCTGATATACTTTGAATTTTTTATGACATGCAATTGTAAGAAACTTTCTAATTACTTCCAATCTTGCTACAAGAGAAAGAAGTTTCTTCAAAATCTATTCCTTCAACCTATGCAAACCTTTTCATACTAATTTGGCTTTGTTTCTAATAACTTGTCCATTCTCATTTAACTTGTTCCCGAAGAACCATTTTGTACCTATGACATTCTTATCTATTGGTCTTGGAGTCAATTCCCAAGTCTGGTTCTTTTCAATTTTATCTAATTCCTCATTCATGACACCTATGCAATACTTGTCTTCACTTGCTCGAGAGAAGTTTGTATTTTCAATCTTGGACAACATGGCAATTTGTGGTTGACGAGGAATGCCCACTATTTTTCTTCTTGTTTGAACTCCTATTTTCTTATCACCAAGAAGTTGATTTTCAGGGTGGTTCTTTTGTACATGCCTAGAAGGAGGTTTTTGATGAGCGTATTATGTGTCTTTTTCTTCCTCCTTTTTTGATTCTTCAAGTTGTTCTCCTTCCTCTTCACTGATGATCTGTTTAGGTGGATTAACGAATCTTGTATGCTCGCTTTTGAAAGGTAATTCCTCACCAACGTTTACATCAATACAACAACATATTTTGTGTAACCTTTTATTGTAGCATTTATAGCCCTTGCTCTTTGCTGAATATCTTAAGAATATCTCTTCATCAACTCTAGCATGATACTCAAATTTTCATCATTAATTTGATGTAAGATTTGTTGTCAAAAAATTTGACGTGCTGTATTGATATTACTTTTCCATGCCACAAATCATAAGGTGGGTTATCACTATTTTGGTTGAGATGTGCTTTATTTAAAATATGAATTGTTGCATGAATGGCTTTAGCCCAAAGTGTCGGTGGCAGATTTCTTTCATCCATCATTACTCTTGCAATTTGTTGCACTAATATGTCATGTCTTTTAGCTACACCATTTTGTTGAAGAGTGCCTACAATTGTAAATTGTCTTTTATGCCATTTTCTTCCCAAAAATCATCAAACTCATTTGAAGTAAACTCCCCCACTTTGTGTGACCTTAACACTTTAATTTGCAGCCAGTTTGATTCTTAGTTAGGGATTTGAAAATTTTGAACTTTTCAAATACTTTTGATTTCTCCCTTAATAATGCAACCCAAGTAAGTCTAGTATAATTGTTAATAACTAGAATGGAGTGTTGCTCACCACTTGAAGCCTCGGTTCTTGAAGGCTCACATAAATGTGTATGGTCTAGTTGTAAAGATCTAGTGGATGAATGCTCTTTTGTTTTGAAAGGCACTCAAGTTTGCTTCCCCATTTGGCATGATGTGTATATTGTATTGTTTTCCTTTGTAATTGTTAGCAGGTCTCTTAGTGCTTCCTTTTTGCCAAGCTTTATAATATCATTAGAATTCAAGTGTCCCAACCTTTTATGCCACAACAAGTTCTCTTCAAGTTTCCCCAAATAACATTCCTCATTTTCTTCCTTGAGAATGTATACATTATTTGAGGTTCTCACATCCTTTGTTATTACTTTGCCTATGTTTGTTGACTTTATTTCACAACCTTGGGAGTGAAAAGTGACATCATACCCTTTGTCATGTATTTGGCTTAACACTAACCCACACGCATATATATTGCAATTTAAATTCATATAAAGTTTCAAAAACAAATTAGTTGGATGCATATAGCATTTTTAAATATATATATCTTTCTCATAACATTCATAGATATCAAATCATAAATTGACACATAATATAATAATAATAAAATAATTAGATAATAAATAATAAATAAAAATTAAATTATATATAAATAATATATATTATATATATATATATATATATATATATAATAATATATATATATATATATAATATATATATATATATATAATATGTATATATTCCATGTGGCAATGACCTCAATTCGATATTTTTTATCCTTCTTCTTTTTTGACTATTATCCAACCCCTCAAGGGTCCATCAACAAGCACTTGTAGTTCAATTTGTGCGATTATGAATTCTCAAGAAAGGAACTATTTATATAACATAGTTATCAACTTGATGAGAACTATGACCTTAAAACGAGAGCTCTAACTTTAAAATCCCATATTTTTTAGTAAAAGATACCAAAATCAACCTCCAAATCGAAAACTAATGCTAACGACAACACCTCTATTATTTTTAAGGTCAAAGTTTTCACCCTTTACAAGCATGGCCTTAAAAAGCCTCTAATGTTGCAAAAAGAAAATCTTGAAGTCAACCCCTGAATTGAAAAGTGGCACTAATAACAACACCCTTTTATCTTTTCAAGGTCAAAATTACAACTTATTTGAAAGGATGGTCTTAACTACCTACACCATTGCAATTAAAACACTTTAAAATAACCCCATAAATTAAAAACGGTGTTCTCAATGGCACCCCAACCTTTCTTTTGAGGTCAAAATTGCAACTTCTTTCTCACCCATGTTCTTAACAACCAATACCCTTATCACCAAAATATTAAAGTCAACCCCTCAATAAAAAATTTTGCTACCATTAACGCCGGCTCCTAAAAACATGTTCAAGTTTAAACAACAACAAGAATAAAAGTAATAATTTTACCCCAACAGTGGGTGCTTGCTCTAGATAATCTAGGTGAAGACGTCCTTTCCCAACACATTGCCATCACTTTCGATTATGAGCTCACGCCACCTCGAAACTCATACAAACCTCAAAGCTAGTAAAGGTTTGAAAGGGGTTAAGGCCCATCACCTCATACTCATATGGTATTCACCAATTTTCTCTCCCACAGTCATTCATAATTGCAGTTCAGTTGTGTTGCCTCCCCTTGTGATGATGGTAATGGTTTCAAATTGTTGGGGGATGGGCTTTAAAATTCATGTGTTTTTAGCACAACATGGGAATTTCCCTATAAACTAGGCAAGTTTCCATTATTTCTCTTTATTCCTCTATTACTTTTTGTTTCTCAGTTTTAACTTTTTTCTAGCTCAGTTTGTTGGGAGGCCTTCCCTCTCTGACATCCCCAACCCAATCCTTTGTAGCTAGTTTCCTTTGTTTCATCTTTAGGTTTATTAGAACATTCCTTGGTTTCACTCTCACAAGCCATCCCTTTGCACTTGTTTGGTTGGTGGTATCTCTTTTGTCCCCTAATAACATTGACCTATTCCATCTAGTCTTCATTCTGTTGCATATCATGTTGCGACCTAGGTTCTCGCATGGCTATTGCATGAGATCTGGATGAAGGGATCCTCCCACTCAAGAGCTCAGGTCAATGTTGAGGCCTCTATTGATTATCATTGGAATCATATTGCTTCAACTATGAAAGACAAATTATAGCGGTAGAAAAATGAGGCCATAGGGAAGGGGTGTTTCCTATTAGATACAAAAGTGGAGAAAAACATTGAGTGGTGAATTCCAGACCTAGGCAACATTCACTCAACACAAACTGAGTACATAAACACTTGGATTTCCATGCCAACATTCATAGAGGATGCTAAACATATAGCCCAATAAGTGGACTTCCCCCAAGCTTAAATGGTCAAAAGGCTTGTTTTTGTTTTTATACATCAAACTAGGCCATCTTGCCTCTTTATTAGTCTTGAATGTTGGGCTACTTGTAAGATTTCCTACCAATGATAAACTTTATGCTTTATATAAATTTGTCATCACAGTTAAAAGGTCATTTTGATAGAAACATTATGCCTATGCTATGATCCAATTTCTCTTTTGGTAGACAAAAAACTACGAGACTAATATCTTTTGATTAAAGTAATATAAATTTGAAACTAAATTACAAAATAATAATAATAACAATTTTGTAACATTTTTATTTCTTTTTAGAAGTATTGCTTTAAAAAATCAATTATTAAAAAATAAAATGACAAGATTTATTAAAAAAATCACACACTAAATATTAAAT
>APFE030260965.1:315704-341523 GCA_000404065.3 Pinus taeda | reverse complement strand
GAAGAAGATATGATGATGATGATTAACGCCCACAAAGACGAATATGGTTTATCTGACCTTAGGAAAGTAAGATATTACCCAAAATTATTTAGCATTTTATTTCTATGCATGAAAAGTGTTGCAAGATCACCATAGTTTTGTTGACTTAAAAGGTTAAGAAAGTTGCTTGCGTGACAAATATTTTGAAAATTAGATTAAATGTGAGTACAAGATGGACAATCTAAGTGAAAGTGCTTTTCATATTCAACCATTTTAGTGTTGCAAAGGTGACAAACTCTTTCTTCTCATAGTGTTTTGGGAATTAACCAACACCTAGCTTCATTATGAAGCTCATGAGAAGTTACTCTTATTTTAGAAATGTTCATTTTCTTCTTAACATTAGTCAAAATAGAGAGATACTGTTGATTTTCGACATTAGGGTTGATCACCTTCTTATAATATTGTAGTTTCCTTTTCCCTCTAACTCTTTATCACTCCACAATTTCTCCTTAAATTTAGAAGGGAGTAGTCTAACTAAGTGACAATTTTTGCCCATAAATTGTCATTGGTAAGAAAAAGAGTTTGTTTCCAATGACGAAGAATGATGGGTGGGTGCGATTGCTTGGGGATGATCGTTGTCATAATTTTGCGCTAACTCACCCATGAGATGTGGCCAATTAATTATGCAAGGTGGCAGGTGGGTGAGCATTCCTCCGCACCCCGTCACTATAATAAAAAATATGCTGTGGGGAAAAAAAAAATATGTGCTCGTGCTGAGCTCTCACCTTCATTTTTGCATCCATTTTTAAAACAAACAGTGAATTTAGCGCTCTTCCCTGCATTGGAACAAAACAAGTTGAGCATTCTCTCCTACATCTATAAATTTATAAGAGAGACATAATATTGTTGTATGTTGTTTTGCAAGCGTCAACAAATTTATAGTAATTGGGTGATCAGTTCTCAGCCCCCCAACTATTCATTCACTTGATCATATATTACACGCAGCAACAGGGGGGCAGGACTTCAACATAGGGTGTAAGTTGAAGTTAAAGTTCCCTAACCAGTGAAATTGCAACAAAGCGATTGCCTCAGTTTGAATGACGTGGATCGTTTTTTTATAGTAAAGTCAACTCATTCTCTTGTAAGTGATCATTTGACCTTGCTGACATTGGTTGCAACTGTGATTGAGATGGATATGCCCAAATTAGTCAATAATGGTTCCTATATATTCTTTATTTTTTGCAAGTACTAGATGTAATTAGGGGATAAATTACTATGGTTGTTTTGTTGTAGTCATGGAGCGTTTTATAGAAATACTTCTTGGGCAATAATCTTTTTAGTTGGCTTATGTTCTATTTATGTTCGTACGTTGAACAAGTCTAATAGTAGGACACTACTATCTCAAATCCATCTAAGCCCGGGTCCAGTTTTTGCTAAATAACCAAATGCCCTTTGTAGGTCCTTATGCATTATCATATTGAACCCTAAAGCCTACATATGAGGCTAAATCTTTGTCATATTAAGGAACAGTGCACTCAAGCTCAATTATTGTTGTACATGAATGGTTGACCACATCTTGGGAATAATGCTTCTCCTCCACAAACTATCTTTTAACCTGTAGAAACAGAAAGGACCATTGTATGGCTTTGTCAACATGTGATCATAAAAAGTCTCTAAAATCTTGATCCTTAGGTGATGGAACCAATAGCCAACCAATGGTTTAGGCTAGGAAATTTATGGGAGAGTGAATTCATGATAGAATTGCAATGTTCGATACAAATGAGGGATTAATAATGAAATTGGCTTTGAATTTAATGTAAGGAAATGGTTGAGCACACTTTATTTATCTATACACTGTGTCTATTCAAAATTTTGTGGATGTTAATCATTTCAATGATCAATAGGTAGATAGATGAAAAGTGAAAGAGGCTTACTAATCCAAGGATTTGCCTCAATGAGGATTTACAAATGATAAGAATGCAAGTATAAAAAGGAGATTGTTGCATTGCATGTGTTATACACTGTATTCCATTAGATATATATGAGTAAAACAAAAGGTAATGGGTGTCTTTTTTCATGGATGCTTGACCTATAAAGATTGGGTTTTAACTATTGTAGACCATTATCCATTCACATGTTTTCATCCATCAATTTGCTTTTGTTGTCTTGCTCTAGAATGGATAAATGTGTTGCTAACATGTTTCTATACAAGCTATTTCTCTTATGTGCTTGCATGTTTTTTGACAAGATCAAGTCAAAATGGGCAAGCAAGGAAAATTGGAGCATATCATGGATCTCAAGGTGCAAGACCTTAAAGACAAGAAAACATTTTATAGTAAATCCTTTGTTTGGACTGAAATAAATTGAAATAACAATAGTATTGATTAAGTTACTTTAATCCCTTCACAAAAAGTGCATGACTTTATCATAGGGGAGGAAGCAAATCCCATTGCTCCATGTAGTTTCATAAGAAAACATATTAAACAACCAAGACAAAAACTACATTGCAATATGGAGTGTAAGTATTTCAGAAATGCATTGTTTAGGTCTCTTGAAACCACTTTTATCATTCTTTGTATGTACTAAAATTTCAAAATTTATGATGTAGATATTATTGTTCATTTGGCCCAGAGGATAGAAGAGGAAAGCCTTCAACTAAACGAAGGACCTCATTTGTGCAGAAGAGGGGTTGACAATGCCATTTGATTGTGAAGGTTATGAATGAAAGTCCTAATATAGCAATATTAACTTTCAATACGTATGAACATGAAGATGGAAAAGGTTGGCCTTGTCATGGCCAACATGACGCTTCAGGTGGGGCAAATACCTTGCACATGCCAAAGCTTTCAAAGAATATAATTGCTTATGGTTGACGCTGCTGGACTCTCCAACATGTCAAGGGGATCTCCCTAGTAACAAGCCCCAATTAGACCTCAAATTGTTTGGTGTAGGAGTCCCAGCAGTGGTTCATAAGGTAATGCCTTGACCGCAATGTCGCACAAAGGCAAGTAAGATAACTTTGTCAGTAGCAAGGGTGTGACTCATGCAGTGAGTCAAGGAAGGTGTAGGAGAGGTTCTAACACTTCGAAGGGAGAAGGAGGTGAAGGTGAGTCCCAGGTTGAAAGGGATCAGTCCCAACTCAGCTAGGAACACACAACGCAGAAGGACATGAACAACATCCGGTGGAGCAGTCCACTTAGATGCGGCAGTCACATCATATAAGGTAAGATAACACATACAACACTCACAGATTAGTTCAAGAAGAGTGCAACAGTTGTTACGACAAGGTTCATGTGAAAGGTTTGTCTGATATTTGACAGAGCAGTCAACACGGACAGTAACAATATTAAAAACATATACAACACATTAACAACAAGATTCATATAATTGCATACAAATCAATTCATACACAAGTAGGTAAGTTAAACAACATATATCATTAAGGAAATCGGAGCAGTCCAACTACAATAACAACATATAAATGAAAATGTGTTAGCTCTTATTACATAAATAAATGTAAGTCACAATCATATAGTACACCATGTAAACCTGCTAGCCCCATTAGTGGAACATTAAAGCCACATCCGCCTGCTCCACTAAAGAGATGTACTAGCTCCGTGCAGTGGAGAAGCCAAGGCGCATTACAATACTGTCCAAGCCTTCTTCAAGATAGTCGTAGTAGAATCATGGCTGACCAAAACCCTTGACAATGAGTTATGAGGGACTATTTATAACAAAGGGTGGGGTGACCCTTGACATTACCCTCTATGATAGTTCAACTTCCCTCATAACTCTTTGCCTACTCTATGACTATTACATCCAGCTATTGACACTTGACTTACACTGGACACGACTCAACATTACTATGCACATGTACTCATGTGAGACAACATTGCTTGAGCAAGCCTTGCAAGACATCACTGACACTCGGTCCACTGTGATGAGAGCAACTCTTTGACATGCTTGTCATGGTGAAGGTGGTGAGATGATGCCAAGCTTGGTCGTCCATGATGGTGTGCATGCACCTCATGGTGACATCTTGCTGAAGCGAACTCTTGCCTCCATTGCAACCGGTGCACTGGTTTGGCCCTTCATCTCACTCGTCTGCTAACATGTACATGGTCTTCTTGGGTGTGGTTGAACCGGCAACACACTGATGCATAGTGTCCATGTTGATCTTCAAGTGTGTGCTGGTGGTCATGCTCATCAACTTGCCGAAGTACACGTTCAGCTCCAGTTGGACTTGCTTCTTGTCTTCGCCTTGGCGGGTGTGTTGAATGGGTTGGATTGCATGCGTGCGCTCAATGACATGCATGATGCTAAATCCCTTGCATGCGATCAACAACAATGCTCACCATGTCTGCTTCATGTCAGTTGCTGGGATGGATCTTTAACTTGTATGAGCGTAGTTTCATCCATGAGTGCATGTTGCGCTCATTGTTGTTCATATTTTTGCTGCAACTCATTCGTCTGGCTGTGCAACTTCATGTTCTTCCTGAGTTGTTGCTTCAACACATTCAACTCCTTCTTTGTTCCATTCTCTCTTCATGTCACGCCCTCACCTCATAGTTGGAGTCTCCAAAGTTGCTTTTGTCATCAATGGATCTACTTGAGCTTGCAACCTTGTTCCGCCTCTGTGTTGTCAACAACCCTCCTCTTACATTCGTTGCATTTGGTATGCTGTCTTTAGCTGTTGTTCATGATGCTACTCGCTGTGATGTTGCTGTTGTCATATCTTGATGTCCTTGTCTACAAACAACTTGATGTCTTCATGGGTAGGCAAATCCATAAACACTTGATCGATTGCATCCCCAAGTGTGCTATGAATGGTGTCTTTGTCTTTGCTCCCTTGGAAACCATTGTACCTGTACTGCTGAGAGGCAGATGAACACCTGCGATACCTGGAGACATGGAAACACTCATGACAAGCAATATGTCCGTCGAAAACCAAAATGAACATGAGAATTGACTTGCAACATACTTGGGTGAATGATTAAGAAGGTTGCACAATTTCGGTCGGGAGGTCAGGAGACCGACTGCCAAGACTACACAAGGCATAGTATGGGTTGTTGGGAGACTGAATAACTACTGGAACTGTGCAATGCACAGTCCATTCTGGTTGCTGACTACTGGGATTATGCAATGCGCAATTCCAACTAGGAAGGACTGCTGGCCCAGCGACAGATTTGCGCAATTTCTTGGGCCAAGCAGCCACTGTCCTCCAGAAATGCAAAAAATAGTCCTGAAGGTCAGTGCTGGGCAGGAATGCACATTTCTAGAGAGGAAGGTGAGCCTTCTTTCCCCAGATTGTGCAATGCAGCCTTAGTGGAGGCAAAGTTCGGGCCAAGGTTGGCACGACTCGCCGACGGGCAACTGAAAGCAAATAAGATAGTGAGTGCATGGCGACACTAAGTGATAGCAGAAGTGATCGATACTGCATGCAAAACATGAATGAAAGATTCAACAAACAGATCAACATACATGTGGGTGAGGCAGTTCGTCGGTTGGTCGAACGTTTGTGCAAAACAATTTCATGCATGCGACAGCAGTGAGATAGCAACAAAAATTGAAGCAGATCTAGGACAAGCTAGAATACATGTAAACGACAAGAAGCATTCAAGGAAATCAAGCAAACAACACTTACACAAGATAGAACACAAAAAGAGACATAAATGCAGCACAAGGCATGGGAAGTAGGCTTACCCCAAAACAGCTGAGCTGAATGTGTCGACTGCTCCTAGATGTGATGTGGGATGTTAGAGTTGCAAGGTTGATGTGAGAAATGAGCTCTGCAATGTCCGGATGATGAGTTTTGATAACATCGAGGTTGTAACACGCATGCCACAAATCTAGGGGAAGCGACACTTGGTGGGAGGTTTCAGAATTGTTCATTACATGTAACCTCCAACTGCTAAACATAGATCCCTGAGACAAGGGAGACCTTTGCATGCTGTCTTAGGAGAAGCAACCTATGCATGCAAGCCTGTTTTGCTCGGTCCCGAAGGCAATCAATCAACTCCGCTGGACATGCAAGAGGTTGTTTGACTTCTTGAAGGAAATGCGCATTTATGGTTGGGAGCTGGGCTGACTTCCTAGAAGATTTGCGCAATTTCTGGGAAAAGCAGCTAACTGCTGCCCATATTTGCGTAAATTCTGGGCTGAGTAGCCCTGCTGGGGAAAATTGCGCAATTCTTGCTGGGAGTGTTGACTAGTAGGATTGTGATATTGGAACCCAACAGGTTGTTAGGCAGGATTGCACATTTTATGGAGGGAAGGCTGGTTTCCCTCTAGAAATGAGCAATTTTCTTGGGGAAGCTTCTAAGCCTGCAGTTGGATCGAGTATGGGTGAACAGTCTATGAGGGGAATGCATCAAGTTGTGATCGACAGGTTGCCTTTATGCAAGTAAGACATTGAAGCTTGGGAACTTGATGAAGCAAGACAAGCTGCTATGAAAAGTTGGAAGGGAGGCTCCAAAATGAAGTGAAGGCAAAATTTTGGACGGTGGTTGTAGCTGCTACAACACTTGGCAACACACTGGTAGAACTCCATCTCTCTCAATAGACCTTGTCCATGAAAAGCAAGTCTAACACCTTCGGAAGTATTGTTCAGTTCTCAGCTCATCTTGGCTTCACACTAACTTGATTGTAAGATGTAGCATCTGCCAAACCCTTGGTCAATTGACACATGTTCCAAGCCAAGGCAACAAAGTTGTTTCGATTGGGGCTGAGGGGTATATAAGTGCACAAGTAGTATGGTCCTTAGAGTCTTAGTTTCATCTCTGGTGTTGCTCCACTGCCAATAGGCCTGGACAGTACCCCGATGGAGTCACATAGGAACACAAGCATGGCTCTGCTACTAACGAGTCTAGTCAGTACCCCGACGGAGTTACTTGCATCACCTCCTTGCGGAGGAAGCCTTTCTCTTCTTTCGCCTTATTTAATTTTCATTTTGAATATTTTGACTTTGTATTTTTCATTTTAACTGTGCATAACACTTATTCATTTTAGAGGTGGAAGAGGGATCCCAACTTAATCAGAGCATAAGAGATTATTCTAACAGAGAAGTAGTTTATTGTATCTCTGACGTGCCTGTTAAGGTTTTCCCCCTCACCTTACTCTACTTGACTGAGCTGACAAGGGTTAACCCAAAAACAACCTACTAGAGAAGGTGACACTAGTTAGTGTGCAAGCATTGTGTTATCACCAAGGTTCACTTTGAACAGTACGTATTTTCCTTCGACGTATCATGGACTAAAAGTAACAAGCTCATCATATAGAGGCAAGATGACAGATAACCAATTAGTGATAGTTGTACAAGCCCTCTTGTACTTTACCCAGCTCATTTCAAGAACACTTCAAGAGTCATACATGGTTTCACGCAAGACTAACCTACGACTGAAACAAACAAGCTAACAAACATCAAAGCAAAGAAAAAGCAGAAGCGAAAGTGAAAGCAAAGCAAGTAAGCAAACAAGCAAGCAGAAGAACAAGCAAACAAAGGATATAAGAAAACAAGCATGCAAGCAAACAACTGAAAGCAAACACTACTCCTACTCCTACACTATCGATGCATGGGCCTGATCATGTGAATTGATACTTCCAATGCAACCACCAGCACATTGGTAGAACCATGTTGATGAAGGATTGGTCTGCAAGCAACCCAGTTGTGCGAACCATCAAGCAAGAAAGATATAACAATGAAGATAGCTACACTTCGTGTTTCAAAGTGCCCACGGGACATAAGTGAGTGCAAGTGCATGACGAACAGTCTGTGGACTTATCATGGTGTTGTGTGACACTACATGCAATTTTGAAGCATAAGCACACTCTTGATTGTGACATGCAAGAAAATGAAAGAAACAAAGATAACTTGCGTCACGCATGAGTGCTTACAGTGTAAGACTCCTCCAATGCATGAGAAATGGGATCGTGCAGTTCGAGTGGAGGAAGTGTGATTTGTGTGTGAGATGGATCTTCAGTGCATACATATGAGTGATGAGGAGCTTTGGGTGATTGAACCATTTCATGATCGGAAGTGAGACTAACCCCAAGAGATCGAGGGCCTAACATAACCATCAACTCGGGCTGAAGTGCCTCAACAATCTTAGGTGTCTCAACTTCATCATCAGGTAGATCATCATAAACCAATGACTTTGAAAGATCAATTGTGATAGGTTCATGATCGTGATAAAAAATGGAAGCAAATGGATCACGACTGCCACGATCAGGAAAATCATTGAATTCTTCGGAATCCTCATGATCAGATGAATCAAACAGAGCGGTAGATGAAAAGCGAACAAACTCATCCTCTATGTCTTCAGAAAAGATAGATGAAGGATCAAGTGGATCTTCAATGAGTAACTTATCCACTCCGTTGTCGAATGATGGACTAACATTGGTGAGTCCTTCAAGTGATCAACAATGGGTGCATCCGTGGATGAAGACACACATGCAAAATCATGGATGGTAGGTTCACCAAAGAGGTTAGGAAAGAATGGAGGGGGATCAGTAAAAGGGAGTCATCCTTCGCTGAGTGTTGATGCTTAAGCTCCCACTCATACTCTTCATGAATGACAGTGCATGTTGTTTGTGCAACACCAACTCCGTCAATGGGTTGTTCCTCGTTCACAACAAGTGAAGAATATGGAATGGACGAACACAAGACAACATCATTTGGAGGAACATCCGAGTGTGAAGACGGAGGTCGTAGACAAGCATGCATATGATAACTCAAAGGACTCAACCAAATCTGCGCAAAAATTGAGTGAAGTGATGTTGGAAGAATGCGAAGGATGAACAGGTGTGTGAGCATGATCCTCAACATCACTAGGCAATGGTGGAGTTGTTGAATGAGAGGAAGGCAGATAATCAGTCGAGACAGTGCCTGCATCCACACGAGGTTACGCAGCTCCATCAATGAAGAGTGTTGAGCGAGGCTTGATCTCAAGATTTCCCTTGGGACGGGCAGATTTGTTAAGGTAGTAGAACCAGTCCTAGAGATAAGCAAATTTCATCTGGCTCCTCGGAGCTTGAAACTGCAAGTCACAAAGGCGCTGCCAAAAATCAATAACTGATTCATGCAGAGCCCTTCGTTGCTGTAACATTTTCTGGTCAAGATGGTCTGGATCAAAATGATAGAACCTGTCTTCAATGAGATCACAGAAGTGCTCAAATGAGTGCACAGTGTCAGCCAATAGGCTGAGTACCCAACGAAATGGAGATTCACGAAGTGTGTGTGCAAGCAACAAACGATATTGTTCATCACAAAACTCATTTTCCTCCTAAATCATGGAAAGAAAGTTATGTAAGTGCTCAAGCCAGGCCACTTCGCCTTCACCATCATACGTGTGAGTGGCCAAGAGATTGAAAAGCTTCCCCGTGATGGAGACATCTTCGTGATTCAAAAAACACCACGAGGGAAGAAGAGTGCAAGGCTCCATTAAAAGATGTGTAAAGGTTCAAAACTAGATGAGAGGACATGCTTGTCTTCAGGCCCTCCTTCTAGCGGCAAAAATTTTGACAGTGCTGGACTCGCCAACATGTCAAGGGGATCTCCCTCATAAGAAGTCCCAATTAAACCTCAGACCGTTTGGTGTAGGAGTCCCAACAATGGGTCGTAAGGTAATGCCTTGACCGCGATGTCACACAAAGGCAAGTAAGATAACTCTATCAGTAGCAAGGGCGTGAATGATGCAATGAGTCAAGGAAGGTGTATGAGAGGTTCTAACACTTTAAAGGGGGAAGGAGGTGAAGGTGAGTTCCAGGTTGAAAGGGTTTAGTCCCAACTCTGCTAGGAACACACAACACAAAAGGACATGCATAGCTTCTGGAGAAGCAATCCACTCGGATGCGGAAGTCATATCATACAGGCTAAGATAACACATACAACACTCACAGATCAGTCCGAGACAAGTGTGACGATTGTTACAGCAAGGTTCATGTGAAAGGTCTGTCTGATGTCTGGTAGAGCAGTCAACATAGACGGTGACAACATTACAAATATATACAGCACATTAACAACAAGGTTCATATAATTGCATACAAATAAGTTCATACACAAGTACGTAAGTTAAACAACATATATCATTAAGGCAACCCGAGCAGTCCAAGTACAATAACAACATATGCATGAAAATGTTCTAACTCTTATTACATAAAGAAGTGTAAGTCAAAATCATACAATACACCATGTAAACCTGCTAACCCCAATGATGGAACATTACAGCCACATCCGCCTGCTCCTCTAAAGAGATGTACTAGCTCTGTGTAGTGGAGAAGCCAAGGTGTGTTACAATACTGTCCAAGCCTTCTTCAAGATAGTCGTAGTAGAAGCTTGGCTGACCAAAAGCCTTTACAATGAGTTATGAGGGACTACTTATAGCAAAGGGTGGGGTGACCCTTGACATTCCCCTTTGTGACAGTTCAACTACCCTCATGACTCTTTGCCTACTTTATGACTGTTACATCCAACTATTGACACTTGAATTATACTTGACACGACTCAACATTACAGTGCACATGTACTCATGTGAGACAACATGGCTTGAGCAAGCCTTGCAAGACAACACTGACACTCGGTCGACTGTGATGAGACCAACTCTTTGACATGCTTGTGATGGTGAAGATGGTGAGCTAATTCCAAGCTTGGTCATCCCTAATGGCGTGCATGCACCTCATGGTGACATCTTCTTGAAGCGAACTCTTGTCTCTGTTGCAACTGGTGCATTGGTTCAACTCCTTCATCCAACTCGTCTGCTAACATGCACATGGTCTTCTTGGATGCAGCTGAACCGGCAACACACTGATGCATAGTGTTCGTGCTGATCTTCAAGTGTGTGCTGGTGTCATGCACATCAACTTTTTGAAGTACACGTTTAGCTCCAGTTGGACTTTCTTCTTGTCTTTGCCTTGGTGAGTGTGTTGAATGGGTTGGATTTCATGTGTGCTCTCAACGACATGCATGATGCTAAATCCCTTGCATGTGATCAAGAACACTGCTCACCATGCCTGCTCCATGTCAGCTGCAAGGATGGATATTTAACTTGTATGGGCGCAGTTTCATCCGTGAGTGCATGCTGTACTCACTATTGTTCCTGTTCTTGTTGCAACTCATTCGTCTGTCTGTGCAGCTTCATGTTCTTCATGAGTTGTTGCTTCAACACATGCAACTCCTTCTTTGTTCCTTTCACTGTCTTCACATGATCTTCATGTCACGCCCTCACCTAATAACCGTAGTCTACAAATTTGCTTTCATCATCAATGGATCTGCTCGAGCTTGCAACCTTGCTCTGCTTTCCTGTTGTCAACAACCCTCCTCTTGCATTCATTGCATTTGATATGCTGCCTTCAGGTGTTCTTCATGATGTTTCTATTGTCATATCTTGATGTCCTTGTCTATGAACAACTTGATGTCTTCATGGGTAGGCAAATCCATAAACACTTGATAGACTGCATCCCCAAGTGTGCTCTAAACGGTGTCTTTGTCTCTGCTCCCCTGGAAACCATTGTACCTGTACTGCTAAGAGGCAGATGAACACCTGCGATACCTGGAGACATCGCAACAGTCATGGCAAGCAATCTATTAGCTGGAAACCAAAATGAACATGAGAATTGATTTCCAACATACCTGGGTGAATGATCATGAAGGTTGCGCAAGTTCGGCTGGGAGGTCGGGAGACTGACTGCCAAGACTGTACAAGGCACAATTTGGGCTACTGGGAGACTGACTGACTGCTAGAAGTGCTCAATGCATAGTCGAGTATGGTTGTTGACTGCTGGGATTGCACAATGCGCAATTCCTGTTGGGAAGGACTACTCGCCCAGGGATAGGTTTATGCAATTTCTTGGGCCAAGAAGCCACTGTCCTCCAGAAATGTGCAAAATAGTCATGGAGGCCAGTGTTGGGCAGGAATGCACATTTATGGAGAGGAAGGTGAGCCTTTCTTCCCCATATTGCGTAATGCAACCTTGGTGGAGGCAGAGTCTAGGCCAAGGTTGGCTCAACTCGCCGACGCGCAATTGAAAGGAAATAAGACAATGAATGCATGGTGACACTAAGTGATAACATAAGTGATCGACAATTCATGCAAAACATGAATGAAAGATTCAACAAACAGATCAACATGCATGTGGGTGAGGTAGTTCGTTGGTTAGGCGAACATCTGTGCAAAATAGTTTCATGCATGCAACAATAGTGAGATAGCAACGAAAACTGAAATAGAGATAGGACAAGCTAGAATACATGTAAATGACAACAAGCATTCAAAGAAATCAAGCAAACAATACTCACACAAGCAAGAACACAAAAAGTGACAGAAATGCAACACAACGCTTGTGAAGTGGGCTTACCCTAAAATAGTTTAGCTGAATGTGCCAACTGCTTGTAGATGTGATGTGGCATGTCAGAGCTGCAAGGTTGATGTGAGGAATGATCTTTGTAGTATCCCACTAATGAGTTTTGATAACATTGAGGTTGTAATGCGCATGCCACAAATCTAGGGAAAGCGACACTTGGTGGGAGGTTTCATAATTTCTCCTTGCATGTAGCCTCCAACTGCTAAACATTGATCGATGAGACAAGGGAAACCTTTGCATGCTACCTTAGGGGAAGCATCCTATGCATGCAAGTCTGTTTTTCTCGAACCCTAAGGGAACCGGTCAACTCAGTTGCACATGCAAGAGGTTGTTCAACTGCTTGAAGGAAATGTGAATTTCTGGCTAGGAGATGGGCTGACTACACAGGAGATTTGCACAATTTCTAAGCAGAGTAGCTAACTACTACCCAGATTTGCGCAAATTATGGGTTGAGCAGCCCTGCTGGAGAAAATTGCACAATTCCTACTGGGAGTGTTGACTGGTAGGATTGCGCAATCTTGGAACCCAGTAGGCTGCCAGACATGATTTCACAATTTCTAGAGGGAAGGCTAGTTGCCCTCCAGAAATGCACAATTTTATTGGGGAAGATGCTTAGCCTGCAGCTGGATCTAGTCTAGGTGAACAACTTGTGAGGGGAATGTATCAAGTTGTGATCGAGAGGCTGTGTTTGTGCAAGCAAGACACTGAAGCTTGTGAAATTGATGAAGCAAGACAAGTTGTTGTGAAAATTTGGAAGGGAGGCTCCAAAACGAAGCTAAGGCAAAATTTTGGAGGGTTTTTAGCTGCTACAAGACTTGGCGACACACTGGTAGAACTCTAGCTCTCTCAATAGACCTTGTTCGTGAAAAGCAAGTCTAACACCTCTAGAAGTATTGTTTAGTTCTCTTCTCATCTTGGCTTCAGACTAACTTGATTGTAAGATGTAGCAACTGCCAAACCCTTGGTCAATTGACACACATTCCAAGCCAAGGCAACACAATTGTTTCGATTGGGGTTGAGGGGTATATAAGTGCACAAGCAGTATGGTTGTCAAAGTCTTAGTTTCATCTCTGGTGTTGCTCCACTGCCAGCAGGCCTGGACTGTACTCCGGTGGAGTCACATAGGAACAGAAGCATGGCTCCGCTGCCAGTGAGCCTGGTTAGTACCTCAACAGAGTTACTTGCATCACCTCCCCGCGTAGGAAGCCTTTCTCTTCTTTCGTCTTGTTTATTTTTCATTTTTCATTTTTTGACTTTTTATTTTTCATTTTCATTGTGCATAGGACTTATTCATTTCAGAGGCGGAAGATGGATCCTGACTTATTGAGAGAAGAAGAGGTTTTTTCAGCATAGAAGTATTTTATTATATCTCTAACGTGCTTGTTAAGTTCCCCCCCCCCCCACCTCGCCTTACTCAACTTGACTAAGCTGGCAAGGGTTAACCCAAAAAAAACCAACTAGAGAAGGTGACACTAGTTAGCACACAAGTGTTGTGTTATAACTAAGGTTCACTTTGAACAATACGTATTTTCCTTCAACGTATCATGGACTAAAAGTAACAAGCTCAGCATACAGAGGCAAGATGACAGATAACCAATAAATGATAGTTGTACAAGCCCTCTTGTACTTTACCCATCTCGCTTCCAGAGTCATACATGGTTTCATGCAAGACTAACCTACGAGCGAAACAAATGAGCTAACAAACATCAAAGCAAAGAAAAAGAAGAAGAGAAGGTGAAAGTAAAGCAAGTAAGCAAACATGCAAGTCGAAAAACAAGAAAATGAAGCATATAAGCAAACAAGCATGTAAGCAAACAACTGAAAGCAAATACTACTCCTACTCCTACACTAACGATGCATGGGCCTAATCACGTGAAGTGATACTTCCAATGCAGCCACTGGCACATTGGTATACCCATGTTGATGAAGGCTTGGTCTACGAGCAACCCAGTTGTGCAAACCAGCAAGCAAGAAAGATATAACAATGAAGACAACCACACTTCGTGTTTCAAAGTGTCCACGAGACATAAGTGAGTGCAAGTGCATGATGAATAGTCTGTGGACTTATCATGATGTTGTGTGACACTACGTGTAACTTTGAAGCATAAGCACACTCTTGAATGTGACATGCAAGCAAACAAAAGAAACAAAGATAACTCGCGTCGCGCACAAGTGCTTGCAATGTAAGACTCCTTGAGTGCATGAGCAATGGGATCGTGCAGTTCGAGTGGAGGAAGTGTGATCTGTGTGTGAGATGGATCTTCAATGGATACAGATGAGTGATGAGGAGCTTTGGGTGATTGAACCATTTCATGATCGAAAGTGAGACTAACCCCAAGAGAGCGAGGGCCTGACATAACCATTAGCTCGGGTTGAAGTGCCTCGACAATCTTGGGTGTCTCAACTTCATCATCAGGTAGATCATCATAAACGGTGGCTTTGAAAACTCAACTGCGACAAATTCACGATCGTGATAAAAATGGATCATGACCGCCATGATAAAAAAATCAATGAATTCTTTGGTATCCACATGATCAGATGAATCAAACAGAGGGGTAGATGAAAAGTGAACAAACTCATCCTCTGTGCCTCTTGAAAAGACAGATGAAGGATCAAGTGGATCTTCAATGAGTAACTTATCCTCTTTGTTGTCGAATGATGGACTAACATTCGGTGAGTCTTGCGAGTGATCAACAATGCATGCATCGACGGATGAAGACACACATGCAAAATCATGGATGGCAGGTTCACCAAAGAGGTTAGGAAAGAACAAAGGGGGCTTGGATAGAAGGGAGTCATCCCTTGTCGAGTGTTGATGCTCAAGCTCTCACTCTTACTATTCATGAATGACAATGCATGTTGGTTGTGAAACACCAACTTCGTTAATGGGTTGTTCCTCATTCACAACAAGGAAAGAGTTCGGAATAAATAAACACAAGACAACATCATTCGAAGGAACACTCAAATGTGAAGACGGAGGTCGTAGACAAGCGTGCATATGAGAACTCGAAGGACTCACAACCAAATCTGCGCGAAAATTGAGTGAAGTGATGTTGGGAGAATGCGAAGGATGAACAGGTGTGTGAGGATGATCTTCAACATCATTGGGAAATGATGGAACTGTTGAATGAGAGGAAGGTGGATAGTCATTCAAGACAGTGCTCACATCCACATGAGATTTCACAGCTCCATCAATGAAGAGTGTTGAGTGAGGATTGATCTCAAGCTTTCTCTTGATATGGGCAGATTTCTTAAGGCAATACTCCAACCAATCCTAGAGATAAGAAAATTTCATATGGAACCTTGGACCTTGAAACTACAAGTCATGGAAGTGCTGCCAAAAATCAATAACCGATTCATGCGGAGCCCTCCGTTTCTGTAACATTTTCTGGCCAAGATGGTCTGGATCAAAATGATAGAATGTGTCTTCAATGATATCACACAACGACTCAAATGAGTGCATGGTGTCATCTGGTAGGTTGAGCACCCAATGAAATGGAGATTTGCAAAGTGTGTATGCAAGCAGCAAATCATCTTGTTCGTTAGAAAACTCATCTTTCTCATGAATCATGGAAAGAAAGTTATGTAAGTGCTTAGGCCAGGCCACTTCTCCTTCACCATCATACGTGTGAGTGGGCAAGAGATTAAAAAGCTTCCTCATGATGGAGACATCTTCACGATTCGAAAAACACCGTGGGGGAAGAAGAGTGCAAGAATCCGTGGAAGGATGTGGAAAGGTTCAAAACTAGATGAGAGGACACAACTTGTCATCAGATCCTCCTTCTAGCCCCAGAAATGTTGTCGGTGCTAGACTCACCAACATGTCAGGGGGATCTCCTCGGTAAGAAGTCCCAATTAAACCTCAGACCATTTGGTGTAGGAGTCCCAACAGTGGGTCGTAAGGTAATGCCTTGACTGTGATGTCGTACAGAGGCAAGTAAGATAGCTCTGTCAGTAGAAAGGGAGCGACTGATGTAGTGAGCCAAGGAACGTGTATGAGAGTTTCTAACATTTCGAAGGGAGAAGGAGGTGAAGGTGAGTTCTAGGTGAAAGGGATCAGTCCCAACTCGGCTAGGAACACACAACACAAAAGGACATGCACAGCTTTCGGCAGAGCAGTCCACTCGGATGCGACAATCACATCATACAAGGTAAGATAACACGTACAATACTCGCGAATCAATCTGAGAAGAGTGTGATGGTTATTACAACAAGGTTCATGTGAAAGGTCTGTTTGATGTCCGACAGAGAAGTCAACATAGACGATGACAACATTAACAACATATACAACACATTAACAACAAGATTCATATAATTACATACAAATTAGTTCATACACAAGTACGTAAGTTAAACAAAATATATCATTAAGGCAACCGGAAGAGTCCAACTACAATAACAACACATGCATGAAAGTGTGCTGGCTCTTATTACATAAATAAGTGTAAGTCACAATCATACAATACACCACGTAAACATACTAGCCCCAATAGTGGAACGTTATAGCCACATCCACCTGCTCCTCTAAAGAGATGTACTAGCTCTGTGTAGTGGAGAAGCCAAGGCGCATTACAATATTGTTCAAGCCTTCTTCAAGATAGTTGTAGTAGAAGCTTGGCTGACCAAAAGCCTTTACAATGAGTTATGGGGGACTATTTATAGCAAAGGGTGGGGTGACCCTTGAAATTCCCCTTTGTGATAGTTCAACTACCCTCATGACTCTTCGCCTACTCCATGACTATTACATCCAACTATTGACACTTAACTTACACTTGGCATGACTCAACATTACAATGCACATGTACTCATGTGAGACAACATGGATTGAGCAAGCCTTGCAAGACATCACTGACACTTAGTCCACTATGATGAGACCAACTCTTTGACATGCTTGTGATGGTGAAGGTGATGA
This sequence comes from Pinus taeda, assembly GCA_000404065.3. NCBI lineage: Eukaryota > Viridiplantae > Streptophyta > Pinopsida > Pinales > Pinaceae > Pinus > Pinus taeda. The sequence continues at coordinate 324,278 of APFE030260965.1, read as the reverse complement.
GCTAATGCCAAGTTTGGTCGTCTGTGATGGTGTGCATGCAACTCATGGTGACATCTTGCTAAAGCAAACTCTTGCCTCCATTGCAACCGATGCATTAGTTCGGCTCCTTCATCTAACTCGTCTACTAACATGCGCATGGTCTTCTTGGGTGTGGCTGAATCGACAATGCACTGATGCATAGTTTTCATGCTAATCTTCAAGTGTGTGCTGGTGGTCATGCGCATCAACTTGCCGAAGCACATGTTAAGCTCCAGTTGGACTTGCTTCTTGTCTTCGCCTTGGTGAGTGTGTTGAATGGGTTGGATTGCATGCGTGCACTCAATGACATGCATGATGCTAAATCCCTTGCATGCGATCAACAACAATGCTCACCATGTCTGCTCTGTGTCAGTTGTTGGGATGGATTTTTAACTTGTATGGGCGCAATTTCATCTGTGAGTGCATGTTGCACTCACTACTGTTCCTATTCTTGCTGCAACTCATTCGTCTGTCTGTGCAACTTCATGTTCTTTCTAAGTTGTTGCTTCAGCACATACAACTCCTTCTTTGTTCCATTCTCTATCTTCACACGATCTTCATGTTGCACCCTCACCTCATAGCCGGAGTCTCGAAAGTTTCTCTCATCATCAATGGATCTGCTTGAGCTTGCAACCTTGTTCCACCTCTATGTTGTCAACAAACCTCCTCTTGCATTCGTTGCATTTGGTATGCTTTTTCAATCGTTGTTCATGATGTTGCTCATTGTGATGCTGTTGTTGTCATATCTTGATGTCCTTTTCTACGAACAACTTGATGTCTTCATGGGTAGGCAAATCCATAGACACTTGATCGACTTTATCCCCAAGTACACTCTAAACGGTGTCTTCATCTCTGCTCCCCTGGAAACCATTGTACCTATACTACTGAGAGGAAGATGAAAATCTGTGATACCTGGAGACATGACAACACTCATGGAAAGCAATCTGTCAATCGAAAACCAAAATGAACATGAGAATTGACTTGCAACATACATGGGTGAATGATCATGAATGTCGTGCAAAATAGTTTCATGCATGTGACAGCAGTGAGATAGCAACAAAAACTTAAACAAAACTAGGACAAGCTAGAATACATGTAAATGACAACAAGCGTTCAAAGAAATCAAGCAAAGAATACTCACACAAGCGAGAACACAAAAAGCGACAGAAATGCAACACAAGGCATGGGAAGCGGGCTTACCCGAAAACAGTTGAGCTAAATGTGTTGACTGCTCCTAGATGTGATGTGGGATGTTAGAGCTGCAAGGTTGATGTGAGGAATGAGCTCTGCAGTGTCCGGCTGATGAGTTTTGATAACATGGAGGTTGTAATGCGCATGCCACAAATCTAGGGGAAGTGACACTTGGTGGGAGGTTTCAGAATTGCTCCTTGCATGTAACCTCCAACTGCTAAACATAGATCCCTAAGACAAGGGAAAACTTTGCATGCTACCTTAAGTGAAGCAACCTATGCATGCAAGTCTGTTTTGCTTGGTCCCGAAGGGAATTGATCAACTCAGCTGCACATGCAAGAGGTTGTTTGACTTCTTAAAGGAAATGCACATTTCTGGCTGGGAGCTGGGCTGACTGCCTAGGAGATTTGCGCAATTTCTCAGTAGAGTAGCTGAATGCTACCCAGATTTGTGCAAATTCTGGGATGAGGAGCCCTGCTAGGGAAAATTGTGCAATTCCTGCTGAGAGTATTGACTGGGAGGATTGCGCAATCTTGGAACCCAGGAGGCTGCCAGATAGGATTGCGCAATTTCTAGAGCGAAGGTTGGTTTCCCTCTAGAAATGCACAATTTTATTGGGGAAGCTACTCAGCCTGTAGCTAGACTGAGTCCAGGTGAACATCCTGTGAGGGGAATGCATCAAGCTGTGATCAACAAGCTGTGTTTGTGCAAGCAAGACACTGAGTCTTGTGAACTTGATGAAGCAAGACAAGTTGCTGTGAAAAGTTGGAAGGGAGGCTACAACACTTATTTAGACAAGTTGATGTGAGTATTGTTTGTTGTCATATCTTGATGTCCATTTCTATGAACAACTTGATGTCTTCATGGGTAGGCAAATCCATAGACACTTGATTGACTTTATCACGGTGTCTTCGTCTCTGCTCCCCTGGAAACCATTGTACCTATACTACTGAGAGGAAGATGAACACCTGTGATACCTAGAGACATGACAACACTCATGGCAAGCAATCTATTAGTCGCAAACCAAAATGAACATGAGAATTGACTTGCAACATACATGGGTGAATGATCATGAAGGTTGTGCAATTTCGGCCGGGAGGTCGGGAGACTGGCTGCCAAGACTGCACAAGGCATAGTCTGGGTTGCTGGGAGACTGACTGACTGCTGGAACTGCATAATGCACAGTCCAGTCTGGCCGCTGACTGTTGGGATTGCGCAATGCGTAATTCCTGTTGGGAAGGACTGCTGGCCCAAGGAAATATTTGCGCAATTTCTGGGGCCAAGCAGCCACTGTCCTCGAAAAATGCACAAAACAGTCCTGGAGGCTAGTGCTGGGCAACAATGCACATTTCTGGAGAGGAATAAGAGCCTTCCTTCCCGATATTGCGCAATGCAGCCTTGGTGGAGGCAAAGTTTGGGCCAAGGCTGGCTTGACTCGCCGATGGGCAATTGAAAGCAAATAAGACAGTGAATGCATGGCAACACTAAGTGATAGCAGAAGTGATCGATAGTACATGCAAAACATGAATGAAAGATTCAACAGATAGATCAACATGCATGTGGGTGAGGCAGTTCGCCGGTTGGGCAAACATCCATGCAAAATAGTTTCATGCATGCGACAACAATGAGATAGCAACAAAAATTGAAACAGAGCTAGGACAAGCTAGAATACATGTAAATGACAACAAGCGTTCAAAGAAATCAAGAAAACAATACTCACACAAGCGAGAACACAAAAAGCAACAGAAATGCAACACAAGGCATGGGAAGCGGGCTTACTCGAAAACCGCTGAGCTAAATGTGCCGACTGCTCCTAGATGTGATGTGGGATGTTAGAGCTGCAAGGTTGATGTGAGGAATGAGCTCTACAGTGTCCGACTGATGAGTTTTGATAACATGGAGGTTGTAACGCACATGCCACAAATCTAGGAGAAGCGACACTTGGTGGGAGGTTTCAGAATTGCTCCTTGCATATAACCTCCAACTACTAAACATAGATCCTTGAGACAAGGGAGAACTTTGCATGCTACCTTAAGTGAAGCAGCCTATGCATACAAGTTTGTTTTGCTCGGTCCTGAAATGAACTGATCAACTCAGTTGCACATGCAAGAGGTTGTTTGACTTCTTGAAGGAAATGCGCATTTCTGGCTGGGAGCTGGGCTGACTGCCCAGGAGATTTGTGCAATTTCTGGGCAGAGCAGTTGAATGCTGCCCAGATTTGCGCAAATTCCAGGATGAGGAGCCCTGCTGGGGAAAATTGCGCAGTTCCTACTAGGAGTGTTGATTGGGAGGATTGTGCAATCTTGGAACCCAAAAGGCTGCTAGATAAGATTGCGCAATTTCTGGAGGGAAGGCTGGTTTCCCTCTAGAAATGTGCAATTTTCTTGGGGAAGCTACTCAACCTGCAGTTAGACCGAGTCTGGGTAACATCCTATGAGGGGAATGCATCAAGCTGTGATCAGCAAGCTGCGTTTGTGCAAGCAAGACACTGAGTGTGGTGAACTTAATGAAGCAAGACAAGTTGTTGTGAAGAGTTGGAAGGGAGGCTACAACACTTATTTAGAGAGTCTATTCTTTTTGGGAGTGCCTGTTCATATGGTGTATAAAACAACCATTAAGATACATGTTGAAATGGATGTGACAACTCTGTATAGGGATTTATTCTTATGCAGTAAATATATTGTAAATATATATAACAGGTTGGTGAAGGGAAATCATAAACTCCACACAAAGGATGAAATGAGTGTAAACCTTTCGTATCAAAAGCAACAGGAAGATTTTATTCTTTCACTAATAGTCTGATGGTGTGGAGGTCCCTTTTATAATGGGGATTCAAATAAAGTGGATGTTGGAGACAATGGTCAAGCTATCACACAATAACTTAATAGCCATGGATTCAACATTTAATACAAAGAAATATGAAGTATGTCGAATGCCAATGATGAATATACTTATTTAAATTATGGACATCCAATAATATTAATAACTTGTTTTTGACTTTATGTAATGTTGAATATGACAATATCAATTATATACACTCATGGCATTTGATGAACAACAAAGCAGGGTGCAAGTTGCATGGGTTCTGGCATCACAAAACACATTAAATGATATTGCACTATAGTTCGAGTAGTTCATGCACAAGTGTTTCCAAATCCGTCGTGATTGGAAAGTCAATGCCTTCATTGTCGATGATGGATTGGTTGAAACCACTGCCTTGAGGTAACTTTAACATTGTCATGATATAACAAAACTTGCAATTATTCTAAAAATAACACACTAAAATGCATTGAATATGGCAAGAGGATCACATGTTGTGGTGTGATATTATGTGTTTGGCATGTATGGAGGGCTTGGTAAAAAAATGTGAATGGTTGGCCATTAGTTCCTAAAAAGCGAATGAGAGGTTCAATGAGTTAGTTTTCATCATGAAACACACTCTCAATATTGAAGTGGATGATGCAATCAGTCAATTGTTTATCAAATTTGCAGATGAATAGAATTTCTTAGACTATTTCCACAAGAATTGGGTTGTTGGCGATGAGATTCATAAGTAAACAAACTTTGCATATTGTATCCACTTTTGTCTTCTATAAAGATGATATATTTAGACTAACGTAGTTTTCTTTGCAATCAGGGATGTCAGTGCAAGGTTGACGAAAGTTTCCTCATGCAAATCAAGAAACTAATAATGTTGTTGAGTCATATAGTTCTTATTTGAAAAACAAAACAAAACAAACAAACAAACAAACCTTTCCGATCGAAGAAAAAAATGTGCTTGTAGGATGGATTGTTTGTTGTATATGTTGCTCACAACTGTTGAACCTTGTTATCATTTCAAGGGAATCTTCAAAGAAGAAGGATTTCTAAACAACTACAAGAAAGAGAAGCAACTTGAATCATCAATGGAAAGAGTAGGAAACATTTTGAATAATTATTGTTGTTCTCATGAGAGCATAAACCATGTTTACTGGATGAGAATTCAAACAAATCAAGGTAAGAAGTACCTTGTCACCTGGTATTGCATAGATTTTATAACATGTGAATGTCCATGGTCTACTCGTGGTAACATTTGCAAGCATCCCATAAAGTTTAATTGGTTGTATTTCCACTTGGAGATTCAGATGCATTACTTCATCAACATGCATTGGATAACATATTCAATGACCCTCCTGAGATCAATATAGAACCCTAGAACCATGATGTAGATGTTGATGCCACTCCTATGGCCACATATATTGTTGATGCAGATGCCAAGGCACTTAATTTGAGCAGAGAGATGTTGTTTTTCCATCGACAATTCATTCAAGATAATCCTCCTACTACTTTGACAAAGACAAACCAATTGATTTGTCTCATTAAAAAAATGTTGCATGAAGCCAAGAATTTGCACATTATGGATTTTGACTTTGTAATGATCCTAAATAGGAAGTACAAGCGATATAAAGCAAAAATTTGTGCAAAAATTTATAAAAACAAAATACTCATTAAACATTCATAGAAAAGCTGCAAATATGGAACTACTGAGCCATTTTATTAATTTTCTGAAGGCCATATACAATAGATGACAAGACAGTGCACCTAGGCTTGTCTCAATGGACAAGCATGACCAAACCCAGGTGAGAAAATGGCTGAACTGAAGGTTGTCGAGTTGTTGCACCAATCTGCACTGCCTTGCCCTAGAAAACTACCTTTCTTCTTAAGTTTGAATGGCTGGTAGGTGTAATTTTACTGCCCATAAAATTATGTGATTTTAACCCCTGACTCCTTAGCTTAAACCTAGAAAAACCCACGAAGGATTTTGGTTGGTTTACACTTCTGAAATTCGACCCCCTTGGAGCCCAACTCCAGCTGCAACTACAAAACTCAGCTTGCTCGAAACTGCTTGTAAATCCTCCCGGAAATGCCTCCAAAGTGTTGGGTTGACCTTTGATATCCAATCCCTAACTTCCCAGATGAGTTCTTGGCCTAAGACGCCTGCTCCTAAGCTCCATGAAAAAACTGTTGAGTGGCCTCTGCACTATCCCCCAACCCAACAATTCAAATTGCTGGAACATTGGCTCTGTTGGCTATAAAACTTAGCAAGAATGTTGGTCTATTGCTGCTACCTTAACTCTCTAACTCTCCGGAAAACAATCTGATTTTTGTTGGCCTCTATCTCCCTCTGTGTATTCTCTGGCTGCCCATAAATATGCACTACCTGCTCTGTGCTGGTTAATAATGCTATGTCACTGCTTTGAAACTCTTGAAATCCTTGTGGAACTGCCTCTCTAGGGCGGGCACGGATGGTCCCCTAAAGTAGAGGTTGAATCTCCCACTTGAGAGACTCGTGGCTAAACAACTCGTTGACTTAGCTAAACATCAGACTGAACAATCAAGTGATTTTGTTTGCAAGATGTATGAATGAACCAAAATGAGAGTTGCTCCCTCCTTATAATTCCTTAGGCCTCTGTTGCCTCATATGGGACACTCGATCTACCCATTCGACTTTCCCTCCAAGCTATTTGAATAAGCCAATTCGAATTCCCATGTGGGTGGCCCCCACATTCCACTAGCCAACAAATTAAGTCGAATTGCTTCCTAAGTCTGTAAGTTGAAGTTGGTGGGTCCTCATCCTTAGCCAAATTGTACAAAATTGTGTAGCAACACCTTGTCACAAATGTGTTTGAGAAGGAACATGACAAACTTCACACCCAGGCTAGGTTATTTTGATTCATCTTTGAAGAGGAAGAAGAGTTTCCTTAGCCCTACAAAGAAACCAAGAAGAAGCAGAAAAAACAATGGTTTCAAAATTGTTTTAAATGTCCATCCATTGGAATATGAACCATTTGAGTTTCAATACGTCAATAGGTGAGGGTGTCTTCGATCAAATAATGTATTGTCTATGGTTCTAGGTTAGTTTCAAGTATTGAAAAAGTGATGCTTTTAGATTTATGTATTTTTTCATCACTATTATTTAACACGTGGTATGTTATTTTTACAACGATGCAACAATCCACAACTATGGAGATAAACCAAGATGAAAGGGATATGCAAGACCATCCAACTCTTCCTAACATGTCAGGTACATTTGAGTGAATGTGCATATAACTAAGTCATAAATAAAGGAGAAAAAGGTGACATGTGATAATGCAATTTTTAAAATGATAAATCTAATAGGAAAGACTGTCCACTCAACATTTAGGCATGCCATGTAGTTGTCCCCCCTACCTCCCAACATTCTCTCATTCTGGAAAGTCATGCAACATAGGCCTCACCCAATTTTCGCTGCCTAAGGTGACAAAAATATGGTCACATAATGAACACTTGTTTTCCTCCTTGGATACATTAAAGGCTCAACATAGATTCATTCTCTTACCTTTGATTTAACCACTTATGAGTAGACAAAAAGGTAATATATGTTGTTTACATTCTACAGTGATATAAACTTTAGATGTAATAATGATTTCATATGAATCAATTTTGGAAATTAATTGTAGGATTGAATTTTGTGCATGTGTAATGTAATTATGTTTGCACATATACCTTAACACCCTAAAAAATTTCATTGTGCTAACACATGACACTTTGCTAAGTAACAATAGAACAAGTAGAGAAGCATCATCTTCTGCCATGAGTGATCATCCATGGAAGGGCTTTGACTCTATTGGGTATCAATGAGCTATGCATGAACAATCGTTGAGTATATGGTCAAAGAAAATGTTTTTCATTCGTGCTTTTCTTTATTTTTCTCACCCTAAATCACTTTCTAGAAGAGTTTGATTAATCCTAGAATAGTTGTAAGGTGTGTGGAAAAAAATATAATTGTTTTCATAGTTTCATTAATAAATAATTGAAGTCTAACACATATATTGCCTTGAAAATGAAAGATGGGTTTCGTAAATGAATCTCTTATGGCTTCAAATGTTTGGTCATTGGTACAAAGTTGATGTATATCAACCATGGTGTAATATGTTGGCAACAGTTGGAAAAAAATGATTATTTCTTAATATGTTTTTATGGTAAATTTTTGTAGGGGCTCTTCGTTTTGTAACAACTTTCATTTGAAATTCTATTCAAATTATTATTGAAAAATAAGTTGTAGGTAACAACTAGTAGGATGGTTTATATGATGATTTGACATGCTAGAAGAATTGTTAAATACTCATAGGTGTTACACTTTGGCCATTTAAAACAATGTTTTGTGAAATAGTTGTTTCACTTCGATAGTTTTTATATCATCCACTTATTTCTTCAAGAAGAACAATAGGAAAAAATTGAAGGCAATTTGTTGAGATTATTCATCACCATTTTAAATGTGGAAATCACTCGTGATATGCATCCATCTATAACAACATGTGTCATTTTTTCATGTCCCTTCCTAAA
>APFE030260965.1:278679-314732 GCA_000404065.3 Pinus taeda | reverse complement strand
ATATTCGGGCCTGAAATCATAATTCTTATAACAGGGCGAATTGTTAGTTAGCTGAGGAATCTGCACCATTTTGTGGGTTCGACTTTGGCTTGGAGATAGGCCAAACCATTTATGGATTTTTGGTGGAGAGCTCAAGGTTAATTTTGCAACATTTTTTGAGCACCAAAGGTGGGGTTTCTAATAGTCCCTTTTCAGCCAGAAGTGTAGTTTTCTGGGTAGCATAGAACATCATTGGAGTAGTTATTAACATTATTTGATATTATTGTTTTATCACCTGGGTTCTGTCACTCTTTCCATTGAGGCAAGCCTGGGTGCACTTCTTCATACTATTGTAGTTGCTCCATTGGATTAATAAAATGGCTTAGTTGGTTCTTGCTTCTGGAATTTTTATGTGTATTTGTTGAATGTTTAAAATTTATGGTGTTGTATTTGTTTTTGCTTTACATATCATTGTTTATCCAAGTTTGGAACATTACAATGGTATCAGAGCTATAATCTTGGCTAAGCCTATGGGAAATATTAGAATCAAACAACATGGTAGTAACCTTGAATGAGGTGATTAGGTTGCAACAAATGATGGTTGATGTGGGGGAGAAGTTGATTCATTCCACAATTGGGAATCCAGACATGATTGCAACTGATGTGGAGTTATTAGGAGCAAACAAGAGGGAATATCAATCACTAGGTCATGGCATTTAGGCGTCCCTGTCTTTTTGGGAATTCTGTGAACTAAGGGGCATGCACAAACCAATGGAGATTCAGTGGGATTTTATAGGGATGATGAGGATTATTAAGGAAGAAGATAAAATAGTAGTTGAAGGAGCCATGGTTGGCAAGGAGATAGTTGAGAATACACCCATTAATGATGTGTCATCCATTGTGTATCCATTAACTAGGTATCCAGGGTTGTGATCAAGTTCTTAGGTGATAGCAACACACCACAGGTTGATGAGGTGTTGGAAGACAACTCCACCATTATTGAGGAGATGATAAGTACAAATGCCTCTAGGTCCATGGCATAGTTATCGTACAAAAATCACCTGCAGCTGACTGGTGAGCATGTATTGCATGTTGTGTTATCTATGGAGGAGTAGTTGGCAGCTCATGTTGAGTCCATGATGGAGGAGGATATGCAACCATCCTTTAGGCTAGCCATTAATGAGGGGCAACAGAGAGGCCACACATCCATTTTCCGACACAATTCTCTTCAGAGGCACACTGATGGGATCTACAACATTATTATCCCACCCTTACGCATTGGGTTGAGGGAGGTAGAGTTGTCTAGACATAACCGAGGGGATGGCTATGTTAGCAGGACTGAGCGACATGAGTTGAGTATGACACCACATCATCTTGCAGGGCTTGTTTCTTCCACAGGGGAGTGTACATTCGATCCCTCCTTTGGGATTGGATGGTAGGAGGTATTGAGTTGGTACCTGGTGGACTAGGCTAGGCAGTTGGATACATCCATGGCCACAGTTCAACAAAGGCCGAGGATTACCAAAGGGACTCGAGGGCTAGACCATTTTTGGGATCCAGGCGGGATTTCCCATCACATCATAGAGCTATTAGGTGATGGTAGGAGATACATGATGGATTTGATGCTTGGGCGCACACACATTTTCATATCTCCATCAGAGCCCCAGTTAGCACTAGTGATAGGATGGTTTGACAGGCAAGAAGATAAATTGACATGGAGTCACAGGGTGATTAACTTACTCTGGTAAGAGCTGGTAGGAGGAGGTGGCATCAACAAGCTATCGGACAAGGCATTGTATGGAGATAGTGCTCTCTTATTGGCATATGGGACACATGAGCTATTGAGGCTAGGCATAGTAGTATCACTCCCATTAGCTTGTGAGGAATTAGGCCGCTTAGGTCTATCAGGGTAGATGAGGAGATATAGCTCATATTGTGGAGGGCTTACCAGCATAGTGGTAGTAGATATTGTGATCTTCAAAGGATGTGATATGTTTCTTATGGAATCAATCTTAGACCTTGATATCCATGGGTGTATAAGGGTATGCGACGATGCACAACAGTATGTTGAGGAGCACAAAGGTGTGCAGTGGCGTGCAGGGTTACATCGTGGTGTAGGAGAAGCAGTTCACATATTAATGCATTACCTCATAGAGTGAGGTACACATCAATACAAGAGGGATAACAGTTGATCCGGGATGATGCAATAGCATGTAGCAGAGTTAGGTGGTGCACAAATATGTGCAATTGGATGTAGTTGTATGCCAGGAGACACAAGGATACATGGTTATATGAAATAGTGTGCAGGGTTGCACTACGCACTGAGGGAGTGCTATTAGCAGGGAGATTCCTTGACGAGGATGTCAGGCATGTCATTGGGGTTGACATACCTAGGTTGGGAGAGTATATTGGTCATGGGACAGACCGGGAGCATCCATGCGGGTTCTTGATCTTACCCATTGGAACCCACACATCTTCCACTCATTGGCACCACATGCAGCTGAGGGCAACCTTGTGTTTGATCCAGACCCGTAGTGTGGGACTTGGGATATTTTCCTGAGACGATGCTATGAGATTAAGTGCCTTAGGGGCATGATAGATATTCTCCAGTGGAGGAGCAAGGTCAGTGTGCTAGCTGACAACCACAGGCTGGGAGATGAGGTGATCTTTTGTAGGGGTGGCATATTGTTCATCATTGAGCCTATACCTGGGGAGCTGGTCTGGGGGGAGACATGTGCCTCTTTCCACAGGACATGTCGGTATCCTACATGAGTAGGGGATACCGTGTATAATTGAGGCAATTTTCTAGTGGGTGTCTAGGCTCCAGACATTGTATTGGCACATTACCGAGAGGCTGGATGGCAGACTTAGTAATGATGGTTGGTAAGAGTAGGATGGATCCACAAACATTGAGTCAATTGCGAGTGTCAGAAACCCATCTATTGGTTGCATTCAAGGGGTACCTATTTGGCACATGTGTTTCCAGTGGTCATCAATAATATGCAGTGGCAGACACAAGGTAGTTTAACATGCATTAGATTAGTTCGTGATATATGGAGCATATATATTGATTGCATGCAAGGACCAGCAATGGGGCATGGATGGATTCCAATAGCTGTTAGAGCTATGTGGCAACAGGTTTGGCTATGGGATCTAGGATCCAGTTGGTTGATAGTTCACTCTATCTTAGGATGAGTGGAGTCATGGTAGAGAGTGACCTAGTTCACTTATGGGTTGGCACGTGGGCGTACACAGAGGCATTCATCGGATGGCGAGGCAGGTTTTCTCTGTTGCTACATAGGTTCAGAGTTATATTTGGATGGGTAGGCTTTGGCATCATGGAGATGTCTTGGAAGGATGTGTCGCATCCTTATCAATATTCCACCATCGGGTTCCAAGAGAGGAGGATACAATGTGCACACAATGGGTAGACTGTTAGAGCCAGAGTGGCACAATGACAACATGGTGGCACATTTTTTAGGCTAGCATGGGACCCATGCATCACAAAACTAGACAACTCAGTGACCATTAGGGGTGAGTTGGCTGCTACAGGGGGGGATCACTCAAATCTTCCTTTAGGCTTTAGTGAGTCACCAATGGGGTGGGGGACTTCCGGTATTTATATTGGATAGAATAGTGAGTGGACTAAGGGGTGCTCCATGTTGATCAGGTTGGCTTGGGATCCTAGTATCGAGGGACTCCTTCACTACATGACAGTACAATGATTAGGGATGATCCAATGGCATATTTGGGACCCTAGTGAAGTTTGTAGTGATAGTGGGGATCCATAGTCAGGGAGGGCGCTTGTTCAGGCACTGCTTGAGGACAAGAAATTTTTGGTGCATTGGAGGATGTTGCTAAACAAGGATGCTATTTGGGAGGGCGAGCACATACTTGAGCATCCATCACTGAATTTTGAGGGCCAATTTTGGAGATAGTGGGGCCCATTCGATTTTTATTAGGAGATTATACTTAGGACAAGTTATTTTGTTGTGGTTAAATTACAGATGGGGGCTACCCGCGCTAGGGAAATAAGCACTCCCTAGTTCAGTTTGCATGGAGGTGGTTAAGCTTTGCATGGAGATGGTTAAGTGAGTGCACACAATGGAGGTAAAATTGAAGGGAAAAGTGCTCCACATAATCTATATAAGGAAGACAAATCTCCTCATTTCAATCATCTTTTGGCATGTCGATATCTATTTGGTTGCTTGAGCTGCTTAGCTGAGCCACTTGCTGTTCATAACGAGTTCTTCAAGCGAAGAGCTCACCCTTTCTTCGGGGGACTTTGAGTGCCACCTGATCCGAATTGGATCCTAAACACTCTCTAAGTTTTCATGACTGTTTCAAATTATGCTAAAAGATTAAAGTCCTAGAAAAAGTCAAATCTATCAGAAGGAATCCTCGTAACAGTTGCAGCTGTGGCTAGAGCGGAGCAACGAGGACCCTCAGTCGAACGCACAGACCGTTGGCCCATGGTAACGTGCACTGGCGCAAACTAGCAAAACCAGAGGCCAAATCAAGAAACACGGGTGGTTTCTGATACACGATCGCACTGTAGGGCATCCCCTCAGTGAAGGAAAGCCCTGAAGCGCCCAGACCTGAAATCCCTATGAAAAACAGAAAAGTAACAGTTTCGGTTCCGTAGCGCGGGATTCCCCAAACCGACAGGATATCAGAAGTCTTCAAGGTGGTAAGTAGTTTTGAGTGAGTCTCGCCCGATGCCACACATCGAGCGGCACGTGTCTGGTGGATGAGAGAGAAAATCTCCCGCATCGGACGGGTAAACATTGTGCAATTTGTTCGCCCGATATGAAGGACGACCGTAGGATCTAGGGCACCTAGATCAATGACGGAGATGTGTCCCGATGACTGACCACATTTGATAGGTCAAAAAGCGAGATGACAGGGGATTTGAAGTCCGACGTCGATGATGAGTTGGAAAACGATTCATGATTCGCAGGCGATCTTGAAGCAAACGTAATTAATGGCCATTAAAAAATGATTCAAGGAATCTGACACCCAGTTCATTGGGAAACAGGTGGCCACCTCCCTGCGAGGCGTTACCCAGTGATGATGACGCAGAGCAGAGGAATTTGAACAAACAGAGGTAAGGAAACCAGAAGGCTGGGAAGCGGAAACGAATAGTCAAAAGAACAGACTGGCTTTAAAGCCATGAATTGACAAAAGCAGAAAAACAACATAGAGAGGCACACACAGAGATGTAAGAAGCTAATAGCAGAGAACAAAGAGTAGAAGTCGAGTTGACCTGAAGGCAACATCGAGCCAGACAGAGCTAGAGAGAGTCAGAGAGTCTATGTACTCCATTGAAGGCTTGAGAGGTTTAAGCAAACTCCTCAACATAGGCCTGTCATACTACTATGACCCTCAGAGGTCGAGTTCTAGTAAGGAGAGTCTGTGCACTCCATTCCTACTAACTTCATTATGTTTAAGTGAGTCTCGAATCATGCTCACTGTTTTAAAAACTCTACTTGAAAACATAATAGAGAGGCCACCACTGAAAGGCTGGACCAGGAGACATAGCCCAGGAGCATTGGATGAACTCCTTATTAAACTTGTTTTGTTTACATGTTTGACTGTTATGTTTTCTCTGATTGCATCAGTGTCTATGTATTCTAGTAATCTTATCGATCCATTGCATAAGTAACATAGGCACATCCATGCACATGAGTCTGTAATACCTTTAATTCTTTGTCCTGGATAAATTCCATATCAAGTGGTATCAAAGCATTAGGTTATTAAGGTTATACAAGCTAGTGCTAGATTTTGTTGTTGAATGATAACTAGATCAAAGCTTAAATTAGGAGAAGGAGAATTGGCTGAAACTAACCTGGAAATTGGAAGAGTCTATTCTAAGAGGAAAATGTCAGAAGAAAATTCCTTGGAATCAGACCCCTAGTTCATGGATAGTTTCATGACCCTGAGATCCATGGTGGAGGAAATGTATAAGGACTATAAGAAAAATAAAGATGAAGATTCATCAAGATCCAAACAATACAAAGGAGTAGAAGAATCTCTCCTCCATGACCACTCTAAGGGCAAAGGGAAAGAAGAAAAATTTCTCACGCCTCCTAATAGCCCTGAAAATAAAAAGAAGACATCTTTGATTAAATTAGATGTTAAATTTGTTTTACCAATATATGATGGAGAGTTGAATGCAGAGAAGCTGGATAATTGGATCAGACAGATTGATGTTTATTGCAGAGTGCAGAGCATTGACTCAGACAAGAGTAACATTCAGCTGGCCAGCCTATGCCTTGGAGGCACTGCCTTGGTATGGTGGGAAGGCAGGACACAAGCTGACATGAAGAAACATGGTAAGATTCTTTCTGTCTCGAGAGAATTTGTTCCTACAATTAAAAAGCAATTCTATCCACTAGCCTACATGCAGCAAACCATGATGAGTTGGCAAAATCTTCGACAACTAAAAGGGCAAAGTGTACAAGGTTACACCCAAGAATTTAGGAAAAGAGATTTCATTCTAGGAATTTCTTTAGACTCACCTAAGACTCTGTTGAAGCATATAGGTGGTCTACACAACTATATGAGGCACATTATCCTCATGTTTAATCCCACTAGCATAGATGAGGTATTTGTTCAGGCTACACATCTAGAAGCTAGAGGTAAGAATGGGAACCCAAAAGTTGGGGGATCATCCCAACCCACTGCAAGCAAAAATAAGGAGAAAAGAAAACAGAAATGGAAAGAGAGGAAGACAAACACTGTACAGAAAGGCAAGTCTTCATGCACTCCCTATAAGAAGGATGGGCATGATGATCAACATTGCTGGATTCTGCATACGGAGCTGAAACCTAAGAAGTTCGAGGGCAAGAAGAAGAAGATTGTTGTATCTATTCAAAAGGATTTGGGGTCAGACTCAGGAGATGAAGCAATAATCGCAGCCACAAGTATAAAAGGTAAAAATTCTGAAGCATCTACTAATAATTCTGCACAGTCTACTAATAATGAAGAAAATGAGAGAAAAAGACGTGAGCTTTTTCATATTCGAGTATTTCCAATCATCAAAAGATTGATACTTTGTTTGATAGTGGCTCACAAGTAAATTTAATTTCTTAAGCAATTGTAAAGAAGTTTGGATTACTAACCACACCTCACAAGAAACCATATCCATTAGGTTGGTTATGTGATAAAGCAAAGCTACAAGTGACTAGATATTGTAAACTTAAGTTTTCTTTTGGGTCAACATTTGTAGATGAGGTTGAGTTAGATATAGTTCCTTTAGATATATGTGGAATTGTTTTAGGAAGTCCTTACTTGTATGGTAGAAAAGCTATTTTCTATAGAGATGAGAACAAGTATCTACTTGTTAAAGATGGAATCGAATATTTTGTAAGAGCTCATAACCTCAAGAATAATTATACTCTCATAAACTCAGGGCAGATGAAACGAATTGTAAATTCATGCAAACAATTTTTGCTGATGGTTGTAAATGAAAAGAAACCTGATAAAACCAATGTATTTGAGGGTTGTGATGCTAAACAACAAGCTAATTTAGAAAAAGTTGTTTTAGAATATGATATATTGTTTCAAGAACCTAAAGGTCTGCCACCCAAAAAGGAAATAGTGCATGATATTAATTTGCAGCAAGATGCTCCATTGGCTAACATTAGAATGTATAGGTTGCCCGCTTTAGAGAATGCAGAAATCAAGAAGCAGGTACAAGAGCTGCTCAAGAAGGGGTTCATTAGACCTAACACATCACCATGTGGGTCTCCAATTGTTTTGGTGAAAAAGAAAGATGGCTTGTGGAGAATGTGCATTGATTGTCGAGCACTGAATAAGATAAAGATCAAAAATCGTTATCCCCTTCCTCGCATAGATGATCTATTAGATCAGTTGAAAGAAGTTGTTTATTTTTCCAAGTTAGACTTGCATAGTGGCTATCATTATGTCAGAGTTGCAGAGCAAGATGCATGGAAGATTGCTTTGAAAACAAAGCAGGGATTGTATGAGTGGCTAGTTATGCTTTTCGGCTTAACTAATGCTCCTGCTACTTTCATGAGAGTAATGAATGATGTACTCAGACCTTTTCTTGATGATTTTGTTATTGTAGATCTGGATGACATTCTTATATTTAGCAAAACATGGGAAGAACATTTAAAGCATGTTAAGCAAACACTAGATGCTTTGGAAAGAGAAAAACTTTATGTTAAACTCTCAAAATGTGAATTTGGCAAAACGTCTTTGAATTATTTAGGACATATAGTAGGGGGTGGTGAATTGAAGATAGATCCCTCTAAGGTTGCAGTCATTGTAAACTGGCCTAAACCCAAATCTGCGACAGAAGTTAGAAGCGTCTTAGGAGCAGCACAATATTGGAGAAAGTTTATTTCTAACTTTTCCTTAATTGCAACTCCCTTGCATGCTTTAACAGGATTGAACAAGGTGTTTTAGTGGGGAGGTAAACAGCAGGAAGCCTTCGACACCTCGAAAGAAAACATTAGTACAACACCAGTACTAGCACTACCCGATCTTCAAAGACCATTTGAGATTGAAACCGATGCTAGTGACTATGCCATGGGAGCAGTGTTCATGCAACACGATAAACCCATATGTTATCATTCTGAGACATTTAATTTTGCAATAGTTAACTATCCCACATATGATAAAGAATTGTATGCATTAGTACATAGTGTGAAAAAGTGAAAACATTACTTAATGGGCAAAGAGACAGTTATACATATTGATCATCAACCACTTCAATATCTACACTCCCAAACTAAGTTGCAACAATCAAGACACTATAGATGGATGGGTTTTCTACAACACTTTCATTTAGTCATCAGATATAAAAAGGGCATACAAAATAAAGTTGCAGATATGTTATCTAGACCAATTATAAATGCATCTACTATACTTAAGCATAATTCAGTATTGCATGAGAGCTACATTGAACAATATGCCTAAGATATAGATTTTGAATATGTATATGCAACTTTAAGTCAAGGCAAACAAGTAGAAGAATTGGATTATCATGTTAAGGACCAAGTCTTATATCATTTTGGGAAGCTATGCATTCCACAAACTGAAAGAGTAAAGATAATTTTAGAAGCACACACTTCTCTAATATGAGGTCACTTTGGTGTAAGTAAAATAGTTGCACAACTGCAAAGATTTTGTTATTGGCCAAAAATGAATGAGACAGTTTTTAGATATGTAAGAGGGTGTACCATGTATGCTAAAAGCAAGCCCAACAATAGAAAACTAGGCTTGTACACTCCACTACTAGTTCTTTCTCATCCTTGGGAAAGTGTTTCCATGGACTTTGTTGGAGGACTGCCTAAATCTAGGAAAGGTCATGACTATTTATATGTTATTGTGAATAGGTTCAGCAAAATGTGTATATTAATACCTTGTAACAAACAAAATCCAACTGAAAAATTGCAAAGTTGTTCTTTCAACATGTATGGGTTCATTTTGGATTACCCACTTCCATAATATCCGATCAAGATACCCGATTTGTTGGGAAATTTTGGTCAAGTTTGTGGGAATTGATGGACACCAGGCCGAAGAAGAGCACAACTTTCCACCCGCAAACATATGGCCAAACAGAAGTGGTCAACATGATAATGATCTAGTTGCTCAGAGGCTATTGTAGCAAGCATCCCAAACTTTGGGATGAACATTTATGTTATGTGCAACATGCTTACAACTGAGCTAAACATTCTTCTGCATAGAGATCTCCTTTCGAGACCTGTTTTGGCTTCACACCAAGGTCTCCCTTGGATTTTTTCTTTGGTAAAGACATAGCAGTTGATGGACATAGTGATGTGGACAAGGCAACCAAGTTCATTGAACAAATCCAAGAGATTCACCAGGCAGTACAGGAATAGTTGGAAAAGAGCCAAGCCAAGTACAAGGCAAGGCATGACACGCATCGGATGGAGCATAGTTTCAAAGTTTGTGATCAAGTCTGGCTGTATATCCGCAAAGACATAATGCAAGGTGAAGGTAAGAAGCTGAAGCCAATAAGGTATGGACTTTTCAAGATACTCGAGAAGATTGGTGAGAATGTTGTTCCCCTTGATTTACTAGCTTACATGCACATCTACTCAGTTTTTAATGCAGACAGCTTGAGACTATTTGAACCTTCATTAATTGAAGATCCCGAAGAGCATAGTTAACTGCCTTCTATTGATGATATGTTACCTGAATATCTTAATGAGTTGTAGGAAGATACAGTTTTGGACAGGAAGGTAAGAACTACACACAAAGGGGATGTTGAATACCTTAGGATCAGACTCAAAGGTTCAAAGCCAAGCAGTGCGAAATGGATAGAAATTGAGTGAGCGAGGAAGCAATACCCTCACTTGATTGATACTTGAAAGAAAACCAACTTTTGGTGGTCCAAAAGCCTTTTCAGTGGGAAGGCCGTGATCCGAATTGGATCCTAAACACTTTCTAAGTTTTCATGATTGTTTCAAATTATGCTAAAAGATTCAAGTCCTAGAAAAATCAAAGCTATCAGAAGGAATCCTCATAACAGTTGTAGTTGTGGCCAGAGCGGAGCAATGAGGACCCTCGGTCGAGCACGCAGATCGTTGGCCCATGGTAACGCACGCTGGCGCAAACTGGAAAAACTGGAGGCCAAATCAAGAAACGAGGGTGGTTTCTGATATGCGATTAGTGCTAATCGTGTATCGCAGGGTGTCCCCCTTAGTGAAGGAAAGCCCCGAAGCACTCGGACCCGAAATCACTAAGAAAAATGGAAAAGTAATTGTTTTGGTTCCGTAGCACGGGATTCCCCAAACCGGTAGGATATCGGAAGGCTTCGAGGTGGTAAGTAGTTTTGACTGAGTCCAGCCCGACGCCACACATTGAGCGACACACATTCGGCGGATGAGAGAGATAATCGCCTGCATCGGATGGGTAAACACCGTGTGACTTGACCGACTGATATGAAGGACGACCATAGGATCTGGGGGGCCCAGATCAATGACGGAGATGCGTCCCGATGACTGACCGGATTTGACAGGTCAAAAAGTGAGATGGCAGGGGATTTGAAGTCCGACGTGGATGATGATTTGGAAAACGATTCATGATTTGTGGGCGATCTTGAAGCAAATGGAATTAACAGCCATTCAAAAATGATTCAAGGAATCTGACACCCAATTCGTTGGGAAACAGGTGGCCACCTCCCTGCGAGGTGTTACCTAGTCATGATGACACAGAGTAGAGGAATTCGAACAGACAGAGGTAAGGAAACCAGAAGGCTGGGAAGCGGAAACGAACAATCGAAAGAACAGACTAGCTTTAAAGCCATGAACTGAAAGAAGTAGAAAAACAACACAGAGAGGCACACACAGAGACGCAAGAAGCTAATAGCAGAGAACAAAGAGTAGAAGTCGAGCTGACTTGAAGGCAGCATCGAGCCAGATAGAGCCAGAGAGAGTCAGAGAGTTTGTGTACCCCATTGAAGGCTTGAGAGGTTCAAGCAAACTCCTCGGCATAGGCCTGTCATACTACTATGACCCTCAGAGGTCGAGTTCCAGTAAGGAGAGTCTATGCACTCCGTTCCTACTGACTTCATTCTGTTTAAGTGAGTCTCGAATCGAGCTCACTATTTTAAAAACTCTATTTGAAAACATAATAGAGAGGTCACCATTGAAAGGCTGGACCAGGAGATGTAGCCTAGGAGCATTGGGTGAACTCCTTATTAAAATTGTTTTGTTTACATGTGTTGACTGTTATGTTTTCTCTGATTGCCTCAGTGTCTATGTATTCTAGCAATCTTATCGATTTGTTGCATAAGTAACATGGGCACATCCACACAAATGAGTCTGTTATACCTTTAATTCTTTGTCCTAGATAAATTCCAAATCACCACCCTAAGAAGGTTTTTCTTCATTCTTCAAGAGGAGGGATTTCGTTGTGATTTCCAACTATTGCATTCATCTTCTGGTGGTGCGTATTACTGGAGGACGGAATGAAGAGGAAGTCGAGTTTTCTTGTGGTGGCTTGTCATGGAGTTTGGTTGGGAGATTTTCTGGAGAGGAGGCCTAAGAGATTTGTTGTCATCTTTGAGAGTTTAGGAGCTGGAGGAGAGTGCTTCTTTGCAGTGTGATTTTCACACTTCTTAGGCCAGTGCAAAGGCAACAGTTGGTGCACACGTGGGAGGTAGAGTATGAGTCTTTGAGGCTGAACTTTTTCGGGAAAGTTAAGGGAATCATTTGTGGAGGAGATTGCTTCATTTTCAAACTTTGGGAGGAGGATTTAGTTGGTGTCCCTTGCAGGTCGTATTCTTTAGTAGTTTGGAGGGTGTGGGGCATATTGGAGGTCAATTTTGGAAGGTCAAAATCCGGCCAAACCATTTCAGGTTTTTTTTTTTTTGCCTGGGTTTTCTGAGAGGAGTCTGTGGTTAAAATTCCAGAATTTTCTGGACAATATTCAGGCCTGAAATCATAGTTCTTATAATAGGGTGAATTGCTAGTTAGTTGGGGAATTTGCACCATTTTGTGGGTTCGACTTTGGCTTGGAGATAGGCCAAACCATTTTTGGTTTTTACTGGGTTTTTGGTGGAGAGCTCAAGGTTAATTTTGCAACATTTTTTGAGCACCATAGGTGGGATTTCTAACAATCTCTTTCCAGCTAGCAGTGTAGTTTTCTAGGCAGCGTAGAGCATCATTGGAGCAGTTATTAACAACATTTGAGGTTATTGTTTTATCACTCGAGTTCTGTCATGCTTGCCATTAAGGCAAGCCCAAGTGCACTTCTTCATACTATTGTACTTGCTCCATTGGATTAATAAAATGGCTCAACTAGTTCTTACTTCTGGAATTTTTATGTGTATTTGTTGAATGTTTAAAACTTTTGGTGTTGTATTTGTTTTTGCTTTACATGTCACTGTTTATCCAGGTTTGGAACATTACACATTTGTACATCAATATCTCATTTTGGATGTATAGAAGGAGGAATATGTGGGGTTTGGGTATGGTGGCAACCATACAATGATGCACATGCTTCCCAAGGAGCCCATAGGTTATATGGATACCCTCTTAGCAACCCATGAACATCATTTTGATGAATACAGTCCATATTTTAAGTTCATTTCCCAACAACAAGTACCATTAAGTTGTGGTTGCATTTATCCATTAAACTTATGCCCATGAAAGTGACCAGATCTAAGATGAATTATATTGCAAACCTTGATCAAGTCAAAGCTTGTTTTGAGACTATTAAACCTTCAATTCATGACTAAAAAATTGTTCTCAATATTGGAGTTGGGTAACAAACTTGTTTGATTAAAGTCAATTTCTATTTTCAATAATTATCTTCTATAATGATCTTTTTTTGTTCCACGACTATCAACACTTAAAGAGCCTTGCTGATTCATCAAAACTATCCTACCCAAAAATTTTGTTTGTCTAACCCAATGCATGCATTTTATTGTTGATCCCAAATGCATGCTTTCTATTATTGATCCAAACTACATGCTTTCTAAAATGGATCCTAACTAATAGTAACAATATTAACATGATACTGAATGAGGAGTTTATGTTCTTTGGAACCAAAAACTACACAAACACAATCTTGGTGGGGATGTTAGCTTGCATTTGACCATAGGTCATCCTAGTAGTAAGCACCCCCACGTAACATTAGGCCATGGCTTGATAAATGATATCATGAATACTAACTAAACCAATAAGAACTCACAAATTTTGAAGTAGCCATACAAACCATAGTCAAAGTTCACTTCATCTGCAATCTTCTAATCAATCACAAGCTAACATCTTACATACAAGACTACTATGCTAGATATGTCACATGTCTTATGAATGTAAAAGCTTTAGAGTGATTCTCTAATAACTTGTATATATGTGCATGTATTAGTGTCCCAAACTCTGTCCAACTTGATTCTACTAGGTTTTAGGTCACAATTTACACTTGGTGACTAGAGCTACCTTAGGTGTTACGATTCTTCAACTGTTGTATCAAGAGAGTGAAAATGTCAATTCTTTAATCTCTAATGAATTTCCTCTTATCTCAGGGTCCTATTTTTTTTCAGGAACTTGTAAAATCCTTTTTCTTTCTAATCATAAATGTGCAAAATAACCTCCATTGGGATACTTGCACAAATTTACCCTTTGCAATTTTCTTTGGCCAATCACCTTGATTGTTAAATAGGAATATTAAAATATCAACAAACCTGGAGTTGGAATAAATGCACTTTATGCATTCAATATATAAATGTCGATTAATTATGGTCCTTTTATTAGCTCTCCTTACCAAAATTATTCTAATTATATACACAATACAACAAGAAATGCTACATTCAATCATCTGTTTATAGTTTTATTCACAATGGTCCTATTGAATTTCCATTTTGAAGGTTCACAACAACACCTTAAGCATTTTTTGTTATCACAATTTATTTGTTTACAATTTAATTCATAAAGGCCCCATTCAATTACCATTTGGAAAAAAGGAGAGGGGATTTTTGTATTTAACCAAACAACCTAAGTTCTAAGATACACTTAACAACTTGAATCCCACTTTTTATTTGCTAAATAATTCATCTTCAATGTTAATAGAATAACATGTTCATAACCCTTCTACAACTATCAAATTAAAAAACAACTACAAAAGTATCAAATTGTTTGTAGCTACAAGATTTTAGAATGGGTTCCTCCACTAAGACATAAAATGAATTGAACACATAAATATCATTTGAGCAACCTTAGCAAGATTTGAATATTGACCCCATTTTAATATAAGGGATTATAGATATTATATATAAGCCAAACTCAATGAATATCATAAAAAGTCTTTTAATTTTCATCAAATATAAATCTTAATAGTACCAACGAGAACATTCAACTTTTGGGTATAGTTGTCCTCTATTTAATATAGTATTGGGTTCTTCTTTATTGAAATAATCACATCATTATAAACACTTAAACAATTACGGCAAAAAACATATACATATCAACCCTCTCTAAGAATTCCCATCGATAAAGTCTAATGGAATAGACGATGATACTAATTCATATTTGACACCCACCCAACAATTGGCATTGCCTTGATAATAGTTCGTTCAACACCCTTTGAGTATTTACATAACGAGTTATCATGAAGCAATGAAATTGAGTAGCAATGGTTCTTGCTTCCATATGAAGTGATCTTATATTGGATTTTTTGATTTTGTGTACACCTTTCATTTAGTTGCACACAAGCCCAGAGTTTGTCAAAACTACAATGTCACATGCACCATAGGTTTTCATTACTTTTAGCCCTTCAATAAAGGAAATATAATATGCTTCATTGTTAGTGGTCTTTCCACATATATCTCCTTTTCTTTGGAAAGCCTTGTTTGAAGCATTATTTTAGAGTACATACACCATGATTGCATGCCCTGGGTTAGGATAACAAGACCTTTCAATGCAGAAGGTCCATTTTTCAACCATCCTAAATATTTCCAATGATCTGCAAAAAAACAAAAAAGAACAATTAAATAAATATCTAGTCAAATAAATCCTAAGTATAATTCAAACTACAATAATACTACTCAAAATTAAAATAAGTTAAGGGCTTAATATGGGTCAAATTAAACTCACAATTCAATGATTAAACTACAGTCAAAATATTGTGATCAAATATGAATCCAACATTTAGTTTTCCACATTAGAACTGAATCTGTCTAATGCCTCACCATGGGGTTTATTCAACTATGCTACTTTATCAATGGCATATTCTCCAATAAAAGACATGTTGAGTCACAACAATGTGACATATCAGGTTACTAATGTTGTAGTTGCTATGCTTTTTAACTTTCACACACAGTTCCAGGTTAGACTTTCATAGTTATGGGCCAACCCTTACATACAATTATGGGTCTTCTTGATAATTTTAACCTCACACACAAATCTAGATAGTTGATCTTTTAATCGATTAAAATCTCAGTGGATTTTTGTAACGACACCAATAATGAAAAATTCCAAATAAAATGTCGAGGACAAATCGCCATTCATAAATTGGCATACAAAATGAATAAGAAATAGTTGACACATGTCCATGTCTAATTTATGAACAATTTTGCACAATTCCATGAAGCAGGAAAAATCTAATAAATTCAACAAAAAGCCACAAATGAAGAAGTAGAGAACTAATCCAATTGTCAAATCAAAATTTCTAAATAAATGACACATGTAACACTGAAGAAACAATGACATGGCATTTAGGCAATATTTTCATTATATTCAGAACAAACGAGATTCCAAAGAGTGAATGTAATATAAAATCAATATCAATTAGTATAAAACATGATAACTGTTCCATTCCACTTTAAATATAGAGTTTAATTTCGCTTTGAATTTTATCCCACCACAAAGAACTCACATTTAACATGATAATATATAGTCGTATATTTACTATAATGCCAAATTGCATATTGTAAGCAATAATTCAAGTACAAATAAACATTCATAAAAAACATACAATGTAATGCAGGAAGAGAATTGTCTTAACAATTAGGTGTCTTTTGTTTAGTTTGATTTAAACTGACTTTGGAGCAATTAAATATTTAGTTTTCTATAAATCACAAAAAAAAAAAATCTAAACCAAAGATAAGGCAACTCCATGAATTTTTAGTCAATTCATGTTCTCTATCTCTAGAACAACTAGGCCAACCTTCTCTGCTCTTTGTTTTAGATGTATTTTGTATAGAATAAATTGGTATTAAATTATTGGCCATAATGATACAATGTATGATCTAAGAAAGCAAATGACCTGGCATTTGTAGTTGTGTGCTCGAAGGAAATCCAGCAAGGGTTGCATGGTTTTATATCATGGAATAATCTTGATGATAAATTTTGATTAAGAAATTGAAATCCACAACCAATGGAAGATGGTCATGTTAGGCAAGGAAAGGATGGATTTAAGGGCTTGATGTCTAGCTCCAATACATAGTTATCCTTGACACTGCAAAATACAAAACCATATGATTTGCTTATCCAATTGAAAATAAGAGTGAGTATGCTTTTTTACACCTGTGACGATATATATAAGATGGAATAGAGTGATATAAAGTTGGAATTATACTTTACAACCCCTATATACATGCACATAGAGTGGAAAATAGTGCAACTACAAGTCTCTATTAACAAGGTTTATTACCTTCCTCTTTTATATTTATTAATGAAGGAAGAAATCAAGGAAATTATAAAAAAAAGATATATAAATAGAAAATAGAAGTGATATTATGTTTCCAATAAATAATTTTACAATTCATAGAAAAAATCTAGCTATGAGACTCAATATATCATTGATAACATCTACATTTACAACATTTTCGCTTATGGCACTACAAATCCACTATGTAAATCACTACCTTTCATCTGCAAGGTGCTCCCCGAAATCCATATATTCAACTACAAAAAGATGTCCAATAGTAAGTTCATCAACATTTACATAGACATAGTCCCACACACCAGGTCTTCATAGTATTGAAAGAACAAGCCATGGTGGAAGAACAATGGCCTATTGCAACATATGTCATATTGAAGTGAGCAACAAATAACTACCCATACATTTTGTGATAAGTACAAGTAAACTAATATTGAAATCTATTGCTCAAGGAAATGCAACAATTTTATATGCCTTTTAAGCAATGAAAAAGGTTTGACTATATGTCTATGGAAGTTAACACATATCCACATAGCCCACCTAAGAGATTTTGAAGTTCATCATTCTTTTCAATTACTTCTGTTAGCTAATCTAATAGATGACGAGGCTGCAAATTCTTCTTGTGTTGCATATCTACAACATGAAACAAAATTGTTGTCCTTCAAAAGACCACGGGAACATATGAACATCTTACCATGTCATGTGTCATATCAATTGTCTTTGTTGGTTACCTCAATTTAAAAATAATAAATTATGCAATCCTTTAAACTTCCATAAGTTCTCTGATGGCCTAAGAAAGGGTAGGCCTTACTAGGCCCCACCCATATATGCATGAATGCTTTCTCAAGTAACTTAAAAATTGAAAGAAAAAAAATGAACGAAGAAAAAATTGGTTTTCAAGTACGCTTTAAACACTTTTACATTTAAATTAAGATCACTAAATGAGGTGATAAGTAGAAAGTAAACATTGTTCTTTTGACTTTCTATTATCATGGGTAGAGAGAGGATGTTATGTGTAGGGAAATGACTATCCACATTTTGAAATTAAGTAGGCAAAATTGAAGGCTAGTCATGGTAAGCCTATTGTACATAACCAATATTAGAAATACGTTATTCTTTTACTTCTGAAACAACCCTTAGAACAAACACTCTTAATAGGTTTTCAAAATGCACATTTAAATGTCTATGTAGCCTCCATTATGACGTTCCTCAAAGACTATGTGTGTTTGTGCTACATTTCCATCCTTATCTAATATGAAAGTAGAATGAATATTTAAGTCATGGCCACAATTTCAGTATTTTCCAACTAAAACTCCAAATTTACCACCAAAAGTGAGAGATACATTATTATCTTGAGTGTTATGAAAATTCATGTGTTGAGAGTCCGAACTAGATCAAGCATTGCCCAAAATTTGTCTACATAGTGTTGTGTTGAGAGTCAGAACCAAACCAAATATTGCCCAAAATATGTCTACATAGTGCTGTTAGAGTGAAGAAAATATATCAAAGCTCAGATTTTCTTGTCCCCGTTTTATCTTCACAATTCTTTACCTCATTGACCTATAAGTTGCATCTTATTCTTGTGCTAGTGTAGCATAGATTTCATCCTCATTGAAAGTGATACCCCTGGCATTGACATGGTAGTCAAATGATGAAAAGATAATTACCTTGGTCCAAATATAAACAAGTTGACCTGATTATAAATGGTGAAAAGAAAAGTACCTTGACTGAAATATAAACAAGTTAACTCGATTACTTCTCGAAGGCTTATCTGATAAATCATTTTAAATGAGTGGTAGATGACAATGTTTTCAAGTCTCCATATTTTGTGGTAGGTAACCATGTTATCATCCACATTTGGAAAATATTGTTATTCATAAATGAATTTCCTGAGTTATAATAGAGGTTCAAGAACTTATGGCCATCCAGGAGAGAAAAAATTGCAGAGAAGGATACACACATTTAACGATAGACTATAAAAGGCATATTTGGATAAGGTTGGATGAAGCTCAAATTAATGCACCAAACCCATCTAAATATAAACAAAATTATCTGTCCATCTCTTACCATGATCAAAATTTGAAAAATGCAATTTCCTAACCCAATATCAAGCTTCTCCCTTGGAAAATCCTCTACAGAGTTGTCCATCCCATTTCTCTAGCTTGAATAGAGAGCTTGCAAATAATTTTGTATTTTAGCCTCCAAGTAGGAAGGTACAAAAATAATATAAATGCTCTACATAAAGTATTGTGTAAGCGTCCATGAAAATCCCACAATAGAAGACAAAAATTCTATCTTACCTAGCAGTAATGTAAAACCTTGATGGCTGAACCCGAACTACAATTTGCCTCAATGAAACACTAGTGGTATTTCAAGAACCCAACAAAATAAAAAGGGATGAAACAAGGATCATGACAAGCTAAACCCCATCCTGTTAATTCCATCACTCATAAGGCTTGGTCTTATAAATTGGAAGTTAGTTTCAAAGCTAAGTGAATCTTATGGTCAAAGACAACATTGTCAATTGTAGTAACAAATGTCAAGAAAAAGATCAAAGTTCATTAGATAGTGGATGAGTTGTAGATAGAAAACATTGGGACTGATGTCTATTAAGGCACAAATTAGAACCAGACTTAAATGTATATGAGCTAGTAGTATCCTATTGTGAGACTTGTTTTAATGAAAAATATAAAAATGCCTGAATTATAGAGGATGTAAGAACATAATCCAACTAAGAAAAGGCATTTTGGGACTAATGCCTATTAAGTATAAATCGAACCCAAGATTGGATGGATATGAGATAGTAGTATCCCACTATAAGACTTGTTCAATTTAGAAATATAGAAATGTTTGAATTATAGATAATGTAAGGACAAAAGACAACTAAAAAGGTTATTTCTCAAGAGATAATTATATAAAATTCTCCATAAATACAATAAAGAAACCATCGTAACTTCATCCCCCAGTTACACCTAGCAATTGTAGAAAGAAAAAAATTGATAAGAACCACTATTGACCAATTTGGACGTATCCATCTTAGCCTCAGCTGAAACTAGTGCCAACAAGTTAAACTGATCGTACCATTTTCTAGGATAAGAATAATTTTATACAAAAACACACAATGAAAACTTAATAGACTACACTAACCAACCTTAGACCATGCAACCTTCAGCTTCTCTCTGCAACAAACCCTCACAAGCTTACAATCTATAGTGCTCCGTTAAAATCACAAAACTCACCAGGAATATTGAGCATCGATAAAATCAGCATACAACCCAACTAATATTCTCAAAAACCCATGAAGCATATAAATACCAACAAAACTTACACCCCTAAGTACCTTCTCGCGGCTCCAAAAATTAATATATTGGCTACACATATAAGTTAATGTAAGAAAATGCAGACACTAAACACATATAAACTTCTGATAGGCATTTTGATAAGACCATCCACTAGGGAAGTGAAATGGGAATTACCTTGAAATCAAAGAAACTATTTCGTTCCAATTATCAAAGAGTGTGTCTTGAACATGCTTTCGAGAGCTCAGAGCATGGGTCAACGTTGTAGCAACCATATTTTCCTTTATATGTGAATGGATGGCAATACCACAAAAATAATAGCCATATCAGAATTTTGTTAGACCCTCTACTAACAAAATTCAATTTCAGGAACATTGGAATAACCATATAGATGTAAAGGAAAGAGCTTCAAGAGAGTTTGACAAATGATAACATAATTCAAGTCTATGCACACTCGTATAACAATATATTCTTAAAACTTTTTAGATATTTAGAAGCATAGAGCTTATAGAAAGTTTGACTAATTAATAGTAACACCTTATGTAAAAACAAAAGCTCCACATTATAGGCAACGAAAATAGGTTAAGTAAGAAGCATGGAAGAACATAATAGGAGCAAGGGAATTTATACTAACCGAGTAGATGACCCAAACACTTTAGCCTATAGGTAAACTAACTTAAAATATAAGAAAACACAAACAAAAACTGGAAGTCAAATAGTGAGGAAATCTTGATGTTATCAAAAGTGGGTTCCCATACAAATGGTGTTGTTCCTCTCAATTCCTGGACTCTCTCTATATTTTTTACTGGCTATCTCCTCAAATAAGGGTAGAAGTTTCTTGCACATAGATATACATATTCAATTTTAGGTGGAAGCTTTGCAAAATTGCATTATGATGATGGAAACTTTCGATTGGCCTAGTTTTACTAAAATAGTAAGGTTCCATGCCATTAGATTTGTGAGGTATTTCATTTTCAGTACAGAAGGTGATAACATGTCGAGTTAAATCAAGTAATAAAACTATCATGTCTATTAAGTTGTCAAAATATGGGACCACTTTTCGTTGGCATAAGTTAAAGTCCAAGTGGATCGTCACATTGAAATATTAGAATTTTAAGAAGATATGTCGAAAGAATGTGAGGTTTCTATAACTACAAAAGACAACATCGCTATCCATTTAATAAATGTGAGGTTTTTTAAACTTTTAAATATAATACCACCATTCATAGCCCAGGAAAAGTTCCAAGCGCAACACAACTTGTTAGGGAGAATTTTTAGGCATAGGTTGTATTATAATTTGGAACCCTAACTAGTTATTTACATACATAGTGTAACCATTGTTCTATTGTCCAAATCAAACAAAATACTAAGATAACACGAAAATAAGAATGATTAATGGTAAACCAGTTAATTTTGCTATATTTTGTTATGTACCAATGAGATCCATAAGGTACAACAACAAATATTGAGATGCATGTAATGGAAGGCATCTAGTGCAAGACAAATTGACAAAATAAAATCAATGTGATGGTGCAATATAACATGTAATTTGTATATAATTTTAGATCATCATTCCTCAGATTATATGAGAAAATAACCCAAATACAGAGGTGGAAGAGCACTTACTATTAGTTTTTGCAACTAGGGTCAAATTCTACCTTGTACAACTCAAATGACCGAGATGATGATTACATTAAATTCCTCTTTTTGAGAGTACCAAAATAAACCTAAATAATACTCTATTTGGACAAGCGGAAGTTGATTTTTGAATTATTTTATTCACTCATGTATAATGGAATGGGTCGACTCTATGCACATGTGAAATTGGTTATGTCAACCTCAACCCCAAGTGGACCCTCTTGATAATAGAAGAGACATCAAGCTCATTTCCACACATTGATCAAGCCGTCTTCTACTCTTATATTTTGTCTTGGTTCGCACGGGTCTGACAGATGAAGTTCACGCAAGGTTTCGAAGTCACAGAGGTGAAGCTCACACGGATCTAGGGTTTATGTTTCTCATACGCAGGAATGAAAATGAGCTTTTTCTTCCCTAGACACTCGCACACAGTAGTATATGGAGCGTCTAGGAAGTCTCACACGCTCGCACAAAAGCCTGAAGGGAGCTTACAAGGTTTCAGAGGTAGATCATATAATATTAGTCCCTAGACGCTTGCACGAAGTGGTCAAAGGAGCGTCCACGCAGTCTCGGACGCACACATAGTAACTGGAAGAGAATGTCTGGGGGTTTGGAGCAGATATGGTTGAGTTTGACCCTAGATGCACACATACAGTCTTCTTGAGAATGTCTGAGCATATAACGTCCATGAAGTTTCAGACGCATGCAATCAATCTCGTTGGGAGCATATTGGATTTTGATCTAAGGTTTGTTAGTTTCTTTCAGTTGGGTTCAGTGATCATGTGGATCAAGGGTTTCTCTATGCTGTTTTGTAGATCCGCAATCTGTTTATGTAAATATTTGCTGCAAAATTATGTATTGGGCTCATTGTACTCCCTACTGAAAACTTTTTATGACAATCTAATAAATAAGAAGATTTGAAAGGGTTTCCCCCCTTGTGGGGTTTTTCCCTGGTCTTGGACCAATCTGTCGTCTCTTATGGTTGTGTTGTTGTCTTCTTTGTCATTACATATATTTTTCTATCTTCAGTTACAGTTTATGACTGGTTACGTTGCTAATAATTGGATGCATTGTTAATGAAGAAGTAAATTGGACTAAAGTAATTGATACAACATAGAACAATTTGAAAAATTAACATAGTATCAGAGCTGAGGTGAAGGGCAAACCCAAAATAAGACAAGCATTGAAGTCCTCATTATTGGAAAGAAGATTGCCTAGTCAAGGTCAAGATGTCTTCCTCTACCTTCAAGGAGCACGAAAAGTTGGGTGATGCATCAAACTTTGTTGCATGGAAAGTCAGGTTGGAGATCATAGCTAAAAACAATGATGTGCTAGAATGCATTCAAGGAAGGATGCCCGATCCTCCACAAAATTCTTCCTATTCCCAAAAAAACACGTACAAGAAAGGTGAGTCCAAAGCAAAACAAATTATCGCTGATGGTTTACAAGATCCTTTAGTTGCATATGTTGGGAATTTAAGGAAATCTAAAGACATCTATGAAAAGATAGCCAACATGTATGAAATCAAAAATTTGAATGAGATCATCACCTTAAAAGATCAACTCAAGGAAACGAAGATGAAAAAAGGAGTTGTTCAATCCTACATTGTGAGGATTTCTCGCCTTAAAGACCAGTAGCAGAGAGTTGGATAAA
Organism: Pinus taeda; assembly: GCA_000404065.3. NCBI lineage: Eukaryota > Viridiplantae > Streptophyta > Pinopsida > Pinales > Pinaceae > Pinus > Pinus taeda. The sequence goes on along the minus strand of APFE030260965.1, from coordinate 291,003 downwards.
ATGTTCCTGATAGGGAACTAGTAGTTGTGATGCTTATAGGTCTCCATCCTATTTTGGAAACCTTCATTACTACAATAAGCAACAAAAACGTCCTTCCGTCATTTGATCAAATTGTTGGGAAACTTACGCAAGAAGAATCAAGGATGATAGCAAGAGGAAGGATTCAAAGACATGAAGAGGGAGAGCCCATTGCATACATCACTCATGACAAAAAGAAGAAGGGAAAAGGAGGTCCATAAAGGAAGCCTCCTTCTCAAAATTAAAAAGGAAGGAATGAGAAATCTCTATCTCATATTGAATGCTATAATTGCCACAAGAAAGGTCATTATGCTCGATATTGTCCCAATAATAGAAAAAATCCACATTACAACACCAAAAGAAACAACAATAATAAAAGAAGAAAATACAATCAAAGGAATAACCACGATAGAATATATGAAAGAAGAAGAAGAGATTCCTCAAGAGATCATGAAGAAGATCATCCTCCTCAAAAGAAGTCAAGAGCTCCCATGTATGAAAGTGATGTTGTAAATAAATCTGAATACATTCTTATTTTTTCCTTTACTAGTTCTTCTCCACTGGATTCATGGGATAGTTGGTTGGTTGATAGTGGGGACACTCATCATTTCTCTAGATATAAGGAAGTCCTCTCTAATCTGGTAGAGAGGGAGACTAACCTGAAGATCATTCTTGGAGACAATTCCACTCATTCTGTGAAAGGCTTTGGGTCTGTCAACATTCAGTCGAATTCTGGGGAATAACTTTTGATGCATGATGTTCTATATGTGCTGGGATTAATTAAGAAATTGGTATCTATATCTGTATTCGGAGATAAAGGGATGAGGGTTGCCTTCATCAAAGGGATTTTTTTGACTTGGTCTGTTGATTCACCTATGAGAGATGCATTCACATTAGGATCGAGATTTGAAGGACTCTATAGAGTCATTGGAAGGCCACTTCTAGCATTGATTCATAATACCAATCATCTGAGCAAGTTGTGGCAATATAGACTAGCTCATCTACACTACGATGCTCTTCAGAAATTGAAGAAATTGGTCTCATGTATTCCCGATGTTCAAGCCCATCATGATGGAGTTTGTCAAGGTTGTGCAAGTTGAAAGAAATAAATGGGACCATTCCACTCAAGTGAGAATACGACAAATGACATCCTCCATCTCATTCATTCCGATATATGTGGTATGATGCCTATGCATTCTATTGGTGGTCATCTCTACTACATCACCTTCATTGATGACTTCTCAAGAAAGGCATGGATATACTACCTTAAGCACAAGGATGAAGCCTTTGAAATGTTCAAGGAATTCAAAGCCTTGATCAAAATCAAACATGGAAGAGAATCAAAGTATTTAGTTATGACAATGGAGGGGAATACATGTCAAACGAACTCATAGAATTTTGCAAGAAAGAAGGGATCAAGAAGGAAACAATTGTGCCATATACTCCCGAACAAAATGGTTTAGCTGAAAGAAAGAACAAGCCTATATTAGAAGTTGCCTGTGACATGATCCATGATCAAAAGGTGCCAAAATTCCTTTGGGAAGAAGCTGCATCTGCTATTGTATATGTTCAAAACAGGGTGCCTCATCAAGCATTAGAAAATAATACCCCCAAAGAAATATTCATAGGTGTTAATCTCGTTATTAGCCATCTTCGTTTATTTGGATGCCCCATATATTTTCATGTACAAAAGGACCCAAGGAATAAATTGGAAGCTACAAGAAGAAAAGATTAGTTTGTGGGTTATTGTGAAAATCCTAAACCATATAGAATATTTATTCCTGGTCAGAGGAAGGTTGAAATCAGTAGGGACATAAGATGAAGATGCAGTTCTTGGAAAAGCAAGAGATCTTCCTCTGCCTCCTCCTCCCGAGGAAGATAATGATGACTGGGATATTCTAGATGGTCCTTCCATGTCTAAGTTTGATATTGTTGATGATCCTATGGAGCCTATGGATCTTTTAAATCATCCTCCAAGTGATCCTCCTACTAGGAAGAGACCACTTTGGCTCCACGATACTCTATAGTATGTTGAAAGAAATGTTCCCATTCGTAGATCATTTAGAGAAAGCAAGCAACCATGCATGTATCAGGGATATGTTATAACCATGAGCACTATGATTCAAGTCGAACCATCCTCGTTTGAAGAAGCTATAAAAGAGCAAGTTTGGAAGGATGCTATGGCCGAGGAATATGAATCGATTGTGAAAATTTATGTATGGGATGTTGTGCCAAGACCAAATAGGAAGTCTGTCATGACCTTAAAGTATTTATTCAAGATAAAACATGGAATTGATGACAACATTGAGAAATACAAAACAAGGTTTGTAGCTCGAGGATTCTCTCAGAAAGACAAAGAAGATTATGATGACATATTTTCTCCTATGGCTCGATATACAACCATCTGTTCGACAGTTTCCCTTGTTGCTAGTCAAGGATGGACTCTTCATCAGATGGACGTAAAGACCGCATTCCTTCATGGCATGTCACAAGAAGAAGTATATATTGAACAACCACAGGGATTTGAAGTGGAAGATCGAAGAACGCATGTTTGCAGGTTGAAGAAGTCATTGTATGGTTTGAAGTAAGCTCCCTGAGTTTGGTATGCATGCATTGACAATTACTTAATGAAGTTGAGATTCACAAGAAGTAATGTCAAACCCACCTTTACTTCAAGGTAGTCCAAGGCATGCCATTGATTTTGGTTTTATATGTTGACGATCTATTCTTAACAGGTAGTGAGCCTTTGATGATCGAATGTAAGAGGGAGCTAGCCTTTGAATATGAGATGAAATACCTTGGACTCATGCACTATTTTCTAGGCCTTGGGGTATGGCAAAGGCTCGGTGATATTTCCCTTTCATAGGGAAAATACGTTGTGAAGCTGCTAAAAATATTTGGAATGACTTAATGCAAATCCATGGTTACACTAATGAAAATGAACTTCAAGAAATTATGTGGAGAAATTGCAAGCCTGATTTTTCAAATCCATCCAAGTATAAACAACTAATTGGTGCTCTAATGTTCCTAGTGAACACCCATCCAGATATATGCTATGCAGTAAACACATTGAGTCAATTCATGACTAAGCCCCTCCATGCACATTGGATTGCTGCCAAACATGTATTGAGATATTTGCATTGGTCGATCACACTTGGTTTGAGATATTCTGTCGGAGATGTTCAACTTCACGGATACACTGATGTTGAATGGGCAGGAAATGTTATCAATAGAAAGAGTACATTTGGATGTTTCTTTAGCCTTGGATCTACCATGATATCCTAGATGAGAAGGAAACAAAAGTTTGTAGCATTGAGCATCATCAAAGCATAATACATTGCTGCTAGCATGACTAGTTGCGAAGCAATTTAGTTGAGGAAACTCTCTGGATAGTTATTTGAGTAGGTCCTCGACACTACAGTGATATATTGTGACAACAAGAGTGGGATCCATCTGGCATAGAATCTCATGTTTCATGACAAGTCCAAGCACATTGAGATTAGATATAACTTTATTCGAGACACGGTGCAAAGAGGAGTTGTTAGACTCCATCACATTCCAACAAATGAGAAAATTGCAGATATTCTCACCATTGCACTACCGAAAGGAAAGTTCTTTGTCTTCAAAGATCAGCTTGGACTAATGGACATAGCCCCTCTGGACAAGGGGCAACGCTGATTGAAGACACTAAGCCAACTCTTCCCACCTTGTTTGAGCTCCCAGGGTGAGGAATTGAGATAGAGGGCTCCTGGGGTTGAGGGATCTCTTGACAATAGGGTACTCCCCTATCTGTTACCCATAGGGTTGGAGATTTTTCTCCCCTATATTCATAGGGTCAGAGATGTTGCTTCCCTATCTAGTTGACACAGAGTATACCCCAATTGGCATCATACCCTCAAGCAAGGTTTGTTGGGAATATCACTCCCTATTTGGCTAATGGGTTGAGAGTGTACTTGGGGTGTACAACCCAAGTTGATTATGATGCAGGTGCTCTACCACATTACCATTGAGGGTAATTTATGGGAATATTGGTAGGCAATAGGATTGGGTTGAGACTTGATCCCCCTTTGAGATTTCGTGTTGAGAATGAGCTCCCCGATGAGATTACAGGGTCGAAGATGTGCTCCCTTGTATGATAAAGTTATCCGATTGCTTGGCATGGGTGGAATCTATTGCTCCTTGATTCTTCTTCTTTTAGATCTGAGAAAGTTTCAACATATATAGTTTAGAAAATATAGCTAAAGCATGACGACAATATGGCAGGATTATGTGATGATCAACATACAAATATTGGGAGGTGGAATTCTTCCTAGTTGAGAGGGAGTGTCAAATTTTTCAACTTGGGTCAAATTCCACCTTGGACAGCTCAGATCATTGAGATGATGTTTGCATTAAATTTCTCTTTTTGAGAGGACCAAAATCGACCTAAAGAACACCCTATTTGGACAAGCGGACGTTGATTTTTGAATTATTTTATTCACTCATGTATATTGGAATGGGTCAGCACTATGCACATGTGAAATTGGTTATGTCGGCCTCAACCCCAAGTGGACCCTCATGAAATACTATAAATAGAAGAGACCTCAAGCTCATTTCCACACATTGATAAAGCCATCTTTTACTCTTCACTTTTGTCTGGGTTCACATAGGCCTGATGGATGAAGTTCGTGCAAGGGTCCAAAATCACAGGGGTGAAGCTCACACGGATTAAGGGTTTCTATTTCTCGGACGCAGGCACATAACTAAGCTTTTCCTTTCCTGAACACACGAACACAGTAGCTAAGGGAGCATTTAGGAAGTCTCAGACACTTGCACAGAGGCATGAAGGGAGCATTCAGTGTTTCAGAGGCAAATCAGACAATATTAGTCCCTAGACACTCACACAAAGTGGTAAAGGGAGTGTCCAAGTAGTCCCAAATGCTTGCATAGTAATTGGAAGGGAGCGTATAGGGGTTTGGAGCAAATCTAGGTGAGTTTGACCCCGGATGCACGCATACAATCTTCCTGAGAGCATCCCAACAGATATTGATGCCCTCACACAGTGGCTAAGGGAGCATCCAGGGAGTTTCAGATGCACGCAAACAGTCTCGCTGGGAGCATCCTGGATTTTGATCTAGGGTTTGACAGTTTCTTTTAGTTGGCTTCAGTGATTAGGTGGATCAAAGGTTTCTCTCTGCTGTTATGTAGATCTGCAATCTATTTATGTAAATATCTGCTGCAAATTTATGTATTGGGCTCATTGTACTCTTTATTGAAAACTTGTTGTGACGATCTAATAAAGAAGAAGATTTGAAAGGGTTTTCCCCCTTGTGGGGTTTTTCTCTAGTCTTGGACCAATCTTTTGTCTCTTATGGTTGTGTTGTTGTCTTCTTTGTCATTGCATATATTGTTCTATCTTCAGTTACAATTTTTGATTGGTTACATTGCTAATAATTGGATGCATTTTTAATGAAGAAGTAAATTGGGCTAACGTAATTGATACAATATAAAACAATCTGAAATATTAACACTTACAAGAGATGAGTTGAAATTTCTAAAAAGAAAATTGTCCACATTGCTGAAATATATGCAATCCCTTTGTTGTAATTTCACTAGGTAGGGGGCTTTAACTTCAACATACGCCTTATGCTGAAGTCCTGGCCCCCTGTTGTTTCATGTAATATACGATCCAATGAATTAATAGTTGAGGGCTTGGCAAATGATCACCCAATTACTATAAGTTTGTTGATCCTTACATAAATTCTCTAAACATACAACAATACTCTGAGTCAATTTTTAGATGCAGGAGAGGGCACTCAAGTTGTTTTGCTCCAATGCAAGGGAGAGTGCTCAATTTGTCTATTTGTTCAAAAATGGATTCAGAGATGAGGGGGAGAGCCCAAGTGCGAGATTTTTGATTTTTCAAAACAAGCCTAATTACAGTGAAGGGTGGAAGAGGAAGGCTCAACCACTTTCCACCTTGCATAATCAATTTGCTACATCCTGTGGGCGAGTCATATTGAAAATATAATGACAATCATCCCATGCAATCACACTCACCCGCCATTCTTCGTCATCATAAACTGACTTTTTTTTCTAACTGGCAACAATTTCCAAGTGAAATTGTTACCTAATTAGGCTACTCCAATTTTGAAGTAATAATATTTTAAAAATTATCCTTTTTCTAAAAAATGATCTCCTCCTTTGTCCCCGGTTGATTAAGCTAAGATTGGGCATCCTTATGTCGTCCCCACTTGAGATGAAGGTGGGTGTTTTGGCTAGAGTTAGAAGCGATTTTAGCAAACTTTTTGGCTTCCATGTTGTTTAATTTATTCTTATACATAAGATACCTAATCATAGCCATGCATTCAATGGGGGAAGGTTTGCTTCAATTATGATGATAAAATAAGGAGCATTTCCTTTAATTTTGAGATTTTAAGATATAAAATATTTATCTTGGATATGTTTTATCTTCCTCTGTTACTTTGTGGAGATACTACAACCCCAAACATCACATTCATATAAAATAACAGGAGTGATGAGAGTCTCAAAGAGGAGTTACTTTTTATCCGATGTCCAAAGATATGTTGACTTATAATTGTTTTCAATCCCATGGCAAGCTTTCCATCCTCCATTTATCAATTATCAATGGTATAATTTCAATTGAGCTTGTGATGGATATCGATTCCATTATATTTGTATGGAGGAACTTCCTCCAAGTAGTTGTTGTCATATATGAAAGTGTCATATGTGATCTCTTTGGATTTAATTTTCATGACTTTAGTTTCGTCAATATTATCAACAACACCCATCCTAAAAAAAAAAAATTAAAAAAATAAATAAATAATTTTAAAAAAAAAATATAATATTATATATATATATAATAATAATATATTATATTTATATATATATATATATATATATATTTAAAATACCATAATTATATTAAAAAAGTTTTCAATTTTTAATACAATAAAAAAAAAAAAAAAAAAAAAAAAAAAACATAATTAAAACAAGGAAGAATTAATGGGGTGATGCCCATTGAATTATTATTATTATTATTATTAGATCAATCTAGCGCAATCTTAAACATTGATTCATCAAGCATCAAGATGGATCAAATTTCTCAACGCGCTCACGCGCGCACACACACACATCATTTAGTTCCCTATCACATATTAACTCCTATTATATGCAATTAAAAAAGTACATTAACAAATTTAACCCCTCTAAGTGCTTCATAGGTTCAATTTGAAGATGGATCTAGACTAGTTTATAAGATGGACTTGCTACTCTCGATACAATGATGTTGTTTTCTTTGTTTTTTAATTACATTTTGCAGATGCTTAAAGCATTTGAGAAAAGCAAGACCATAGTCTTGTAAGAAAAATAAATTTCTCGCCGGCCCAAAAAATCAAATACAATAACTGACAAATTAACTGTTACAATAATCGCTTAACTTTTCCTAAGTTCCCTTCTTTCTTTACACTTTCTACCAACCCCTCTTGATGCATCTACAGGTATTACTGCCAACTCCATCACATTCACCATTGGGGGTTTTTCTTTATTAGAATAAGAGCTTGTCAACACATGCTATTTTTTCTTTGCTATCCCATGATCTTTAAGTGTCAGCATGCCTTCTACATGAGGATCATGATTGATCTTTGTATCTTGTGATTCCTGGATATGTTGTGATTTTGAAATTGTATTCATCGTGTTTATATAATCTCGAGAGTGGGAGTCTTCCTTGATCTCCTCTTTCTCATCCTATGAGAAAATGGGTTCATATGGCTACCAACTTTTGGATTTATGACCCTACCCCTTCTTCTTTTTTGGAAGTTTTTTTCCTGTGGGCATGAATACTAAGATGCCCTGTTTGAAAACATGAACGACATTTGAAGGTCATGTTTTCATCATCTAAAGTCTATATCTAGATCCATGATTCAACAAAATATGACATGGTAGACCTTTACTCATATCTATTTCCACACATGGATGAGCAAAGGTAAATAATCCTTGTAGTAATCATTCACTATCCATCTTTATGAACTTTCCCAGAGAATTCCCAATGTCATCAATGATTTTTTGATGGGAAAAAGAAAGAGGGAGATGTCACAACCTAAACTAAACTAACATTTTTTTGTACAATCATGTTAGAGGGATCAAATTCTGAAAACCATGGAGTGAGGAAGAGCCCCATTCTTCCCAAAACCAAGCCCCATCCACCATGCATTTGACATATTCTACCTAGAAATCAAGCTGTACAATGATAAATCCTTTGGAATGTAAATATATATCATAACTTTTTGTCTGAGTTGTAAATATTCACTGTAGAAATGCTTCTAAATCCGTTGAATCTGCAAATGGGATTCGTAGCTTGTAGGAATGTGAAGAGATGATTTATCTCTGCATTGTTTATTTCCAAAGCAAGCATTTCCTCCATCTTTTCTATAATGTGTGGTCTTGGAAGAGCATGAGGTTGGACACTTTACCACACGCAATGTCCTTGTATGAGGTTGAAGTAAATGGCCCTCTAGAGCCCATTATGCTCCCATGCAATCTCAAGACTAAAAACATAAATGAATTCCAGGAGATATTGTATGCACTCAGCTGGGAAGAATCCAACAGTTGTTTTCTCTTATAAATAAGATGTTGAAATACTACGAGAATTCTAAGATGTTGTTTTGAGATCTGTTTTAAATCCTTCACCTGTCACCCACATGAACCTAGATCAATAGACATTTTCCACTGAGGTTTTTAACAAAAAATTGAAACCCTTGCATGATTTTGGGCTTTTTGTGTTGTCCATCGCCCCCATGGAAGAGAGAAATAGAGGGATATTCTACATATATTCTTCTTTCTGAGTATATTTATGAAGTAGAGAGCCAATATCTTCCTTGTTATGAGAGGTTAGGTCATCACATTTGATGACCTTATTATGCAAAGCAACGATGGAAATCCTGGGTGTTGTGGAGTTCAAAGCATAAGCATTGGCTCTGTTGCCACTCCAAGAGCCAAAGCACCCCCTAATGTAGAGATTCATGTGCCTCCCACAATGTATCCCTTCCCAGGCCCCAAAATATTCTTCTTATGTTCACTGACATCTGCTTCAGGAGCTAAGAGCCATTGAAACCCTAACATTTTGCATTTATTTGTACCCAAAAATTAGTGTGAACAAAAGGATGAGAGAGAGAGAGAGAGAGAGAGAGAGAGAGGGAGGGAGAGAGAGGGAGAAAGAGTGAGTTAGTTCTTTTTTAATCAGTGTGAACAAGAGGATGAGGGTAGGAGCGAGAGAGAGAGAGAGAGAGAGAGAGAGAGGAGAGAAGAGGAGAGAGAGAGAAAGAGAGAGAGAGAGAGAGAGAGTTAGTTCTTTTTTAATCAGTGTGAACAAGAGGATGAGGGTAGGAGCATGGGCACAAAGAGAGAGAGAGAGAGTTCTTTTTTAATCAGTGTGAACAAGAAGATGAGGGTAGGAGCATGGGCATAAAGAGAGAGAGAGAGAGAGATTTTTTAATCAGTGTGAACAAGAGGATGAGGGTAGGAGCATGGGCACAGAGAGAGAGAGAGAGAGAGAGAGAGAGAGAGAGAGAGAGAGAGTTCTTTTTTAATCAGTGTGAACAAGAGGATGAGGGTAGGAGCATGGGCACAAAGAGAGAGAGAGAGATTTTTTAATCAGTGTGAACAAGAGGACAAGGGTAGGAGCATGGGCACAGAGAGAGAGAGAGAGAGAGAGAGAGAGAGAGAGAGAGAGAGAGAGAGAGAGAGTTAGTTCTTTTTTAATCAGTGTGAACAAGAGGATGAGGGTAGGAGCATGGGCAGAGAGAGAGAGAGAGAGAGAGAGAGAGAGAGAGAGAGAGAGAGAGAGAGATTTTAATCAGTGTGAACAAGAGGATGAGGGTAGGAGCATGGGCATAGAGAGAGAGAGAGAGGGAGAGAGAGAGAGAGAGAGAGTTCTTCTTTAATCAGTGTGAACAAGAGGATGAGGGTAGGAGCATGGGCAGAGAGAGAGAGAGAGTTCTTTTTTAATCAATGTGAACAAGAGGATGAGGGTAGGAGCATGGGCAGAGAGAGAGACTTTTTTTTTTGTTGAAAAAGTAATCGAGAGAATTGGTGTGGACAAGCGGGTGAGGGAAGAGAATCAGTGTGAACAGGAGGATGAGGGGAGAGAATCAGTGTGAACAAGAGGATGAGGGTAGGAGCATAGGCACAAGTTATTTGGAGAGAGAGAGAATCAGTGTGAACAAGAGGATGAGGGTAGGAGCATGGGCACAAGCTATCTAGAGAGAGAGAGAGAGAGAGAGAGAGAGAGACTTTTTTCTTTTTTTTTTTGTTTTGAAAAAATAATTGAGAGAGACTCTTTTTCTTTTTCTGTTCTGAAAAAATAATTGAGAGAGTCTTTTTTCCATTTTCTATTTTGAAAAAATAATTGTGTGTGTGTGAGAGAGAGAGAGAGAGAGTTTTTTTCTTTTTCTATTTTGAAAAAATAATTGTGAGAGAGAGAGAGAGTCTTTTTTCGTTTTCAATTTTGAAAAAATAATTGAGAGAGAGAGAGAGTCTTTTTTCTTTTTCTGTTTTGAAAAAATAATTGAGAGAGAGAGAGTCATCTTTTTTTATTTTTTCTATTTTGAAAAATAATTGAGAGAGAGAGAGAGTCTTTTTTCTTTTTTCTGTTTTGAAAAAATAATTGAGAGAGAGAGAGAGAGTCTTTTTTCGTTTTCAATTTTGAAAAAATAATTGAGAGAGAGAGAGAGTCTTTTTTCTTTTTCTGTTTTGAAAAAATAATTGAGAGAGAGAGAGTCATTTTTCTTTTTCTATTTTGAAAATTAATTGAGAGAGAGGGAGAGAGAGAGAGTCTTTTTTCTTTTTCTGTTTTGAAAAAATAATTGAGAGAGAAAGGGAGGTTGTTTTTTTTTTGTAAGTAGTTTCGATAACAAATTTATGAGAGAGGGAGTCTCTTTTTCTTTTTCTTTTTCCTTTTTATTTTAAAATAGTGGAATAGAGTAATGTATATTGTGCTCATAAGTGAGTTTATACTTTGGGCTATCTTGGTACCATCAACCTCATTGTTGCCTTTAGGCTGAGAAGGAGGTTGATTTCTTTACCTACGGTGCCTAAAATTTTACCTCAATTAAATAAAAAAACAAACAAACAAACAAAAATTGTAACTTTAACCTCAAAATAAAAGAATGTGTGCTATTAATAACACGACCTTTTGAAACAAATATCGATTTTAAGGTTTTTATTCACAATGGTACAAGTTATCATGGTCATGGTTTTAAGCAAGGTGTAATTGTAACCATAAAAAATGGTGTGTTGATAGCAACGCCTCTTTTCGTTTTGGAGGCCAAGTTTAAGGGTTTTTTCATAATATTATAGACCATAGTCAAAACATTTTGTAATTTCAACCTTGGAAAAAAATGGGTGCTACTAATTGCATAACTTTTTGAAATAGGGTTAAAAACAACCACCAAATGCAACCTCTAACAAATGAGAACCTTGGGAATTCTTTTCAAGTTGGTACCTATGTTATATGTGTGTGTTCGTAGGTGGTGGGGTGAGATGCTGACACTACAAAGTTGGAAAGACTGTCATCTATAGTTTGACCATTGAACAGATTCTAAAGCCTATTGATGGAGTTACAAAAGGATGTAGTCCAGAGATGGCTAAATACATTTTTATGAATGTTAGAAGATGGAAAAGTTATGGTCATCCTAAAGGGTTTTATTAAAAAATACTAGAATATTCAATCAAGGAAGTTGACAAAGCCCTATCCCATGTGCAAATAAGAATATTACGAAAATGGTTTTGACTAATGCATTAATCGACTAATATGACGTATGAGAGGTGATGCTCAATTTGGGATTGGACGTGAACATATTCTCTAAGAAGTATTGAGAGTTAATGGGATGGCCAAACTTGATTTATACTTTAACCTATTTATGATTATCTAATCAATTATGTATCTTTCCTATTGAGAGATTGGAACATATGGAGGTGTATCTAAATGGTGTTAAAAAATATTTAGATTTCAAATGTTGGCATTATGTTTCTGGTATGGTTATATGTTACAGATGTTGTACTTGATGGCAACACCCATGGCATGGCTCTCAATATGATGAGAATTAAGAAGTACATAGGAGAACAGTTCATAAGATGCGTACCCGTAGGTACGCCGTGCAAGGACCGCGTCCAGACACCAAGGTTACCCATTCATGAGGTGTGTACCCCCAGTGCACACACTTCAAGGCAGTAAAGCGCGCACACATGGGGTTCCTTATGTTTAACCCTTGGTATTTAGCCGACGGTATTGTGTTATTATGGTTTTGG
>APFE030260965.1:254679-278659 GCA_000404065.3 Pinus taeda | reverse complement strand
CGTACTTGTATGCAGGCAAGCAGTTGAGCAGGGTGCTTAGTAAGCAGGCTAGCAGTTGAGCAGGGTGCTTACTTCTCTTAAAATCTTTGTTTATCATTGTTGTGTTCTGGGTTTGGTCCTATTATTGTTGATCTGGTTACTACAATTGACTGGGTGATTCTCTTATACTTGCTTGATGATCATTTGATATTTATGGATCCAGTTTGAAAATTTATGAAAGTGGTCCTTGAAAGAAAAGAAGTAGGGGGTTGTAGCTCCCTTCCAGGAGAGACTGGAAAACGAGAGAGAGTTGTAGCTCTCTGCAGGTTGCAGCCTGCGTACTGGTAAAGGACTGCACCAGTACAAGACCATTGTAAAAGGAGTTTCTAATTTGAAAGAAGATAGAGACATATTGCAGCACGTGGTTTTCACCCACATTGGGTTTCCACCTTATATCTGGTGTTCTTTGATGTGACTGTTTGTTTTTCTTGCTCATTATTTTATGGTACTGATATGCAAAAATAATTCATAGTGTAAATAAGGAAGATTTGTTAAAAGAACTAGATAATACTGATTCACCCCCCCTCTCAGTATTATTTTCAACATCAAAGTCATTGATATCTTGGACAACAATGAGCCATATTTGACACTACTTGGGATTTTAGGTGTTTAAAAACAATTCTATTTTGAACTTTAAATAAAGGCAAATTTCACTAAAGAGTCACTAGGACTATAGATCCAATGTTGGAGGAGAGTTTGTTTGTATATTTTGCACGAGGGTTCCGTGGACTAGCCATATAATCTCATCATTGGATATTGTGGGGATTACATAAATTTAACCATTGACGAAGAGATAAGTTGGCACAACAGGCACTCTTTTAAAATAGATTCATAAGCTACCTTTAATTGGTGACAGAGTGGAGACTTCAAGTTGCAAACACAATAATTTGTGGTTTTGTGAGCATGTAGATCGATCAATGCAAAGGTGAAAGATCTACCAAATTTTGGTGACACAACTAGCACAACCTAATAAGTGGAATAAGTGGAAGAGTAGATCATATCATAGAAATAATTATAGCACTAGATGTCACTTTAGCATATACCCATGGAAGATGGTGGGCAACACATAAATTAATTGCATTCTTGGGAAGACATTATATAATCATTTCCCATCGAACATTAGAGCTCCACTAACAAATGCCTATTCCAGCCGTATTGACATGTGACTATGGTTTGATGGCATTTCTAACTCACTAGGACATGTCGACAATTATGAGGTGCAACAAATAGCATGGAATGTTTCAATTCAACAAAGGGTGCATAAATTTGCACACACCTTAGAGCCATTACTGAGGAACGAGTTGTAATTAGGAATGTAACAATAAATGTGCCAATGGCTAGAAATATGGGAAAGGTTTTGTGACTATTTCTGAATATATGGGGAAGAAACACCATATGTCAGGTTCATTCAATGCATTTGGCATTTCTTGTCTAGCCAAAGGTTTCATTGAAATTAACACTATATAAGTAGACCTCGCAAAAGAAATTTGGATTTTGTGATTAAGCGAAATAGAAGGCCATCACCTTGTCCAAGATATAGGGGATAAAACAATCCAATGCATTACCATGGGCCACTATAGATGAGGAAAAAAAAACAATGACATTAAAGATGAACTAAAACCAACAATGGATATGGATTTAAGGGATGAACATGTGATCACAAAGATTGTAGATTTTCTCCATGAATATGTTGATCTATTTCCATGAAGGTTTACCAATATGAAAGGCGTGGTTGGAGAGCTTGGTGAAGTGAAGATTTAACTGAAACTAGATGCTCAACCAACAAATAAATGACCATACAAATTCAACTTGCATTGTAAGGAGCAACCAAAACAAGGAATAAATAAACTGTTAGACATCAAGTTGATCTTTCTAGTAGAGGAGTTTGATTGGATCAATTTAATAGTGATACAAGGCAAGAAGCTAGGCATAATTTGTGTATGTTGACTTTTGTGTGTTCAATAAATCTTATGTGCATCACCCCCTTTTGACTCTAGTGATGAGATATTTGAAAAAGTTCCAAGGAATGAGGCATATTCCTTTATGGATGCCTTTTTGGGATATCATTGAATATCACCCCCTTTTGACTCTCGTGATGAGATATTGGAAAAACTTCCATAGAATGAGGCATATTCCTTTATGGTTGCCTTTTCGGGCTACCATCAAATCCACATAATAGAGGAGGATAAGAAGAAAAACTACATTTATGATTAAATGTGGGTCATGTGCCTTAATGTTATGCCCTTTGGATTGAAAAAATTCACTTACATTACTTTTCATAGTTGTGGTTGTTGCATTTAGGGAATACATTCACACGTTTTTGGAGATATAATTGGATGGATGGACAATATACACTTTGTTAAAGGATCATGTTGGGAAGCTTAAGTTAATGTTATACATGCACAAACAAATGCAATTGTCATTAATTATCAATAAATCTATCTTTTGTACCCCATTCGATGTCTTGACAGGTCATATTGATTGCAAGGAAGGATATTTGGTTGATCTTGCAAATATTTTTGTAATTATTAATTTATCGGTGCCAATGAATGTATGCACATTACAATCTACATTAGAACATTCAAATTATTACCTTAGATTTGTGAAGAGTTGATGGTGAAAACAAGGGAATTGTTATATAACACATTCTCATTTGTATGGATAAAGGCTTATGAAGCACAACTTGTAGAGTTAAAATACAGGATGGTAACAACTCCATGTTTTTCTAGATTGGACTAATATTTTTTATCTTCATGTGGAAACAATGGGCATTACACTAGAAATGTGTTGACATAGCTAAGGGAAGGTACATTAGTTGGTCTACTTCACCAATAAGAAATTGTTATTGTTAAGCATAATTACTTTACTGCTAAATGGGAAGGATTGTCAATGGTGCATGTGCTCCAAAAGTTTAGGCATTACCTTCTAGGCTGCCTATTTAAGTTTTTCACAGATCACTTTGGATTGGAACATTTGGACTAGTGTAGGAGGATAACATATGTTGATGGCTACTACTCATCCAAGAATTCGATTTAGAAGTGGTAATGAATCCATATAAGCAAAATGTGGGGCTGATTCATCTTTTTTGAATGTAGGATGGAGAAAATTTAGAGATAGTTTGTGAAGTACCTGATGTTGATATCTTTTGATTTGAATTCATTATGGGCTCCTTTGTAGAGATTGCTTAATTCTTTAGTTTAGGTTTGATGTATGGGGATTATGATAAATGGTATTGAAGGTAGATATTGGTACACACAATGGACTATTATTTTCTAGTGGGGAAATGTATTAATTGGTGACGTATGGGATTCCATGCATATACATGTTGGTTCACCAATGACCAATAATACTATAAGAAGGTTGTGATGGTTATAATAATATAGACTACAAAATAAGGGTTATTATGTAGAAGATACTACACATAAGGATTTGTTGGCTAAATATTTTTATGTACATCTAAAATATGAAAAGCAATGTGATGCCTACTACCCTGTGGGGTGACTTTCCACATGAGATGAAAAGTTGTTGTAATCAGTTGTGAACATCGTAAGACATTTAAATGCTAAGTATTGGGATTTATTGGACCAATCAATTTGTTGATACAACATTCAACGGCTTAGTACATATAGCTGCAACAAAATATTTAACAAGACGGGTAAATGTCACACTAACTTGAGATTGCTCAGTGGAGATGGTGATAAGGTTCATTCTTGAGACTATCATCACACAATTTGGATGTCCATGTACCTTGACTAATGATTAGGGTCAAAATTTAATTAGGGGTGTAGTGGTTGCATTGGTCAAGGGACTCATGTTCCATCATCATTGGATAATGCTATATTATCCGCGAGCCAATGTTACAATGTAGACATTCAACAATATTTGAGAATGTGGCTTACGAAGTTTGTTTCATGCATATGGATGATTGGGATGATCGAATTCCTATAGATTTATGAGCTCACAAGACTATGTGGAAAACATAAATTAAGAACACATCATTTAAATTGGTGTATGGCATGAAGCCTATGATGCCACTACAGTATCTAAGCTTGACATTGTGGCTAGCAATTGCTACACTAATTTCATATAGATAACAATAATAAAATAGGTTGGATATGATGGTATCGTTGGAAGAACATAGATTTTTTGTATGATACCATCAAATGGCATGAAAGTGGTGCTAAAATGTAGGGAATAATAAACATATAAGGAACAAGCAAGTTTAATAAGTGATATAGTGTTGATGTATATCAATAATTTTTGGAAATATTTGGTCAAGATAATGATGCATTTACAAATACCCTATAGGGTTGTGAAAACAACTGACTAAGGTGTAGTCCAACTCACATAGTTCGATGGGAATATTAAAAGGTGATGGGTGACGACACACGCCTGAAGCTCCATGAGGCCCCAACCCCAAAGAAAACTATTTTTAACTTTCAAGGGGCAGTTAGTGTACCATAGAAGAACTTAATCTCAACTTTTATTTCTAGAATTTCCATTTACACAAGTTGATTTCAACAATTTTATTTCACCTTTAATATTTGTTGTCTGAAACTTTGTAGATCTAAAAATAAACAACAAACTAATTCCATGATTACATATGCTTAAAGCACTTAGTCATAACAAAGATATGTGGTTGAGGTGTGGACATGTACCAAGGATCTATGGATGGTTGGAATGGGTTTTGCAAGGAATAAAGAGACTACAAAGTTAATCAACCATAGAGTAGAGGTGAGTATGGAAAAGGTTAAGTATCTATTGGAGGGATATATATATGCATAGAAAAATATACTTTGGGGATTTTGTTGACAGAAGAGTCAGGTCTTGCCACTATTAACATGTATATGAAAGGTGACACCAGAACATGCTTCTAATGTCACCTAAGTTGCGTTTGAGTTGGTCACATCACCTTTATGGTCGAAAATGTCACTACAAAATTAATGTATTATCCTACACTAATGAACAAGTCTAAATAAGATCTGTCAAGGATTGAGTTGGCTGGGTGAGATAGGGTAGATATCAATGATAAGGTTAGTGCACACTTCACACATAATTGATTGTAGCATAAGCAATTAAAGTGTATATTTTAGGTTGAAGTTTTGGGAAGTATTTTTCATTTGGATACATAAGATTGGAGAGGTGTGAGAACGTTAGATTCAACCTTGTATTAATTACAATTACAAAGCATGAGATGGAAAATACTATTAGTGGAGCCAAGATTCAAGATTCACAGGTTATGAGGGATTGCGATAGTATAACAACTATTGGCTAGTGAGAAATATTTGACTAGCAGGAAGCAGGAGTTGTCAAAGGTGGTGTCACGTATCGATCAATATTGGAGCATAAGAAGAACATTGTCACACATGGTGCTAGTTGAATGCAAGGATATGATGGGTTGTGGGACTCAAAAGAGCAAGACATGTGGTGGATAAGGCTCCAATTCTAAAGGTACTTTCTCACATATTTGAGGCCTTTAAGTTTGCTTAGTAGTGAGGCAACATCATAACTAAGGTCACAATAACCCTATGCCAGGTCATAAATAATAAGAAAGGGCTATCAGTGTTCACAATAGAGGTAGAGATTAGATGAGAAGAGGAAAGAAATATCAAGGTGCACGACAAGAATTGAAAAATAGGCTTTAAGAGATCAATATAGTGCAACAATTGTTGATGTGTGAGTGGGGTTTGGCTAGCAGGAGACAAGATTTATTAGAGGTGGCCATCGGGTATCAATTAATATTATAGCATAAAAATAATGCTACAACACATAACACAATCACAAACAAGTGTGCAAAAAGTTGCAGGACCCAAAATAACAAGTTGAGTAGGGAAATGACTCCAATTCTAAAGGTACTTCCCCACCTACTTAAGGTGTATGAGTTCACTTAGTCACAAGGAAACATCATAACCAAGGTCACTACATCCTTGTAGTAAGTTGTTAGGAATAAAAAGGGATTGTCAAAGTTTATAGTAGAAGTAGAGTGAGAAGAGGAGATGAAAAGAAATAGGAAGAGGGACAATAAGTAGTGATTAAGGCTAAAACTTGTAGGAAACAATGAGTGTTATTCATCAATCTTGTGTTCATTGAAGTCCAAAAGTGAATTGAGAAAGGAAAATCGTTGTACTTTAAGTGTCAAGATTGACAAATTTTCAATGACATAATGACATCCTAAAGACACCCAAGGACATAATCCAGCAAGAGATATAATTCATCCTAAGGAGTAATTTGAAAAGGTTTAATGTTACGGCCATCCCATTTAATAGCGGGGAGATGTTGAAAAAAAAAAGAATAAAACCTTAGGTGGATAACTCCATGCTAGGTTTTACTGACTCGCGTTGCTCTTCTTTCTGCCATTACAGAGTCGGGGGGGCGCTTTGAGGCCCCCTCCTTTCTGGATGCAGTCTTGGGAAAAGGCAAGAAACCCAAAGATTTTTTCTTCACCAAGCTAACGACCTACAATGCCTTCAAATCCTCTAAAAAAACAAGTGTTTCTTGCCCAGGAAATAAAGGGATGGAAAAAGGTCCAAGAAATCCATCTACCTCACAGCTTAATGAGGTAGGGAGTTGCAGCCAACCTAGCACGGAATAAAGGCATCGACCTCAAACTCATACAAATAACAACTACAAACCCAAGGTGAAAAAAAAATACCAGTTCTAGATATTCAAGGCTCGGATGTTGTTGCATATAGAGACTTCATGCAGGTCCAACCATCATTTGCAAATTCATGGGTATCTGGGCTACGGAAAAATCCCCAAACTGGTGGATTCAGACCAAGTGGTGCCCAAAAGGAGAAATAATATTGCGACTAGGCTCTAAGGGTTTCTTCATTGTCATCTTGATCTCATGGAGGACTGTGACTGTATCTTTGAAGGCGACCCATACTTCTTCAACTCGGCAAGGTTGTATATGCAGTACTGGAAGGAAAACTTCACACCAGAAAAGGAATATTTCTCTAGGGTCCCTGTATGGTTGAGACTTTATTCACTCCCTATGGATTATTGGTTGCCCTATATGATGAAAGGAATATGCGACGAATTAGGAGAATACAACAAAATGTCGGAGGGTGCCAAGAATGGTTACTATGTCTCATATGCCATCATCTGCATCTATATTGATATCTTAGGAGTGCTTCCAAAGGCCATCAAATTGGTCTTCAAATATGAGGCATGGCTTTAGAACATAGACTATGAGCACATACCTTTTAGATGCATGAAATTTCACGAGCATGGTCATCTCTTCAAAGACTGTTCACAAAATGTCTCTCAACAAACCAACACCCAAACACAAAGGAAGGTGGATGAACAAGGCTTCACCAAGGCAACCACCAAAAGCACGAACAACATGAAAACTCAAGGAAAATACTGCAAGCACAATTCGTTCAACAAAAATAAGTTCAAAGCCCTACAAGAGGCACCGAAAGAACCAACTTCAGAAGAACATGTCAAGGATGAAAATGAAATGCTAAACCAAATTCCAATGCTACAAGAGCGAAATTTAAGGGACGCCACCAGGCAGAGCCATACTGTGAATGGCCAAACATCAAAATACATAGGTATTGATCTCGAGCCCAAAGTGAACTCATAAGAGTACCATGTCATAGAAGAAGATCCCAAAGGAGTGGACCTCAACTCAATAACAAAAGTATGGGACAAAAGTGTCGTAACCACTGTACGTGAGGAATATATCCAAAAAATAGAAGGGCGTACCTAATACAAGAAGAACTAAAACAAGCCACGACAAGGAAACCCCTGGAAGATAACACCTACAAAGGGATTCTATCAAATACCACAACTAATCAATACATCCCTAAAGGTCCAAGCTGAAAACGAGGATGTAAAACCACAAGCCAACTCCTTTAGGAGCTAGGAGTAAGATTAATTAACCAGGGCAAGGTAAGAACTCTCACCCTAACTCAACATATTTCTTAATGAACTGCATCTCATGGAACATTAGAGACTTAAATGGCCCTGGAAAAAAGAGACTCTTAAAACAAAGAATATTTTCTAGCAAAATAGATATAGTGCTCCTCCAAGAGACAAGTCTCGCTATGGAGAATATGCGAACCCTGCAAAGGGAATGCTGCAAATGCTACATCTACTTAGCCAACACAACATGGGGAACAAAGAAAGGGAAACTGATTTTGTGGAGGAGGTCGCAATATGAATTGACCTCCTCATTGGCAACTAGAAGCTTTATCATTGTTGTCCTCAAACCACAAAATTATTTGTGTAACCAACATCTGTGGGCCCCATAAGGTGGAAGAAAGCATTCAAATGTTATCTTCAGCCATGAGAACCTGTGAGAACATACCCCATCCATTCAAAATCATAGGTGGGGACTTTAACATGATACTCAATCTGTCATAAAATAAAGGATGTCTAAGGAAGTTAGACAGAGACTCTAAAGCCTTCCAAGAAACCATGGACACAATAGTTTTGGTGGACATGCAGAAAATGAATGGTACCTAGACCTAGAAGAAAAAAAGAGGAGGGGATAGGCAGATCGCCTCAAGGCTCGATAGATTCCTCATCTTGGAAGAAATCTACTTGACCTCCTGGGAAACTAAATGTAAAATTCTACCTCAATCAGGATCTGATCACTCGCCGATAGATCTGAAGATTCACATTTTAACAGCCCCCAAAAACTGCCCCTTCAGGTTTGAATCTTTTTGGCTAGAGCATCCGAATTTCTTGAGCAACATGAAAAACTGGTGGGCCAGCTCTCCACCTTAGAATGATGCTCAAATGTACCAATTCCAACACAACTTAAAGCACATAAAAACCAAAATCAAACAATGGAACAAGGATGTCTTCAATAATATTATCAAGGACAAAAAGGATTTGGAACATCGCATGGAAGAGCTCCAACAAAGAATCATCCAACAGGGTATCACAGATCAAATGAAGGAGGAGGAAATGGATCTTCAAAAAATATAGGAGGAAAGAGCCAAGTAGGAGGAAAAACTTTGGCAACAAAAATCTAGGATTCACTAGCTCAAATGTGGTGAAAGGAACTCCTATTTCTTCCACCACTCTATGATACAACACAAGAGAAACAATAGAATTCTAAGCCTAAGGATAGAAAATGGAAGAATTTTCCACTCCCACGAGGTTATCTTGGGGGAACTAAACAACTTCTACAACAAGCTCCTTAAGGAGCCCAATGCAGATAGGTCCCAGGCCATCATAGAAATCACCAATAATATCCCCACCATCCTTAACTAGGATCACAATAATATGCTCCTCCGAGAGGTTTCCATGAATGAAGCGGAGGAAGTGGTGATGACCATCCCCTCTAGTAGAGCTCTAGACCCGATGTTTCAACATTGGTCCTTCATCAAATATGAGGTTCATGTCGTGGCGGAGGACTCTAAAAAAGTTCTAAGGGCTCTGAATGCCACCTTCCTTACTCTAATCCCCAAGTAGGAAGGGGTTGACTCTGCTGACCGATTCCAACCAATAGGCCTATGTAATGTAATTTATAATATCATTTCGAAGGTGTTGGAAAATAGGCTCAAGACTATACTACCCCTTCTAATGTCGGCCAATCAAGTGGGGTATGTGGAAGGCAGACATATCCTATATAGAATTATCCTCTCTCATGAGATTATTCCTTCGATCCAAAGCCTCAAAAGGCCCAACATGATGATGCAATCGGACATGTCGAAAGCCTTCGACAAAATCAATTGGGAATGCATGCGTGAAATCCTCACCACCTTTGGGCTCCACTAGGATTGTATTGAGAGGATCATGGCTCTAGTATCGAGAGCCTTCTTCTCTATTCTAGTCAACTGCTCCCACTCCAAGCCCTTTTCCCCCACAAGGGGCATCAGGCAGGGATACCCTCTGACCCCTTCCTCTTTTTCATCATGGTCGAAGGATTAAGCATATCCCTCTAAGATGCTATCATTAATAACAACATCACTAGCCTTAAGCTCCATAACTCTTCCCCAACCTCCACCCATCAACAATTCGTCGATGACACTCTCTTGATGGGCATCCCCACTGTTGATGAAGTCGGTGCCTTCAAATGTATTACGAGCCTTTTCTCTAAAGCATTAGGAACCTCTATTAACCTTGAAAAATAAAAATAAAAATGTATTCTTTAACACCCCCTTGTCCATTCAAATAAATATCACTATAATCTTAGGTTTTCAAACTTTCTCTCTTCCCTCAAGATACCTGGGGGTCCCCTTCACTAATAAATCCTACAAAAAATCTCATTGGGAGGACTTACTCAATAAATTGCACAAAAAACTTTCTCACTAAACCTTTTCGATCCCTCAACTTGGCTAGAAGATTTGTTTTAGTCAAATTTATCCCTCAAGCCATGCCTCTCTATCTATTCTCAGCTATGGCTGCCCCCAAATCGGTCACAAATTCCATATGCAACATTCAAAGAAGCTTCCTCTAGAGAGGTTTAGACATGAAGAAGAAATGGGGCCTTGTGGGGTGGGATTAACTATGAAAACCAAAGAACGCAGGTGGGCTAGGCCTCAGATACCTAGATCTTCTGGGAAAATCCCTGAGGGATGAAACTTGGTGGAGGTGGTTGGACAACCTAGACACACCTTGGGGCCAAATCTGGAGAGTGAAATACACTCCTAATCATTCCAACAGGGACCTTATCAGGCTTGTAGGAGATACCAATGGATCGGTAATATGGAACCATGCATGGAAAAATAAGGATATAATTTGGGAACACAACTTATGGGAAATCAACAATGGGTAAAATTCCCTCTTCTGGGAAGACGCTTGGCAACAGTTACCAATCCTCAACAATGATCATCATGTTTCCCTTCGAAGAACCATGCAGGAAAAGGGGAAATTTCAAGTTGCGCACTAATGGAAGCCCATCACGTCGAAAGCTCGTTGGAGAGAGTAGATGGACATTGAGGAGTGGTCTCCCTTATTAGAAAATATTGGTTGGCATTCTTTTGACCTACTCCTCTAGGAACGAAAAATTTAGGTTGATCATGGGGAAGACAAACTGCGGTGAGGAAAAAACTCAGTTGGGCTCTTCAATCTCAAGGAGGCTTATGACTACATAGAAATTCATGATCAACTGCATCAACAACAAATATGGAAAACTCTCTGGGGGAGACAACTCTTATGCAAAAAGCATCCTTTTCCTTCGACTATTCATGCACGATAAAATTCTCACATGGGACAATATTTGGTGCAGGGGCTTCACTAGTCCCTTTAGATGTCCTCTTTGTGAATCGCAGGAAGAGACCACCAACCATCTTCTGAACACTTGCAGTTATACCAACAAGATACAGGACTAGGCGGTTGAGATTTTTAGAACCAACGATAGAGACAGGGCCTCAATTCAACTCAACAAATGGCGCTCTAGTATACCCCCCCACCCTGCCATCCACTGGGATTGGAATCTCATTATGAGGACCATCTGTTGGGCTATTTGAAAATAACATAATGGAAAAACTTTTAAGAATGTAAAAATACCAAGGGAAAACCTTCTTACTGTCATCAAACTGAGCATCTGTGAAACTGTCGCCATATCCAAACTTCCCAATGTCCAACCCGCCCCCCCCCGCCCCGCTCCATGGACCAGCGCATTCTCCTTCTTTTGGATCTGCACTATCGCTTACAAGCTACTCCTAACCCTACAAATGCTTCCCCCAAATCCCATAATCATTGGTCTCTCACAAGGAATAATGTGATAAAACTAAATTACGATGGTGTGGCCAAAGGTAATTTGGGAGCTCCAGGTTTTGGTGGTGTTTTTAGAAATACCAAAGGAGAGATTCAAATGGATATACTTTGGGAAACTTGGGATTGCTACCAACAACGTGGTATAGCTCAATGCAATGGGGCATGGTCTGACTATCGCCAAAGAGAAATGATTTGGCCCCCTGATTGTTGAACGAGACTCGAAGTTGGCAAATTTAGCTACCCACAAACTCCAGTAAGGCTCTGTGGTCAGCAGGGTAACTACAACTGGTGTTTGACCAAAACTCTTCACCGTATCCATCAACGCATCAAATCATGCTTAATTATCACCACCTTCCTCCTCGATCTCCTCATCTCTCGACTCCCCTATGAATACCCCTAGCTCAATGCTCTTACCCATTACTCCCATTGTTATCGGGCCCCCCTGCTAATTCCTTCCATGCCATTGATTTTTTTCCTCAACCCAACTCTGCTTGCAATAATCCTATCACCTCAGGTATAAGTATGGCCCCTCACCAAAGCAATGCTCCCTCCACCAGCTGCCATAGAGAGGAACAAGGAACGATGGAATCAGGCCAACATGCAGCGGAGAACAAGAGATGATTTGGAGGCCAGGTAGGTTTCCCTCAATTACAAAAACATTGTTCCCCAAGAGGCTCGAGAGCACATCATGGAGATGGATAATCATGTTAGGGTTATTTGACGTTGAACTAACAACGAGGACATAGATGCTCAATTTGCATGGATTCCCGACCCAGGCTTCACCTGGGTTAGGAAAAATCTTTACAGTCGAACCATTGAGCTCTCGTGGCAATTAAAAACAATTATGGGATTGACACTGCAAGAAAACAGTTAAGCCACCAAAACTCTAGAGAATAAGCTAGATATGCTTAGCAACAAGTTTACAGTCTACGTGGATACCATCCACCACATGCGCTTCATCACCAAAGACTCTCTGCATTACGCCCTGCTCAAAAGAAGAATGGTGACGATGCAAGTTGGAGGATACAGTGTGCCCACCATCAAGCGAGAGATGGGGGGCGCTTTGACTAGTCACCTTGCTTCAGCGAATGCCCCTACTAGAGGAACACCAAAGAAGGCGATCATGTTAGAAGAGGACCCCACGAACTAATTTATCTTATGCATTGTGAATCTTTTTTGTCTCGTTTTTGTGCCTTATGGGTTGGTATTTTTTGGTTTTGTTTACACTATGTCGAAAATTATGTAATGGATAAGAGCAAGGGTCACCGAGCTTAGGTTGTAAATGTCGTCAATATATTTACAGCCCATGGTTCTACCAAACCCATTTTGTATCAAATGAGGCCAATGCTCACTAGTCCAGAAATTGGATGAAACCCGTGATTTCTAAAAGAAAATAGACGAGGATGAATTATATGTTTTGTAAGGGAAGGAAGCCCAAAAAAACTATTTTTTGTCAATGGTAGGGCCTAGAATCTAACCGACCATATGCACTAACAAGTGATTGTAATCATCAGTGTAATATAATATAAAACAATTCCCACTTTAACAACAACAACAACAACAACAACAAAAACACCTTAGGTTGAGATGAGATGCTTTGGAGGATGAGAAGGAAAAGCTAAGGAACCTTGTGAGACAGTTAACATATAAAGCATAGTCTTAGTTCATGGTAGTGAAGTAGATGAAGCTATAACGGATATAGTAATGGAAAAGTGTGCCTTGAATATCCAAGATGCCATATGGGTGGAACTCCATGTTTGATTAGTTCAATAAATTCAACAATGCAACTATCAAAGAATTCCCTAAATTAGAACCAATGTTTTTAACAATAAGGCATTGGGACCAACTTGGGGATGAGTTATAAGGTGTGGTTAAAGAGTTGTAGTGGGACAATTTTGTCTAAGTATTGCTACTGAGACAAGTTAATAAAAGATGAATCTATAGAGGATCATAAGGTGTAGGAGCCCAAGTAGTTGGAATTGTATATATTTGCATATCTGGAGTCTAAGGAACCATATTACCTCTTGCATGTGTTTTTAAAGGTGCACATCCTTTTGTATGAGTGGGTCATAGCTAGTTGATTCCCTAGTATATTCTAAAATCTTTTGTAACCACCTTGCTTTTCTATATGCATGAGAAATCAAAATTTTAAGGAATGTAAGGAAGTATTTTGTTAGAATCATTATTGTTAGCTGGGAATAGAGAGGTTGTTGGATTTGTGTTATAAGTTTTCCACATGGATTATTATGTAATGTTAAATCTACCAATGCAATGGAGAATTGTTTTGCTCATGCATGTGTGCTCATGATGTGTCTTAATGATCTATCTATATGCCATTGTCATTATTGTTCACGAATTAAATCATGTTAGCTTGAATGGCTGTAATTAAAGGAAAACTAATAGCATACACAACCCCACTAAAATCATTAATACTACACATATTAGTTAAATGAAAACCATGTACATGCCTTGGGTTAGAACTCTTTCCTTTGGAAGCTTGAATATGTTGACATACTGTCACCTTGGGACTATGTTGCACACTTTCCTTGGATAAGCCAATAAGTATAGTTTCTTCCAAAGAACACTTAGTTTTCTAGGGACTTTAACTGATACAAAAGCCCTAACTTCTCCCATAGTTCCTTGGAATTAGATTCTTTTAGAACATTTAGCAACATTGAATCTAAAAGGTATAAATGAACAAGTACTACATAGTAGATAGTCATTTCCACTTAGTTTAAATGTAACTAAATTAAAGTAAAAAATAGCAAGTACATAAAGATTTCAACAAAATTTGAAAAAACAACATAAAGCAAACCAACTCATAACACCCATTACCTCTACTAATTAAACCGACTTACAACACCCACCAACAAAAATACCTTCAAAACTATGTAATCTCTAACCAAATAATGTCATTAACTTTCCCCAATAAATAAGTTGAAGAGTGTTAAAGGCTCTGTGAACAAGAACTTTTCCAAGGGGAAGGTTTTCCATGTTTTAATTATTGAATTTTGAAAAGTATGAACAAGGTCCCATTTAAACAAGGGCTACAGTGCAACTACTTTGGCTTAGTTTAAATATTGTTAAATTAGAGTAAGTAATAATAAAATACATACAACTTTATATTGATAAAAATTACAATTAAAATAGCAAGATAATTGATGATTGGATTATATTTGGCCTGATAGATATAATAATAATTCTATTTGTGGATGATTTTTTAATAAACTTTAATAAGATATTTGTTCATTTTAATCTATTATTTTCATAGAAAATCTATAATTTTTTAGACAAATCCCATCCATCCATGTGAATGGAAGATCATGCATGGATGGAGAGGAATTACCATAGACTATTGGTGTTGAATGGTATTGTAAATAAAATCAAACAAAAGATATATTAAAAGTGTTGAGACACACTAACCAATCAAAACATAAATAAATTAAATTATATTAAAAAAATGTTTTCTTTTGATAAAGTAAACTTTATGTATAACAATTCAATTTTTGGTCAACAAACAACTTAATTGAAAGTCAAATAAATGGATATTGAGTTATGCCTACCAGTTGCAGGATAATAAGTCATGATTGAAGCCCCAAGGGTTAGCTCAACTGGTCGAGTCCCCGTTGTTAAGTGCCTTACCGATCGGGAGGTCACAGGGTCAATCCTCCTCGACGCCCTTGGGGTTAAGCCCTGCTAGTCTGGCCGACGAGTTTTAAAAGATCCCCTTTAGGGCTAATCTGCCCAAATTTTTCCAAGGGAAAAAAAGAAGTCACAAGTGGAATTTCTATTTATTAATTTTGATATTTAAGATGGTTATTTGACACTTTTTAACACATAGCAGTAACTTTGTGAGATTCATTAGGATAATAAAAAGTCTTTTAAAAAATATTCTTAATTTTTTCACTTTTATTGGAATATATAATCTTATATGTTTTTCGAATCACATAGTCTCTTGTGAGACATTTTATTAATTATTTTATTAATTGTAAAAATTTGATAAGAAAAGAGATTTATGTTTATTAATAATTTTACATAGACCATAAGCACAATTATAAGATAAATAGGAATTGTGTAATATAAGTAATTCATAAAATGCTACATACACCAAAATTCTGAAAATTAAATTTGTAAATACAAACACTTTAGTGAATATGATAAGATTCGTTTTCTCTTACTTTGATAATGAGAACTTTATAAATGTCCATGTACTTAATCGGTTTTACTTATTGTGTTGGATTTACTTTTACAACTATTGAATTGAGAAGGTAACCACGTTCTTCCCTGACTCCCGTATTAAAATCAATTATTAATAGTTATATATTTTGGAGGTACTTGTTGTTATCAAACTCTAAAGAAACTATAAATAATAATATATCCTAATTGACTTGTGCGTAGAAACCACCTTATTTCTCAATTTTTTTTTTTCCCTTCACTCATCTTATACATGCAAGGCACTTCAAGTCATTCACCTTAAGCTCTTAAGCTAAATGGCTTTCCTCATTCAGTCCATGTTCAATTCTTAACGAGATACGTTAACACATTCAACAAACCCTATCAGTCATGTAGATATGCTTGTTGTGCTAGAATTAATAATTCAGTAAACCGGGGGTGTTTACAAGTAGGTCTAAGTACCAATAATGGTACTTATGTCCTTACATCAAACAATCGCGACCAATGTATGTCATCTATTAGGTCAGAAACTATAAGAATAATTAAGTGAATCAAAGTTTATTTTTTATATTATCGATGTTGCAAGAGATTTTATAAACTAACAAGAATGGTACGTAAGTCATGATTGCAGAATGAGAGCAAACCTAAACTAACTAATCAAAATATAAATAAATAAAAGAAATATATTAAAATATATATTATTTTCTTTTGATGAAGTAAATTTTATGTATAAAAATTCATTTTTTGTCAACAAACAACTTAATTGATAGTCAACGCAATATCCATTGTGTTATACATGCCAACGGCAATATAATAAGGTCACACCCAATGAAATGCATGAAAAAAAATATATTAAAAAAAATAAAAATAGAAAAAACTTTTCATAATGTTAACTTTATACAATGCCATTTAATTTTTAGTCAAATAGCAAACTACATGGTCAAAGGGTTGATCGAATGTGTTATCTACTTGTCTGCAACATGGATAATAATACTCTTTGCTTTCTTACCCATTTTTTTAGTTATTTTTTGTCCCATCTATAGGTTTTCTTCTAGACACATCAACCCATAAATCGTGCGGAGAGGTGCTCTCCAGCCCAATATTGTAGAGATATTGTAATGTAATGTCCTATTTAACATTTTTGACTAAGTCAAATCACATAAAAATATAAATTAAATAAAAATATTAATGTAATGTAGTGTAAACATTTTAACTTGTTAATTGCGTCGAGAGACACTCTCCATCCCAGGATGATAGAGATGTTGTAATGCAATGTCTTGTTTAACGTTTTGACTAATCAAATTACATAAAAATAAAAAAATAAATAAAAAGATTCATGTAATGTAACATTTTACTTGGTCAAAATAAAATAAAAATAAATAAAAATAACCCTATAAAAATAAAATAAAAATAAAAATAAAAATGACCCATGGTATTGCCTATGGTATTCATGTGGAATATAACTTATTTAAAAGAGGAAATCAAACCAACCTACATCCATCTTAACTCCATACCAAGCGTTGAGAAGGATCAAATCTCTTGAGATGCAAGCCTCTTTTAGAGTGAAAAGAGAATTGATCCCTTTCAATGCTTGGTAGATCGAGAGTTAAGATAGATCTAGGCTGGTATCTATCCACAAGAAAATATCTTATCTTTAACTTTTATAAGTTAATATTTGGACATTAATTTTCTTTATCTCCATTCTTGAACTGCTCACCATTTTCATTAATAAAAAAATCACTTAAATAAAGTTCCCGTCAAAAATAAGTTTATCATTGACTTAAGATACATTTATTCTGAACTAAACCTTAGCAACAAAAAAATCCTCCCAAACTAAAAAACCTAAAGGCATCCTCTCCTCTCAAACTAAAGAACCTAAAAAACCTCACATTATACCAAATTAACCAAATTAAGAGCTTTATAAGAGCTTTATAAACATGTTCAATAGAAGTAATACTCACAAAATCTTAAAACAAAAGAAATAATGACACATTCACATGAAAATATACACAAAAATTATCGTGGAAACCATTTAAGCATGAAAATTTGCCTATCTTAGAGCCATAACTCTCTATCTTATTAGTCCCTGCCTGGGACTTTTAGCGATCGATTGTGCATTGACGGCGTATTAATCTCTTGTTTGACCAAAAAATATTGTTGTACATCACAACTTTAACCAAAGTTTTCATATTACAAAATAATATAAAATTTATTATGTAATTTTTGGTTGGACAACAAAGTTGGGGGTCTTATTGCGCGCTTCGCAGCGTTCAAGACATTATGTTCGGGGTAAAAATAAGATATCCAAAGTTTTCAGAGATGAAAAGTTTTTGTTATCCAAAGTTTCCAGAGATGAACATTTTATCAAAAAGCACCACTTAGTTTGTCCTAAGTTTTTGCTACATGTTCTCCGTGTCATGCATGCAATGTCCTGCATCCTGCAAGTGCCAGCTGTTTTCATATGCAGAGGCCTCCACGGTGGTCTACAAATGCCTTGTCCGGAGTCCGGAGTAAGTTCAAAGCAGAGAGTGTCGAGCAGCTAATTCTCTGAAGTAAGTTTAGACAGATGTGTGTGCAACCTGCTGAGGTTGGAGCTTCAACCACAATTCGGGTGAGTGCAATTCTACGAGTATTTAAAGCACGAGTTATATTCAAGAACAAACATAGCAGGTCCAATTGTTACTTGTCTAACTGATGACATTTCGTTTTGCTTTTCCATGGTTTCAGCTCCAAAGAAGTGGGATTAACAGATGCTTCTACAGACCATAGGTATATGGTCTCAAAGTTATAATATATGATATTTTATTATTTATAATAGTTGGATTTTATCATTTATTTAGTTTTTTGTTTCCTGTGAACTTATCTTAATGTTCACTGCTGCTTCAGGATTTAGTTGACAGTTCATTGGTCCTTTCAGGAATCATTTTGTCGTTTGTGACCGGTTTCGTTTTTTACCTTAGGGGCATTATGTGTCCACTAATTGTGCTACTATCTTCGTGAACTTTTGCATTTCAACTCAAGCTTATATTAGGGATATTTTGTTGTTTCCTAAACCTTTTCGTGGTTTATTTTTTTGTTTGTTGTTTAAACTTGATTATGAATTCAGGGTTGATCCTTGCCATCACTGTCTCTTTTAATTCTCGAATGCAGATTGTCAGGCAGAATGTAGACGAAGATGCGCAAAACCATCCCGCCAGAACATGTGTTTAAGAGCCTGCGGTACATGTTGTGTCAGATGCAATTGTGTTCCCCCTGGCACATCTGGAAACGAGGAACTCTGCCCGTGCTATGCCAGCCAGAAAACACATGGCAACAAACCCAAGTGCCCGTGAATATATGATATGCAGTTGCACACACTATATAGATACGTGTGATTAAATAAAGCGCGGAGCTGATCCTTTGATTAGAATATGTATATTCTGGGTGAATAGATTTGCATAAATATTTACCATGAATAAATGCTTATCAACATTGGTTGCCATGTGAAACGAAGATTTGAAAAGCAGACAAAAAAGTGTGCGGTTGTGAAGCGTGATAATCCTTCAATGACAGAAGTGTGGTGTGGAGGGCAACAATCCTTAGAAGGGTAGAAGTGGGAGCAAGGGCTTTAGATTTCTCATGGGGTGAAAGGATTTGTCAATGTATAATGTATTATGTTATTGTATATTTAATTAATAATTCATCCTTCTGAGTTACAGCTTATGGCCCTTGACTCTCATATTAACATCATATATCATTTCTGAGTTACAGCCGACGGCTCTTGACTTTGATATTAACTATCATATATCGTCTTGTTTGAAGGGACTATATCATTTTGTTTAAAGACATTACATTAAGAGAACATATTCGGATAGTATTTTTGGTTGTCTCTAATCAGATATATATATATTTTTTTTGGGTTTATATTTCATTTTTTTGGTGGGTTTTTAAATATTGTCGTTTTTTTTTTAATTAATTTTAATTTATTTGGTTTTCGTTTTAAATATGTTACCATATTTAATGATATGATTAGTTAACTATTTAAATGTTATGAAATATTGGGTAAACCATAAAATTTAAAGTTTAAATTTCCCTTACAAATAAAGAAAATGTTATGACATATTATATCTTAGTTAAACAATTTCTTTCCAAACCATAAAAATATAAGTTAGTACTTTATTTCCCAGTAAAGGAACTCTATTTTTTTAAATCAATCAATCTTTTAAAAAACAATATATATTGACTTTATTCAAATTTAGTTTAAAAAATACCTTACCAAATTTTACCAACTTTTCTCCAATATACATACTCTTCAAACCAAACAAAATATCTTAATAGATAATTAAAACATTCTATTTTATACCTTATATATTTTAAATTTAAAAATTATTCAAAATAAAATATAAAAATTACTAAAAAAAATGTCTTTGTTTTACGAGTTATTCAAAAATCCATATATAACAACCTACTTTTTATTATAAATTTTTATCCTATTTATTAAAAACAATTATTATAAATTTCATTTATTTATTTAATATTTTTTATTAAAAAATATAATTTAATTTAAACATTGTTATACAAACTTTCTAAAACATATATAGATAGATATAATATTAATATCCTGTGAAATTAAGCCCACGGGGCTTTGGATTGACGGTTGAATGGGTGCCCTGTTAAGGCACTCCTTGCGATAGGTCACCGGTTCAAATCCCCCGTGGGTACTTAGGTTAGTCTTAACGTAGAAAAAAAAAAAAAATCCTGTGAAATTAATTAATATTTTTGCAAATACATCTACTGATAACTAGCTATGATGAGAGAGATTTCCTAATCAATAATAAACTCTTATAAATTATTCAATAATTTCTAATTAAATAGTTTTATGTGATTGTACCCTTGAAACATGAACATTTCTTTCAGAGTGAAACATGGTGGATAAACAAGTACCCATATATGAAATGGACGCGTTATATCATACGTGTCATGCTGCATGTCGTTCAAATACTAAAGCTTATCCAATAGAACATACCTCAGAGTACCAAAGGAACCTATATCTATATATATACATCATTGTCTCAATGGAGCACATCATGTTATCAACCAGTGAAAAGGGTGATCCCAAAGTAATAGGTAGTTAATTAACTGGTAGGAAAAATGAGTTCGGATGACGCTCCCATGTCAGAAGAAGCTCAAATGAAGCTCAAACGTGGAGCCACGAAAGGAGGGCTCAGCACCGCAGAGGTTTGTATTGCATTTGGTATTTTTTTACCTATGTTTCTGTTTATTGTTAAATGTGATCCAATCTTATTGCCAAGTCTAAAGACTGGGCAATAAATGTTATTCAGACATATGTCTCTTGCAATGGGCATGAGCCAGAGCAACATCAGGTAATAACCATTTAAAATATTTTAACAATCTTGAAATATATGTTTTACTTCGAACTGAAATTTTTGTAACGAATTACACATTGAACGAACTATTTCAATTCCATTTCAAATCCCATTTCAAATCGGACAGTATACAATCCATTTGTGTTGTTCTTGCAGACCTCGGCAGGGACTATCGCCACGGCAATGGCTCCTTGTTATATTTACTTAACCATTCATAGTACAATATTTAGTTATTCTAAAGCATCGACCAACTATTATTTAGTTATTCTACAACATCGACCAATTTTGATTTGTTAGCGAAGATTACATTACGGTTCTAATACCTCAGGTGATGTTCGATTACATTTGGTATAAAACCATGCATATCATTAAGAAAACGCATAAATATACAAATAATAGCCTTAAAAAACCAAAGAGCCATTTGTTTTTCCTCGATGTATACTCTATACTTGCAAAGAATTCAACACATCGACAAAATGTGCCTCTTTGTAACATTCCATCGCAACATTTTAGGGTCTAAACACTAGTCCTCCACACCATAACAATGCATGTTGTAATTTTTTAAAAAGCAAAACAAATACATATTTTTTTCAAGACAAGAAACATTAAAAGTGTAAGAAAAATATAACACATTAGTGCAAATAATCTTTGATTTAAAAAATAAAAATAAAAATAAAAATTTGCCTTAATTTTTTTAATATAAATTTTAAAATGGTGAATGGTAGGAGGGGAGGGATTCTTATTAATCCCAAGAGAATAACTATAGCTAATTTTATTTGGGATTTTGGTTCTTGCTCAAACAACCATGTTGAAATGTACGGACTTCTTCAAGGTTTGTTTATTGCCAAGAACATGAAAGTGGATGATATTGCTATATTAGGGGACTCTCATATCACGATTCAATTTTTAGTTAATGGTTATTTTCCAAAAGACAATCTTCTCGCTAGCATTTTGGCTTAGATCCAGGGCTCCAGAGCTAGATTCTAATTTGTGGCTTTCTTCCATATTCTTAAAAGCAATAAGGCAGATAAGATGGCTAACTTTGCTTGTAACCTAGCGGAATCTGACTTGGTCATTAACGATGATACCTGTAAATGTATCATTCACTAAGGGTGAAAGGATGATTAATGTGAGCCTTATAATAATTAATGATGCATACATGATTGGGAATCTCACTTGGATCATGGTTGAGATATTATCAACCACCTTGGGGCTTGCAAGTAGGGTAATTAAGGGCGAATTGATGGTTGTTGGGAGTAAGGGCAGCGAGCTTGTGGTTTTAAATGTGGCAGTGTACCATTTCAATGGTTGTGCACGCTTGTTGGCATCGCTCACATATGTCTCAACCTTCAAAACTTTGGTCTGGCACTATGCATCACACTGGGTCATGATGGAATGTGCGGTTTGCTCCTCTATGAAATTTAATGCAAGTATGAGGGCATACGTATAGGAAATATTAGCTCATAATGACTTTAGGTGGGAAGCTCGCCATAAATTTGAATCTGTAGTTTCCCTCATGATGAGTGTTTGCTTCAGTATCAACCTTCTGGTGCAGGGTTTGGATTAAGGAATTGGTCTCATTGGGTGTTTGGTGAAAGCCCGAGCATCATAAGATGGACAAACGATGATATCTCGATGTTTCTCTAAGTAAGACATGTTGTTGCTTTTGGAAGGGTGTTGGGCCTGCTATTTTGGACGCTTTCTGTTTAGTTGGGCTAGGTAAACTTTCTCTATGCGTGTCTCAGAATTAAATTTGTTGGAATAGCTCCAAAGAATATGGACTGATTACAGAATGGTGGAGCCTCTAAGGCTTGGAATGCAAGTGTGGGTGTCGATGTAATATATGTCAAGGGGGCTTGTATTATGTTTGGGAGGCCCTATTGTCTGTTCTTGGGTTCTCCCTCTCGGTTGTGTGGGATATAAGGAAGTATGTGCTCATGTCCGACCGTTCTGGTCTCTCCAATATTGATGTCTGGTGGGTTTTGTCACTAATTGGTAAGGCCATGTCTGTGGGGTTGGGGAGCATTCGATTTTATTGTCTCTTTCGTGCCTTATGATGTCTGGATAGAGCAGTGCACGAGACAATGTTGAAGGATAGTCTCGTTTGTGGCTCTGCACAGATTTTAGAGGGTAGTGGCATGACCCCATGGATACTGATTCAGGTTCTAGTTCCTCCTCGAATGACTGTGTGCACTCCCATTTTAAGCAATCCCATAAGCCTCTGCAACATACAGATTACCACTTGAGGGTACAGGTTCTCCAATTGTCCCATTCTCAATTTGAACTCTCTGATAAATTAATGGCCCTTCAAACTGAGTTTGCGACGGTAATGAATGAGATATTTGTTCTTTAGAGCATGATTATGGTCATCAAATTTGTCTTGGAGGCTTAGCCGAGCATGCCATATGACTTGTCGGTGGAGAGAAGAATTGAAATTAATTAAAACCAACCTATTACAGGCTTAGAATAGGTCCTTTGATTTCCTTTGTTTGTCTTTGTATGGATTCCATTCGTCAAGTGCGTAGTGTAGAGGGTCTGTATAGGTGTTTATTATCTTAAGATGTTTGTTGTATGTCTTAGTGTCCTTCATCCCCGACAACTATATAGTGTCTAGTGGTATTTATCATGTAATGTTGAAGTATTAAGCATTAATCGCTCCGAAATATGAAGATGCATCCCTTGTGTACTTGGCTGTGACTGCGTGCAGATTTTTCAATTCAATA
>APFE030260965.1:219491-254067 GCA_000404065.3 Pinus taeda | reverse complement strand
CTTATCTTTGAGAAGAGATGTGGCAGCTACATGCCTCTGAACTGTGTTACAATGAGGCTCGAAGGCCTATTTATTGTTGAGAAACAATGGAAAACCCTAAACATCCAAAAACCTTACCCTAGAAGATGAAACAACAAATTGTGGGCCCCATTTGGGTAAATTGGTACATCAACTTCCTGTGGTCGTAACTTTGGCATGCGATCTCCGTTTGATGCGCACAGTAGTTCGTTAGAAAGATCTATTTGAGGACTACAACTTTGGGAAGAGCAACCTCATTCCATGGACCCATGTTTCTCCCAGATTTCCCAAAAATGTCGTTTAGGGCATCAAAACGACTCCTGAAATTTAGAACCCAAAAAACTGCTAAAAATAGTAAATTGTGCTACAAATAAGGAAACTGAAAAACTGAAAGAGATAGTTGTGGGGGTCCAAGTGGAATAGGTGCGTGGCCACCAACATCCACCTAGATCAATATGTCTATATATATATTAGAAATATTTTTTACCACACATGAAGAGCAAGGAAAAAAAAGGAAGAAACTAAACACAATATTTAAGGCACGAATAAGTTGTAAAAAAAGAAAAAATGTATTATTATTAAACACATTTTTCAAATTTAACGTTAATGGCCCAATAATTTATTGTTATGCCAATGTTATATATATATATATATATGAATGACAAACACAATTGTATTGTAAACAACACAACACACCATCTATGGTATGGCATTTGGCATATTATTAAGTGATAAAGTGGTTTTTCAATGCGAGAAAAAATCTTTGGTGTATTATTAGCCCCTTCCTTGTTAGTGACTATAACATTAGTCTAACAGTCAAAGTGTGTTGACTATGCATTATTTGGTTGTGTTTTTGCAATTTCAACCAAACTTTTGGGGAAAATGCTTAATATTTCTATTTTTTTTCCTATAAATTCAAAAATAATTTTCTAATTTTCAACAAAATTTATTTTGTAATTTTCTATTGGATGAGGGAGCTCTGATGGGACATAATTCCCTTGGTCGAGGGTGTTTTATTTTCAGTTTTCGTCAGTGCCGGACAATTCATTAAAAAAAAACTAATTTTTTGAATGGTCATTCTGTTGGTTAGTGCTCTAATACTGACACTGTTATGTTACTACTCTGCCTAATGATGCCAGAATTGATGCGGTTGCAGACCCTTTGCATAGACGAAAGGGTGGGGGTGAAAAAATCTCTAATTAATATTATTATATTTCCTTGTGTAGATGGAAGAGTATGTGTGAGAGAATAAGGGTGCAGAGGGAACATTATTCCGCGACGATACATTATTTCTAAACTTGTTTTCATTTCAAACTTTTACAGATTTAGCTGTGCCAGAGTGCAATTACATAGAGCTATGATTTTGTTAGTACTCTGACATTGTGTTATTGCTCTGCTCATTGATGCCATAATTGATGCACTTGCACGTCCTTTGCATAGGCGGGGGGGTGGCACTGGAAATATCCATTTAATATTATTATGTTTCCTTGTGCAGAGCTTTTATTGTGTAGAGGAGAGAGTATGTGTCGGAGAACAATCAAACTTATTTACATTTAAAACTTATACATATTTAACTGTGTCAGAGAGTAGTTGCAATGAAGGATTTGAAGAGGACGGGGTATGTGCAGAGAATAGGGGTGCAGAGGGAACTGTAATTAATTTAACTATAAAAAAATCTGGAAATTAATATATTATGTTTCATTGTGCGAGGCTTTCCTTATGCAAAGCTTTTACTGTGTGGAGGATGAGGTATGCGTGGGAGAACGAGGGTGCACAGGGAACTTTATTTGGCATAAATGAAACGAAATTTTAAATTATTAATGGTAATCTATGCAGAATGAAGGATGTGGGGAAGGATTTGACATTTGCTTATTACATATGTGCATATTTTCGTAATATACAATTTGGCAATGGTGAGTGCTTTGAGGTTGTTCCAATTTGTGTTTTGGGCAGGGTATGTGTAATTAATTTAAATATGAGCAAATTTCAAATTAGTAGTATTTTTTTTCATTGTGTGGAGCTTGCTTACGCAAAGCTTTCCTTGTGCGTAGCTTTTACTATGCGGAGAAAGGGGAATGTGCGAGAGAATGAGGGTGCAGATGGAACTTTATTCTGCATGAACGAAATTAATTTTAAACTATTTTGCATTTAAAAGTTTTACAGATTTACCTGTGTAGGAGAGTAGTTGCACAGAGCTATGAATCTATGTAAAATGAAGTATGTGCGAAGGACGAGATATGTGCAAAGAATGGGGTTCAAAGGGAACTTTATTCAGTGGACGCATAATTAATTTAACTATGAACAAAAACTTTAATTCGTAATGTAAAAATATTTCACATATGAGTCTTGATAATTTATGAAATATTTTATTAATACATTTTGTGCAGAGAGTGCGGAAGAATGGGTACAGACACGAAATTTAAAACTACTCTTTTACATTTAAAACTTTTACAGATTTAGTTGTGTGGGAGCGCAGTTGCAAAGAGCTATGAATTTGTGCGGAGTATAGAGTATGAATCTGTGTGCCATGAAAGATGTCCAGAGGTCGGGGTTTGTGCTAGTAACTATAGCATTCACGTGGGCATCAAAGTGTGTTGAATCTGTATTATTTGAGTGTAAGAAAAAATTTCATCCATAGCGTTGTCGTTTAAATTTCACATTGGCAGATTTCGTTAGTTAGATAGGCTTTGAAGTATTCGTTATGTACATAATCGAATTTGCAAACCTTTTTAGTGGGAAAACCCTATCTTCTATTTACATAATTGATCTAGTTGATGATCACCCTTTTTTTTCTGAATTATCACTTTTCTCTCTCACAATAACCACTAACATGTTAATATTATCAAAATTCGATAGAAACAGAACAAAATTACGATTTTTACAAGGCATTTCTTTGGTTAGTGCTCTCACAAGGAGAGAAAGACAAGAGTCACTAGTACATTTATCTTGTATTATTTCATTTTAAGCTCTTTTTCCATTGAAAACTTTTACAAATTTAATCGTCGAGAACAATAGTTGAATGTACAAAGGATGGTATATGTGCACAAGAATGAGGGTGAAGAAAAAGAATTATTCTGCAAACACGAAATTAATTTAACTAGGAATGTAAACTTTGATAAACATTAAATAAGAAACATTATTATTTCCTTTTAAATTGGAAAAATTAATTTACAACAAGAAGTTTACTAGAAACTATTAGTCACTAATACGAAAAAACATCCTTTTTTATATTCTTTAGAACTTTTGATTAAGAAGAAAGTTTCAATTTCATAAAACTTACATTCATTCAATGACGTGATGGAATATCTAAAAAGAAAACATGCCAAAGGGTTTTATCCTTGAAATCAAAGTTTATATAGCACAAAAAATTTTAAACAGACGGAGTCTTGGATCATTGACCAAAGTGTTCATTTTCTCGATTATAATGTTATGTTTTGAGAATTTGGGCATTTGGTAACACCATTAACAACAAATAGACAAAGTCTTGGATCATTGACCAAAGTATTCATTTTCTAATCCAACAATAAGTTTGATGCTTTCGTAGCGCATCGTATGCCCATATTCTCAACACAAAACATTATAATTGAATTGACCGAATCCTATGTCTATCGTTGAGTTTTGCCTACTTCGTGTTGCTTTGTCTTCTCATTTCCTCGGCAGGAATTGGCATGACCTCAACCTCTTTACCTCCTTCGTGATACCTAGATGGTTGGTGTAAAGAGCAGTGTTGTGTAACTACCAATGCATGGGTTTTTTTTGTCGATTCTCCTCGTGCTACCTCTGTATGCATGAGGATCAAACCTCAATCTAGTGTTACAACCCTTGTTGCAAGGACTACCCAGGATCACAGGGCCTTCCCTTAATGGTAGGGCTTTCGCATAACTACTGTCAGGTTAACTTAATTGGTGCAACAATGACTTGTTGTGTTAACCATCCTCCTGAGTGAAAGGAGCTCTTTCTTTTCCGGGCCATCTAGTGTAATTGAATCATACTAAACCAGTAAACAATATAGGCTCTTCCTCATTGCATGTTATTCGTTGTTGTCATCCCTTTAACTTCTCTTTGTATTAATAGTGTGGCTTTATCTATTCATCGTGCAATTGTTGCGCTACTTTTCTTGTCGCAATTGCGGACAATGCTACTTTATTGAACTCTCATAGACTCCATTTAATAGTATTATGTTTCCTTGTGCAGAGCTTTTACTGTGTAGAGGAGAGAGTATGTGTGGGAGAATGTTAGAGAGTTGTTGCAATGAAGGATTTGAAGAGGACGAGGTATGTGGAGAGAATAGGGGTGCATAGGGAACTGTAATTAATTTAACTATGAAAAAATCTGGAAATTAATATATTATGTTTCATTGTGCGAGGCTTTCCTTATGCAAAGCTTTTACTGTGTGGAGGATGAGGTATGTGTGGGAGAACGAGGGTGCATAGGGAACTTTATTTGGCATAAATAAAATGAAATTTTAAATTAATAATGGTAATCTATGAATAATGAAGGATGTGGGGAAGGATTTGACATTTGCTTATTACTTCTTTTTTTCTAATGCAAGAGTCGGACCTTCCCATTCATTAATCAAGAAATATGATACATAGAGTTACAACACAAACTTCAACGTCAAAGACCAAGGAAAAGGACTAAAACCAATCTTTTCCTTACTTCTAACCATCAAACTTAACCAATCTAAAGCCGAAATATAAAAGAAAAACGACAAGGTTTAAAAAAAACCCAAAGCGAAATACAGGACGAGGAGGCTCCAACGGCTGAGAACACAAACCTTGAGAAGCCCTCTTGGGAAAGACAATACGGTTCAAGAACTCATTGCCGCGCTGCAAGCCCGAACCCCAAGGACCACAAAACTGCTCGGGTGATCGAAACCGTTGAAACCCCCCAGGCCATCAGATAGATGATAATAATATTGCACTAGTCAACAAGCCCGGAAGACATCTCGCAATGAGGGCGGTTTTTCCCCCGACCCCACTGCCACGTGGAACTCACTGATTGTGATCAAATCCAAACGGTGAAAACCATTTACCGTCTGAATGGGCTGCGAAAACCACTTCCGCACCACGAAACTGCTCGTCCCCTCTGGACTGTCGGATGGCTTGGGAAAAAAAAGGACGGATGTGCTTGATATCGCTTTGCCATAATTCGCTGAACTTTAAGGCGCGATGGGCGTGGTTTTCAAATCCGACCCTCCACCATCTGTCACTCATTAAATGGAGTCGTTGTCCATATTCTGAACCCACTTTTTGATGGATAGCTATTCGAACTCCATAATACCGTTCAACCTGCTGCCTGTTCACCCGATTATAGGAATTAGGAAGCGCAAGTCCCCACCTCCATTGCCCACGATTATTGACCCAAACATTTTCCAGGCATGGGGAAAACTTGTGCCAAACCCTGAGGATTATAGGAGAAGAGATAAACCATCTGCCCTTATCCACCAGGGCCATTCTTTTGCCAGTTTGCCCCAAAAGAACGAAACCAGCCTGGCTCTCCACACAGAGCCGACAGGGGAAACTGATCCGATAGCTGAAGGAGCCACTCTTCCGCCACTTCCAATCTAACGCAAACCCCATAATCGTAGGATGCTCTGAAGGGGCAAAGGGAATCGTATCAAAACCATCCGCGAACCCAAATCGCCCAAAGGGCAAGTCAACAGGCCGAGGAATCATTGGCCGAGGACACTTCACCTCTGCTAGGAACCCTCCCACACCTACAGGCCACCTGAATTTCCTCTGCTGCTTGGTCATGGCAAAGACCCTTTAAATGATTTTGGGGCATATCCGGCCACTTCATCACCATCCTGAAGTCTTCATTGTTCACCCCTTGGTTGGCTAGAATTTTCGCAAGCTTGTTAGCATTTTTGCGCACATGGTTGAAACTTACCGACCCTAAACCTTGAAGGTGAGCCTGAATCCTTTGATAAACCAGGATTAGTCTCCAATGTTTTGAGACTTTCTCTAGTTTGGATCCACAACTGATTCTTTTAACAGAGTTGATCGTGATTT
The DNA here is from genome assembly GCA_000404065.3 of Pinus taeda. NCBI lineage: Eukaryota > Viridiplantae > Streptophyta > Pinopsida > Pinales > Pinaceae > Pinus > Pinus taeda. The sequence continues at coordinate 248,035 of APFE030260965.1, read as the reverse complement.
CAGAGTCTGCCTCAATAATTGCATTTGAGCTACGATTAATAATCAGAATCTCTAGGCCCTGCTCCATCGCCATTAGTTCCGCCATGTTATTGGTTGATTTACCTAAATGACTGTGGAAGATTAATAGGATTCTTCCCTCTTCATTCCTTAAACTCCTCCAAACCCAACGACTCCTGGATTACCTTTGGAGGCTCCATCGATATTGAGTTTCAGGTAGTTTTTCGGAGGAGGCTGCCAGCAATCTTTCTCTGTGTTCATAGTCGTTATCTTTTTTCCCAGCCCTTTCGGAATGATCTTGTGCAATCCCAGCAGTCTGAGAGTTCTCAACTCCATTGTTGAGGGAGGAGTCTCTGGGCTATTGCACACTGTGGTTCTGACAGTTTCCCTAATCTGCTTTAGAATCAAATCATATAGCTTCTGAGGGTTTGCTTTTTCCTTCTTGAAAATCCTCTGATTTCTTTCTTTCCACACATTCCAGATAACGAATCCTGGTGTGAAAGCCCATGCCCGATTAATCGCCTCATTCTTCGAAAAGCTCCTCCTCCAGTTATTTAGGGTGTTTGTGATACTCTCTTTGTCCCTATCTAATTGCTGGAATATGTTATAGAAGAAATTCCACAACCAGGTGGTGTAAGAGCATCTGTTGAGGATGTGCTCCATAGTCTCCTCATTCTCTTCACAAAGCTAACATTTAGAAGGCCCCAAGACACCCCTTTTCCTAATATTGTCCCAAGTTAGAATTTTCTTATGATGCACCAGCCACATAAAAAGCTTGATTTTCATCCATCCTTGATGAGACCAGAGTTGCCTCCAAGATTTTTCTGGAACACAGGATTCCAGCCCCAATAGAATATACTTTGCTTCTTTGAGATTGAAGTTGCCTTTGTTGTTATTACCCCATCTCAATTGATCCTGCCCCTCTGTGACCATGATCATCCTCTGTTTTAAAACGCCTCTCAGTTCTTTAGCTTTTGTAGTAGTTAAGCTGTTATTTCTACAATCAATGTTGCTCCAGTTTCTCCACTTGCCCTGGCCTTGAGGGAGGATCCAAAATTCTTTAACTTTGTGCAATCCTTGGGAATCTGTTTCCTGTTTGAGGCTTATGAATTCCTCCTTTAACAGCACTAGTTCTTGTTGCCATTTGTCCTCCCAAAAGAGTGCATGCTCCCCATCTCTGATTTCCCAGAAACTGTGTTGTTGCACTATATTTCTATTCTCCCAAGCGCTGTTCCAGATACGAGAGCCCCTTATATCTCCCGACATTCTGATAAGATTAGTATGTGCCAGGAGTTGGCATATTTTTCTTTACAGACCCTTGCCCAAAGGGCTCTTGGCTCTTGCACCCATCGCCACCAAAGCTTGGCTCCTAGAACTTTGTTTAGAATCTCTTGATCATCTAAGCCTAGACCCCCATGGCTTTTGGGTTTGCAGACATTTTCCGAGGAAACCAGGGCCCATTTCTTCCTTGTTTCCTCCTTACCCCACAGAAAATCTCTTTGAATATTTTTTATTTTTTCTAAGACTCCTTTGGGATATGGAAGGGCTGATAACATGAAAATCGGAATGGTTTGAAGAACTGCCTTACTCAGACTAATCTTCCCGCCAAGTTCAGGGCTCTGAAGGTCCATTTTTTAACTTTATCCTGCAGCTTGATTATCATAGGATCCCAAATACTTTTAAGCATATGTTTGTTTGTGAGAGGTACTCCCAAATATTTTTGAGGAGAGGGAGTCCCTTTGGAAGCCCAGGATTCTTGAGATATTCCTTTGAATAGCAATGTTAGTATTAAAGAAGAATATTTTTGATTTGGTGAGATTAACTTCCATACCTGAAGCCTTTGCAAAAGCATTGAGGATTTGTTTGTAGGCAGCCGCTTCTTTGACTGTGGGAATGCCTTGCAACATGGTATCATTTACAAATTGTTGGTGAGTGAGAGTCTGTCCATTCTCTGAAACTTGAAGACCCTTGAGTTTGCCCATACTTTTGGCCTGCTTGATAGCCCTACCCAGTCCTTCCATCATGAGGACGAAGAGAAAGGGAGAGAGCGGGTCTCCCTGTCTCAGTCCTCTAGAGGGAAAGAAGATAACTAAGGGAGAGCCATTAACTAAGATAGAAAAGCTGGAAGTAGTTACCAGAGCCATTACCCACCTTATCCAGTTATGATCAAACCCGAATGTTGTGAGTATCTTCTTGATATATCCCCAGTCGACCTTATCATAAGCTTTAGCAATATCCAGTTGCATGATCATCCCCACCTGCTTTTTGCTTTTAAGAGAGTGAACCACCTCATGAGCTTGAATAATGTTATCTAAAATTTGCCTACCTTCCGCATATCCAGATTGCTCCTCAGACACTAGTTTAGGAAGGAGGGGTTTGAGTCTGTTAGCCACTATTTTGGATATAATCTTGTAAACCACATTGCACAAAGCTATGGGTCGATACTTATCCGTTGTTTGAGCCGATTCCTGTTTGGGAATCAGGGAGATGAAGGAGGTATTGAGGGCTCTTAGGATAGATTTATTGGCCCTGGAATCCTCCACAACATTTACAATATCCAGTTTAACTATATCCCAACAAGCTTTGAAGAAATCCACATTAAAACCATCTGGTCCTGGTGCTTTTCCATTCTGCATTTCTTTGAGAACTTCGCTAACCTCCTCTTCAGCTACTGGTCTATTTAGGTTGATATTGTCCTCTCTAGACACGAGCTTAGGGATGTATCTAGTAATTTCCTTTATGGAATCTTCCCTGTCTGGATTGTTTTCTCGTGCAATGTCCTGAAAATGCTGAACAAGCACTCTTTCAATTTCCTTATGAGTATTTTGAGTCTCTCCCTTTTTATCCCTTATTGTTGAGATTCTGTTGAATGCCCTATTGGCCATGGTGGATCTATGAAAAAAGCTCGTATTGTGCTCCCCTTCGTTGAGCCATTGCACTCTGGATTTTTGTCTCCAGAATATTTCCTCTTTTTACATAGATTTTCCCACTCCTGGTGTAGTTTGTCAGCCTATTCATTTATGTCATTGTTAAAGCCTTCTTGGATCAGCTGCTAGTTGAGTTCCTGCATTTTCCTTTCCACCGATTTCTTGTTCACAAAAACGTTCCCGAAATCCTCCCTATTCCAGTCTTTGAGTTTGCTCTTAATATGCTTTAGTCTTTTATGAAGGAGAAACATTTTAGATCCATGGATCTGTAAGTCCTCACTCCACCACTCTTTGATATTGCTCAGGAAGTCCGGGTGGGCAAGCCACATATTTTCGAATCTGAAGGGTTTGTTCCTTGGAAAATCCAAACCCTTCATCTCCAATTGTATCAGCCAATGGTCCGAGCCTCCAAAGGGAAGAATTCTTGCTGTAATTTCATTGTTTCTAAGCATAAGCTCTTCTAATACCAAGAGCCTATCTAACTTGGAGGCTACCTGGGCTTCCCCTCCTCTCTTGTTGTTCCAAGTAAATAGGCCATTCTCTGAGTCTGGGTCAACCAATTTCAGGTTCTCCGTGAACGCTTGAAAGGCTGAGGAATCTCTGTTCAGCCCTCTGGTTCCTCCTTTATTTTCCGAAAGAGATTTTATCATATTAAAATCCCCTCCCAAGATCCAGGGGATGCCCTTTAGTCTATTCCTGAGATCAGAGAGGGATTCTAGCAGTCTGAGTTTATCCTCTACTCTTTGAGGACCATAAACATTAGTGACTAGGAAGGTTTCAGCCACCCCTTTTAGTTAAATAACTACAGATAAATAGTTTATGGATGCCTCTGCATCCAGAACTCTAGCTTTTTTAGGGTTCCATAGAGTGAGAATACCCCCTGTTGTGTTATCTGCTTTGACTTCTAAAAACTCAAATCTTTGAAGCCATTTGCTATGGATTTCTTTTATTTTCTGTATGGAACACTTCGTTTCCTGAATGAAGATAATATCCAGCGTATCCTGTTTCATTCTCATACTTAGCATTCTTTGCTTTCTTTTACTACCCAGGCCTCTAATATTCCAAGATGTAAACTTCATTATTAAAGATTTGTGAAGGAGTAACTGGTCAAGTCTTTCATCTTACCTTAATCGATCATCAGCTTCCCACACTCAATTAAAATCTCCTTCTGCTTCTTTCTTCCTCGTTTCTTGCCTGTACTTTTGGTTGCTAAACTTGGATTAGCTTTCATTGCTTTTACTCCTCTGTATTCCTGCCCTTTGTTGTTTCTTTCTCTAACTGCCCCCTTTTCCTGGGTTTTCCACAGAAACAGTTGTTGTATTCTATTGCATTCATCTGGAGGTAGAGAATCTATCCCCGCCCTGGTTCCCCGTTGTAAAAATCCTTCCAGATCTAGGTTTTCCTTGTCTAATATTTCTTGTAGTTCATGATCCTCCATATCTATTTCGCTCTGGACCATTTCCTGGTCCATATCTAGCTCTGTATCACTCATCCTAGTTTCTCCTTCTTCATTGATATTATGTTTTGGAGTGTTGTTTTCCTCTTTTTCCTTCTCCTTAGGGTCTTTTCCCATAGACTGGTTTTCGAATGGCATGTCTTCCATCTCAACCGGCGATTGGAATTTGTTTTGATTGGCCTTTTGTCCCTCTTTATGTTGTTGCTTTGGTTCTTTTGTGCTTCTTTTTCCTCTGCTTGAAACTTTCTAAAAGTTTTCAGTGTCCTTCATTGCTTTTAGTTTACTTTTGTCTTCTTCCTTATTGAGAGGGCAATCTCTGATCAAGTGTCCATGTTCATGGCATTTACGGCATCTGAACGGAATATGCTCATAGTCCACCGTTTGCACCCATTCCTCATCAAAGACTTCCAAGATGACTTCGTCCGGAAGAGCACCTGAAAGGTCCATCTCCAAACAAATCCTTGCATAGGAAGTATATTTGCCTCTTTTGGTGGCTTCCGAGGCTTTGATAAAACGACCTAGTTTGTTTCCTATAGTCACTAGTGAATCATTTTGCCAATAATCCAGGGGAAGCGAAAAAAGCCTTACCCAAACCGTAACGGAGGTGAAGGTCTCCCTCTCTGGAACAAAGTTCATCACCCAAGGCCGCATATATAGGCCTGCTGCTGCAAAAAAGTAGGGCCCTCCTTCGAATATTCTATCCTTGTCTTCGATGTTTGTAAACACCACTGTGAAGAAACCCTTGGACCCAAGGTGAAGATCGATGCTCCCTTTAGGTTTCCATTGGTATTTGATCCATGTTTGCATAGCTTTCTCAGTGGGCCATACCCCCATGAATTTGCATATGATGGCGTACGTTTCCATGTGTTCCCTGTGCTCCTGCAGTGCTGGATTATTTAAAACTACTCGAGGAGTGATGTTCACTCTTGGTCTACATGGTCCCTTTTGATTGGCTTCATCTTTTTTGCCTTCTTGATTTTGTCTTCTTCCTCATTGTCCTTAGTGTTGCCCTTTTCCTTTGACTCTACCTTATTTGTCTGCTTCTCCTTACTATTGTTTTCTTCTTCCCCTGTGCCTCTGACATTCCTCAGATGGGTCTTGTTTTTGCCGGCCACAGCATCCTTGAAGGAGGGAGTGGAGCTCCCTCCTCTTCGGGCCACCATTAGGGTTCGCTCCCTCCTCTTTGGGCCTGCGTGTTTCTGAGTTCTGCTTGCTCTTCCTTCTCCTGCCTTCCTTGGCTCCGAGTTTCTATCTCTCCACATTTGCTTATTACATATGTGCATATTTTCGTAATATACAATTTGGCAATGGTGAGTGCTATGAGGTTGTTTCAATTTGTGTTTTGGGCACGATATGTGTAATTAATTTAAATATGAACAAATTTCAAATTAGTATTATTTTGTTTCGTTGTGTGGAGCTTGCTTACACAAAGCTTTCCTTGCGCAGAGCTTTTCCTATGTAGAGACAGGGGAATGTGCGAGAGAACGAGGGTGCAAATGGAACTTTATTCTGCATGAATGAAATTAATTTTACACTATTTTGCATTTAAAATTTTTACAGATTTAGTTGTGCAAGAGAGTAGTTGCATAGAGCTATGAATATGTGTAGAATGAAGTATGTGTGAAGGACGAGATATGTGCAAAGAATGGGGTTCAGAGGGAACTTTATTCAGTGGACGCATAATTAATTTAACTATGAATAAAAACTTTAATTCGTAATGTAATAATATTTCACATATGAGTCTTGATAATTTATGAAATATTTGATTAATACATTTCATGCAGAGAGTGCGGAATAACGGGTGCATACACACAATTTAAAACTACTCTTTTACATTTAAAACTTCTACATATTTAGTTGTGTGGGAGCGCAGTTGCAAAGAGCTATGAATCTGTGTGGAATGAAGGATGTGCAGAGTATAGAGTATGAATCTGTCTGCGATGAAAGATGTCCAGAGGTTGGGGTTTGTGCTAGTGACTATAACATTCACGTGGGCATCAAAGTGTGTTGAATCTGTATTATTTGAGCGTAAGAAAAAATTTCATCCATAGCGTTGTGGTTTAAATTTCACATTGGCGGATTTCGTTAGCTAGATAGTCTTTGAAGTATTCGTTATGTACATAATCAAATTTGCAAACCTTTTCAGTGGGAAAACCCTATCTTCTATTTACATAATTGATCTAGTTGATGATCACCCTTTTTTTCTGAATTATCACTTTTCTCATTCACAATAACCACTAACATGTTAATATTATCAAAATTTGATAGAAATAGAACAAACTTATGATTTTTACAAGGCATTTCTTTGGTTAATGCTCTCACAAGAAGAGAAAGACAAGAGTCACTAGTACATTTATCTTGTATTATTTAATTTTAAGCTCTTTTTCCATTGAAAACTTTTACAAATTTAATCGTCGAGAACAATAGTTGAATGTACAAGAGATGGTATATGTGCACGAGAATGAGGGTGAAGAAAAAGAATTATTCTGCAAACACAAAATTAATTCAACTAGGAATGTAAACTTTGATAAACATTAAATACGAAACATTATTATTTCCTTTTAAATAGGAAAAATTAATATACAACAAAAAGTTTACTAGAAACTATTAGTCACTAATACGAAAAAACATCCTTTTTGATATTCTTTAGAACTTTTGATTAAGAAGAAAGTTTCAATTTCATAAAATTTACATTCATTCAATGACGTGATGGAATATCTAAAAAGAAAACATGCCAAAGGGTTTTATCCTTGAAATCAAAGTTTATATAGAACAAAAAATTCCAAACAGACGGAGTCTTGGATCATTGGCCAAAGTGTTCATTTTCTCAATTATAATGTTATGTTTTGAGAATTTGGGCATTTGGTAACACCATTAACAACAAAGAGACGAAGTCTTGGATCATTGGCCAAAGTATTCATTTTCTAATCCAACAATAAGTTTGATGCTTTCGTAGCGCATCGTATGCCCATATTCTCAACACAAAACATTATAATTGAATTGACCGAATCCTATGTCTATCGTTGAGTTTTGCCTACTTTGTGTTGCTCTGTCTTCTAATTTCCTTGGCAGGAATTGGCATGACCTCAACCTCTTTACCTCCTTCGTGATACCTAGATGGTTGGTGTAAAGAGCAGTGTTGTGTAACCACCAATGCATGGGTTTTTTTGTCGATTCTCCTCATGCTACCTCTGTATGCATGAGGATCAAACCTCAATCCAGTGCTACAACCCTTGTTGCAAGGACTGCTCGGGATCACAGGGCCTTCCCATAATGGCAGGGTTTTCGCATAACTACTGTTAGGTTAACTTAACTGGTGCAAGAATGACTTGTTGTGTTAACCATCCTCCTGAGTGAAAGGAGCTCTTTCTTTTTCGGGCCACATAGTGCAATTGAATCATACTAGACCAATAAAAAATATAGGCTCTTCCTCATTGCATGTTATTCGTTGTTGTTATCCCTTTAACTTCTCTTTTTATTAATAGTGTGGCTTTATCTATTCATCATGCGATTGTTGCGCTACTTTTCTTGTCTCAATTGCGGACAATTCTACTCTATTGAACTCTCAAAGACTCTGAAATTTCCTCTATCAGTTCTACTACTAGATTCGCTCCCTTGGTTGGTGTTTTATAACTCTAGAAGACTCACAACATTTTCTCTTTCCGATAAACGAACATTACATTAGCTTCATCATTAGTACTTACAGATCCATATCAGTACACTTGTGTGTGGAACGCCTATGAAATATTTTTCAATTAAGTTTGAAAAGGATGGCATACACGTGTCACCTCTCAAATTGATACCAATTCTTGCTAGCATAGTTCTTTTTTGACCATATCATCCCAATACCCAATGAGTTGAATGTGAAAATTTGCTTGAAATGCAACAATTGAAAATTATTCTTCTAATTGATAAAATTATTATTCAGTTTATTTTATTACTGTTAAAATAACAAATAATTCACACTGCAATTTCTTCACAAATAAAACGTTGCGAAAAATAAACTAGAAACTAAGAAATAATATGCACACACAAAATAAAATTTGACACAGTTATTTTTGGACAATTGTCACAAAAAAAACCAAGGTGGGAAAACCGGTGCAACAACTAAGGGTTTTATTATTATGCAACAGTGAAATTTTGAGTACAATCTTTGGATGCTCTAGTAGTATTGGTGCACAAGAAGGATGGGTCATGGTGTATATGTTCGAATTACAGGGAGCTCAACAAGCTCAATATTAAAGATAAATTTCCTATTCCTATCATTGATGAATTAAATGGAGCAATTTACTTCACCAAGCTGGATCTTCATTCAAGATATCATCAAATTAGAGTGAAGACTGAAGACATTCTAAAAGCAACATTCAGAACTCATGAGGGTCATTATGAATTCTTGGTCATGCCTTTTGTCCTTAGTAATGCACCTTCCACATTTCAAGGTTTGATGAATTCCATTTTCAAACCGTTATAAAATTTGTGTTAGTATTTTTTGATGATATACTAATCTACAACAAGTCTTGGAAGGATCATGTTCAACATATTGACAGGGTGCTCAAACTATTGGAGGAGAAAAATTATATGAAAAAACCTCCAAATGTTTCTTTGGAGTACATGAGGTGGAATATTTGGGTCATATTGTATCTCATAAGGGTGTTAAGGTAGACCCTAACAAAATTAAAGTCATTAAAGAATGGAAAATCCCCACAACCATAGAGCATCTTCGAGGATTTATCGGGTTGACATGGTATTATCACAAGTTTGTTAAAAACTATGGGAGAATAGCACCACCTCTAACAACATTACTAAAGATAGATGCATTTTCTTGGACTCCAGAAGCAACTAAGTCCTTTGAACATCTTAAAGAGGGAATGTGCCAAGACTGGTCTTAGCTACATCAGACTTCCCAAAAACCTTTATTGTGGAGTGTGTTGCCTCGGGAAATGGAATTGGTGTTGTTTTAATGCAAGAAGGAAGATATATTGCTTTTGAAATTCGTCCAATCAAAGGAAAGTATTTACACAAACCTATTTATGAGAAGGAAACGTTAGCAATACTACATGCACTAAAGCAATGGTGACGTTACCCAACGGGAAGACACTTAAAGGTAAAAATAGATCATGCTAGTCTTAAATACTTTTTGGAACAAATATTATCTTCAGAAGAGAAGCAAAAATGGGTCACAAGGATGTTGGGTTATGACTTTGAAATCATCTGCAAAAAGGGAAGAAAAATGTTGTTAGAGATGCACTCTCAAGAAAGGATGAGGATGTGGAAACATTGCTTTGTGCCATTTCTATTATCCATCCCAATTGGATAACTGAAGCAAGGGATGAATGTAAGAATGATGAAGAGGTGTGGACACTCATTCAAAAGTTGTAGCAAGATCCCAACACATCTGATACATTTAGCAGGAAAAAATGATTCATTATGGTACAAAGATCACTTATATCTTTGTAAGAATTCCCAACTCAAACAAAAGATTCTTTTGGAATTGCACACCTCCCCCTTAGGAGGGCACTCAGGATTTTTAAAAATTTACCACAGGGTCACGAAGGATTTTTTTTTTTGAATGGCTTTAAATCTGATATTCAGAAGTATGTGGTAGAATGTTTGGTTTGCCAACAAAATAAAGTTGAGACAATTAAGACCCTGGGTCTGTTACAACCTTTAGCCATTCCAAGTCAGCGTTGGGAGGAGTTCTCAATGAACTTTATCACAAGTTTACTCGAGTTTGAAGGAAAGAGTGTTATCATGGTGGTAGTTGATAAATTTACCAAGTATGCACACTTTTGTGCATTATCTCATCCTTTTAAAGCCAACACAATTGCTACTGCATTTATGGAAACAATTCAAAAACTACATGGAAAGCCAAAGATTATTGCAAGTGTAATTTTTTACACATAATTATTTTCTTGTCTTGGTACTCAATTAGCTTATAGCTCATCTTAGCATCCTCAATCGCACGGGCAAAATGAGATAGTGAACAAATGTTTGGAACGATATCTTTGTTGCTTTGTATCTTATAAACAAACACAATAGGTCAAGTGGTTACCTCTAGCTGAATGGTGGTATAACACTTCCTTCCATACTGCAGCAAAAATGACCCCATTTATGGCACTTTATGGATATCGTCCACCATCCATCACATCATCTTTAAGAGAAAATTCTAAGGTTAAAGCAGTGGAAGATCACATCAAGCATCAACAACAAGTTCTCCAACTCTTAAAAGATAACCTCACTTTGGCGCAGAATTGAATGAAACAATATGCATATCAAATTCGTAGTGAAATAAGTTTTGATGTAGGTGACTGGGTATTTTTACGGCTACGACCATACAAACAAATGTCCCTTAAGTAAGCTAAGAAGGATAATAAATTATCACCCAAGTACTACGATCCTTATAAGGTGTTGCAAAAGATTGGTACTATGGTATACAAATTGGAGCTGCCTACATCTTCCCGAGTATACCGAGTTTTCCATGTTTCATGCTTAAAGAAGGTTATTGGTGACAAGCTCCCAAATTCAAGCAGTGTTGCTAGAACTTGACAAATAAAGAAAAATCATACTTTAGCTTGAAGCAGTATAGAAACAAGAATTCAACAACTAAGAAATCGATTAATTTTAGAGTGTCTCATTAAGTGGAAGAACTTTCTTGCTGAAGATTCCACATTGGAGGATAAGAATTTTATACAAAAGCATCCAAAACTACTCTAGCGTCGATAACAACACTTTTTTTAAGGAGAGGGGCATGTTAGGTCCCTATAATACTAGTGTATCCCCCTTACTGTTATTGTTAGTGTAGACCCCTATTGTTATTGTTGTGCCCAGGATTACATTCTTATTGTTATGTAGGCTCTGATTATATTGTGACCCCTTAGGCTCCTATATATACCAAGGAGATATTATCATTTGTATCATGTAAGAATTGTTCATTTATGTAATGTAGAGGAGGTTTCCCCTCGCGGAGGATAATTTTTAAGTCATTGATCTATCTTCTTCTTCTTCTTCTTCTTCTTCTTCTTCTTTTTTGTGAGTTTGTTGCATAACAATCTACCCCATGAAATACTTTAGAATGGTAGTATACAAGCCTTCCTGCCCACATCAAGATTGCTCCCATAACGTACCCACTCGCATCTGTCTCCACTTCGAAGGGATGTTGCAAGCTTGGTAATGCTAGAAATGGTGCTTGACTAATCTTGTTCTTTGGCTCCTCAAAGGCCCTTTGTACTATGTTGCCCAAATGAAACTCCTAACCTCATAAACATTACTAGGCACTGACCATTTTATGATGGCCTCCATGTTGGCAAGATTTATCTTCAACTCTCCTCCACCTATCACATACCCTAAATACACCAAAGATTGTAGTGAAAACTCACACTTCTTGAGATTTGCTAGCAGCTAGAGCTTCTCTAATGTCTCCAACACTTGTGTCAAATGTGAGATGTGCTCCTCCTAGGTAGCATTGTATACCGATATAACATCCAAGTAGACAATAACAAATGAATCTATAAAAGGGCATAATATATCACTCATTAACCTCATAAATGTAGCTAGTGCATTGGATAGGCCAAATGACATGACTAATGACTCATACAAACCTTGCCTATTTTTGAAGGTGATTTTCCTAGTATCTTCTTCTTTGACTTGAATTTGGTGATATCCAGACTCTAAGTCTAGCTTGGTGAAGTACTTCACTTGTTGCAACAAATCCAAAAATTCATCTATCCTGGGCAAGGGGTGCTTTTCTTGAGTGTGATTTTGTTCAATGCCTTATAATCAATAAACATCTTCCAATTTCCATCCTTATTTGGCACAATGACGATGGGTGTACCACATGGTGATGTACTTGGTCGAATGACACCTTGTTCTAGTAATTCTTGTAGCTATTTCTTCACCCCACTTGATTCTACAAAAAACTACCTGTATAGCCCAATGTTTGGTAATGAGGAGTTTGACAATAGCTAGATCTCGTGCTCCACTTCCCTCTTCGATGGTAACCCTTTAGGATCTCAGAACACATCCTATACATATGTAGAAACTCTTTCAATTGTTGTTTTTGTTTCTTAGTACACCCTTCCAGGGGTGCCATGCCTCTTATAGACTCTTTTACAAATTGATTTTCTCTTAAAAACAATAAAAAATACTTCTTGTTGGAACTTATCAATTTCTTGGATTGGTTGGTACTTACTAGTGAAAATTTTGACTTGCCTTTATGCATGTTGATGGTAAACTTCCATCCTTGACGAGCCGATACTGGTTGGCTCTTCGCATGAATATTGCATCTCACATGTACATGTAGGGACTTCCAAACACCACTCCACATACATCAAGGGGATCCACATTTAGTTCTACTTCATTAATAAAATCAACACTAATAGAAAATGTAATATTGCACTATCTTGTTACCTTAAGTTTGATCCTTATTTACCCATCCTAATGGATATGGGCTTGGATGATCACGAACTTCCAATCCAAATTTGTTGACCAGCTATGTTGCAATGAGATTCACCTACGATCTCGAGTCAAATAGAGCATTAATCTTTGTCTTCTTGATTTGTATATGCGAAAGAGTTTGGTTAGTCCTTTCTCTTTACGTTGCTAAAGGCTAATTGGATTCACCTCCTTATGCCATTGATGTACATACAATCTTCTCATACACGTCCGAGGTGCTTTCAACTTGGTTGCTCGAATTGGTGGCCATGAGGTTCTTCTTCTTATTGTATTTCTTTTTGTTCTTCACGTTAAGCACTTGATTCAACTTCCAACATTTCTCCTCTGTATGGCCATCAATGTTGTAATGGTTGCTGGGATCTTGGCACTAGTGCATTGATGCTGCCATCTTTTTATCTTTTCTCCATTTCCACTTCTTCTTCCCCTCCTTAGAAGCATCTTGTTGCTCCTTTTGTTTGGATCCAATTGATTGCCCATTCTTGTGGCCTATGTTCACTAAGTACTGCGCTTATACACAAGCCTCATAAGCTCGAACAACATCACTTGCTTTCTCATATGGCTATGTAAACACCCCCATATACTTGAGGAGTACATATGGGCTTTTTAGGGAGATACCCAACATTATAGCCATTTTTCTAAACTTTGTTGTGTGCTCCAGGACACTTTGATCTTGCTTTTTCCTGAAGTAGTGCCAACGGGTCCATTGGTCCTTTACATACCCAATAGAGTAAAAATGTGACTTTACAAGGGTTTTGAAGTCCCCCCACTTAGTCATTGGAGGTTCTCCCTCCAACCTCAGGGTATTTGTGTGGGTTACCACTAAGTGAGGGCATGGCCCTCTAATTTCAGTCACACAAATGAAATCTTTTGTTCTTCCTCAACATGATGGACACTTAAATACACTTATAATTTCTATAACCAATGATTTAGCTCCAGAGCATCAATCTCACCTTGGTATGACTTTATATTGACCCTCGTTTCCATTTTGAACATGGACTGTGAATGATTCATGACACTTGAATTGGGTTGGTCCTTTTTGGGTCCTTTCTTAAGCTAGTTCTTTACCCGATCTCCTAATCGCCCCTCTGATTTGTCCTTTGCATTAAAGCTCCCATCTTCTTAAAATATCATGAGCTTATTGCTCAGGGTCAACATGAGGAGATTCATATTACGATTTATATGTGCAACTTGTGCTTCTAGCCATGAAAACCTATCCTATGCAATATCATGAGGGTCATTCAAAAATTCGTTGATCATGATTAGGGTTTTACGACTTATGGCATAACTGATCTAGATCCCCTGCAAATCTCCGCGATATACCCAATGAAACCTGACTGTGATACCAATATGATCCATAAACTATTATGGATATTCCACTGGATAGTTTGTCACAGCAGATTTGATAAAACTATATTTAAAAATTTGAAATCTAAACTTTTAGGGTTTTATTTCTCTTAGATTTTTGGATCTAGATTATTATTAATTGTGTATACATGCAAATTAAATTTATGAATAAAATAGAGAACAGTGAAATAAAAACTCACAAACTGCGATGTGACACAAAACATGACCTAGGAAACCTTTTAAGGAGAAAACCCAATTGGAAGGCAAGGCCTCTCTGCTCTCTTTCTCTAAATAGAAAATGGCTACAAGTACAAAGAAGTATGGCCTCTGGCCCGTAGACTACTGCAGTGCACAAATCCTTTGTGTGTGCTCTATTTCCTATCCCTCACGACTCTTTTTGCTCATATATGGAACAAATGCACTAAAAAAAATGGAACCCCTTTTCCTCCTAGTGGCCTGGTTATAACACAACTCGATAACCTACTAGTGGTTAGGTTTGACTACCTCAACTCTTAACCAGAGTTACAATATGGACTCTTCTAGAGTCTTCTTTATCATCATCATGTGGCTAGCCCCTTTTCCATGAATAATGAGGGTTTATGTGACATCCTCTCAAATTATGGCCGTGAAAACAAGAAGGTCAACTTCTTAGTGGCATAACTTTTGCATGTGGACTCTGATTGATGCAATTCTTACACCGTTGGAAAGGTCTTTGTGTTGAATATGAAAAATGTTATGTGCTATAGCAACAAAGTTTTACCCCACAAAAAACATCATTTGATGCCTCAAAATGCTCCTTGAAGGTTGCAGACCCCAACTTTCCAAACTAGGTCCCGCTTGTAAAAATGGTCGTATGAGCTCATTCCTTCACTTTTTCCACTTTGAAAGCATCAAGATGGATGACAAGCACTATAATGATCCAATTTGGATCATACCATGCTTTAGAGACTAGAGGTTTGGATTGAATCATTTGATGTACAAAGTTTAAGTTGCTTCAAGTATTCCTTAAAGTCTCAGGCCACTTGTGGGTTTGATAAAGGGCATTAGGAAGGCACCTTTTAATCACCCCTTTCTTCAATAGGGGAAGAAGCTTGGGAGGCATGGACAACCTTCTTCCCCACTATCAAGGGCTTGCACTTTTTAAGGGTGCCAAATATTAATTTAGTAGCTTGCTTCACTAATTAATACCTTTAGGTTATAACACCACTATTAAGTAAGAACCTTTTTGAACCACCTATATTCATTTACCATCATTATTTATTAAAAATATATTTTGAATATAAAACCGAGAAACATAAATAATAATCATAGTAAAAATGTCATGTTTAGATATAACTAAATAATATTAAATCTTGTAACTTGAACTTTGACAATGGAAGTAAGTGTTTTGAATGTTTGATATTCCTCGCACCTTTTCTAATCACTTCATTCCACATCTAAAGGAACCTAAACTTCCAAAAGGATTTTGACAAGTTAATTATCAAATCAACCCATTACAAGGTTTAGGTTGAAAAAGTAAATAAACTTATAAAAAAGAAGAAGCTCTCAATAAATGCATAAATGTAATCCACAAAAATTGAAGTGGTGTAGAGATAACATGCATAAATGTAATCCATAAAAATTAAAGTGGTGTAGAGATAGCCTAGGGAGCTCGACCCACATAAGGTAATATATTTGTATAATTTAAACTATCCAAGGAAGGAATTCTCATTTCATTTAGATAATATCACTAAAGGGTAAAGGGTTTTAATGAAGAATTAAAGTGGTGTAGAGATAGCCTAGGGAGCTCGACCCACATAAGGTAATATATTTGTATAATTTAAACTATCCAAGGAAAGAATTCTCATTTCATTTAGATAATATTAAAGGGTTTTAATGAAGAATAAAGGACAAATGTGTGTGTGTTTTTTTTAATAAGAAATTGGGGTTGAAAAGTATATTATATATTATTTAATTAGGTTGAAGTTAATTTGTTTATTGAATACAAGAATGATTCATTCATAAGAGGATACTTGGGATACTATAACCAAGACTAAGTTGAGTTTTGGCCGAAGTTAATATGTCTATTGAAGACAAGATTAATTCACTCATAGAAAGATACCATAACTAGGATTGCGTGTAAAGCTCTATAGAGATGAGGCATCTTTTGAGGTAGTTGAATTCCCGTAAAGTAACTTCCATTCTCAATCCTTTTCCATAAATTTGAACAAAAAAACTTAATAAAAAATAAAACAAAGAAAAACAATCCATCTAGATCCAATGTGAGCCAAAAACTTACAACAACATTACTCGATTACATCCCATAATCAATGCCCAAAGTGACGACTAAGAAGCACGTAGACCAAGCCACGAAAACTTCATCTTTGATCCACTATATAATTCCTATGTTACACGGGGGCCCGTCCCCACCAAAAAATCCCTCATACTCGACGTTCCAACATACCGGGGACTTTTATAGGGGTTGGGAATGTCCCCAATTTTTTGGGGACTTCATTGGGGACTTGGGGATTTCCAAGTTGTTCCCAAACTGTCTCGGGCAAATTTTGGGGACTTTCGAGTACCATTCCGCCGTCCCCAAGGAAAAAGCGGTTTGTCCGACCCGATTTTGACTAGGTTTACTTTATTGTTTAGATAGTTTTCCCTCAAACAATGAAGGTTGTATGGATGTTTCTTTTTGAATGTAACCTCATGTGTGAAGTAAACACTTCCAACAATGACTCATTTCAATGAATTTCCTCTTAAGACCGATGTTTCCAAAGCTGTTCTTTACACTTACTTTGTCTAAGAATAAGAAACTAGGATTCAAGACTAATTTACATCTCAGATTGATGTCACGAAACCACACTATGTTTAAATGCTGTAACACACTTTGCAACTTTGCTAACAATGCCAAGGAAGTTGAATTTGTTGAACTTAGCCATATTAGTAGCATTGATTGTAAGAAAGGCCCTTTTGCTTTCACAGGATTAGGAAAATATCTATTGTGGTTAACGAGTCAAATTGGCTTTAATTTGACAAATGTAGCATAGAGGTCAATTTAGGTGTTGAGATTGACAATATTAGGAATTTGAGCCAAGGTATGATTTTGACAAAATTAGCATGCTTGCCCACTAGGATAGTAAGGTGAATTAGTTTACATGCAAAAATGTCAACCAAGAATAGTAAAACTAAATCTGCTTTTGGATTTGACCAAAAATAACAAGCAAGACAACTAGCTCTAGTAATTCAACCCAGGTTTTTGATTTGACATTTATGGCAAGACAAATTAGGTCATTGAAAGGTCAAACTAGCAAGAGTTAGTGTTTTAGTGCTAGGCCATTGGATCGTCATATAGATGGATACCCTCCAACTTACTATCATGTGTCACACTAGGAGAAGAGTTCACTTACTCAACACTACTCTTGACTCAACATCCTTGAACTAAAAACTTCAACTTGAATTTGAGATTTGAGATTATGTATTTGGTTTTGTAATTATTAACATGATTTTCATATTTCTTAGCTAGTTCAATAATTATAATTTTATTGCAATGTTGTATTTATTATTTATCTTTATATACATGGATAAATTTAAAATAATAATAATAATATTTATTAATATATGTATATATATTATTGACTATCTCAACATGCCGTCCCTTGGAAAATTTGGGGTTACCCTCTAGCCCTACCAACACAGGCGAGACTCTTGCAAATCGATTCCAAACACCAAAACTCCAAAGGGTGCAGTAGGTGATGGGACTTGCTTTCATATTGCGTGTACCTTCTTACACTACAAGCTTATGGGTAACGCCTCCAGAGATTTGAACACATGTGAGACTCTTGCAAATTGATTCTAAACACCAAAACTCGAGAGGCCGAAGTTGATGACGGGACTTGCTTTCATATTACTTGTACCTTCCTACAATGCAATCTGTGGGTGACACATCCAAAGATTTGAACACAAGTGAGACTCTTGCAAATCGATTCCAAACACCAAAACTCCAAAGGGCGGAGTTGGTGATGGGAATTGCTTTCATATTGCACTACGGGCATGTGGGTGACGCCTCCAAAGATTTGAACACAAGTGAGACTCTTGCAAATCAATTCCAAACACCAAAACTCCAGAGGCTAGAGTTGGTAATGCGACTTGCTTTCATATTGCTTGTATCTTCCTACACTACAAGCATTACAGACATATGGGTGACGCCTCCAAAGATTTGAACATAGGTGAGACTCTTGCAGATCGATTCCAAACACCAAAACTCTAGAGGCTGGAGTCAGTAATGGGACTTGCTTTCATATTGGTTGTATCTTCCTACACTACTACGGGCGTATGAGTGAGGCCTTTAGAAATTTGAACACAGGTGAGACTCTTGCAAATCGATTCAAACACCAAAACTCTAGAGGCCAAAGTTAGTGACGAAACCTGCATTCACATTACTTGTATCTTCCTACACTATGAGTGATGCCTCAAAAAAATTAAACACTACAACAAATCCATTCCAAACACCAAAATAATAGTAATGTAATATATATTGTTGCCGTCCCAAACATGCCGTTACTTGGAAAGTCGTCCACCGTCCCCCTCTCGCCAATGACAGTGCAACATAGTATAATACACTGGAACAATTCGCTTAGAAGATAAGAGATCCCACGTCCTCTGAGAGGAAGGAATAGAACGAGAGCGGAAATGGGCAAAAGAGCTGCAGAGGATCAGTTCCACCAAACGTTGACGAGCTTCACGGAAACTCTCAATGAAACCCTGACGGTAAGCGATTATTACTCGTAAACCCCAAATTTACCAAATGTTTACCCTTCTGTAAGTTTGTATTAACACGTGCTGTAGATTCGTGGGTTGTCCTGGGAGTTTTGGCATTATGCCTCTTAGTCGATATACTGATTGTGAACCCAAATCAAGGTTTGGTGCATGAAATTAGTTCTATGTAACCATGATTTTGTCAGTCCTAGCGGTTAAAATCTGATTTCCAGAATGCGATGCGATAAAATCCCCCCCGTGAATTGGTTTATTGGCGCTTCTCTGAGAATGTACTGCTCCCAGCCTTGTGGGGTTTTACCGAAGGACTCATAATTGGGGTTTTGGAGCTTTCAGACCATCGGCCTACTAATTATGCCTTGATGGGATGTATGCGTGTTTAACAGCTTCTAAACGAGCCGGCCTGTACATTGGAGAAAGTACCATGGACTGACGTGAGGAAGTCGGGAGAGCAAATAGCGAAGCACGCCACTACAGGTTTCTCGTTATTATTTTGAAAAATGAATTGCCACTGTCTTTGAATGGAATGAGGGATTGCATTTTGGTGGAATGAAGCAGTGACTTGCTCAAATATTATAATGGGAAAATAAATGCAGCATCATATCCCAATACAAACAATATGCCATTCAGCTAACTACACTTTCAACTATCTGTTTGTCTAAATTCAAGCTGTGAATGTTACAAATTATTTCAGATCTGCCACCGCCATTATTCTGATTGTTGAATTGCAACATCATGAAATTTTCTTCACGTGTTACGTGAGATGTTTACTGTTGGTGTTCTCCAATGGACATCTTCAGTGACTGTTAGCCTTCTGATTTAGATAATTTTTTGTTCACACGAATAATGTATTCCAATGCAACTTCACTGTAACCATTATGTTGGAGTCGGTTTTCACTTGGATAATGGTAGCTTTGTTTTATAAATTTCTTGTTTATCAAGCACATTTTCAGTCAATCTGAGTTGACACTAAGACCAAGCACATTATCACTGTTCTAGATCTGCATTAGATCACATTCATTTACTTAATATTCATTTTTGAGTCTTGAAAGTTCGGGAATTTCCAAGAGTACAAGTCAGCCCTAGGATCCTCAAGTCGGCCTAAAGGAGGGAATTCGACCCCTTGAGAAGGCTATATAAAGAGCAGTTCAACTTCATTTGGAGACACACTCACACACAAGATCGATCTACAAGAAAAATAGTTCGATCTGTATCTACAAGAAAAATAGTTCGATCTGTAGCTAGGAAGCTAGGAGAAGAAGAACGAAGTTCTAAGAAGTTGGGAGGACGAAATACTTTGTTTCTGGGCTATATCTCTCTCACACGTGTGAACATCTAAGGTTTTTGGATTACAGAAACAAGCCAAAATTGCAGCTCTGAGTTGCAGGAGGACGAAGAGCAGAATCTGTAGCTGGAAGAAGAAAGAACTCTTGTCTAGACCTCGTTGACCTTGGGAGAGTTGTCTTGCGCTAAGTAGGTTTCAAGAAGAGGCTGTATTAGGGTTTCCAAGAAGGTGCAAGGATAAAGTTGTAGGTCGAGTAGCAATGCTGTAGGTCGAAGTTGCAAGGAAGAGCAGTTTGGTGTAGATTCAAGAAGGACTTGAGGAAGGGTTGACTTGGTATTGGGAGGAGGACTTGATCTAGGGATTGGGTCTTTGTAACTCGTTTGAATCGATCTCATCAATTGAGATTTAATCTTAGCCATTTATGGAGTTTGTGGGCCTAGGTCGACTTTATGAGGAAAAGGGCACAAACTTGGCTCAATATGCAATAGATGATTTGTGTGCTTAGCTCAACAAAAGAAGGTTTTTGCAGATCAACGCACTAGGGTAGGAAGAGAGGCCGAACAACCTCAACGTATTTCTTCACCCAACATACATCTCTTCTAGGGTCAAATTAGCTTGTGTAGAAGGGTCGAATTAGCTTGTACGAATTTGTATAGTGCACATGCAAGGAGGCCGAGCAGGGAAGGAGTGTGTAGACCAACTGTGTTGAGGGTCAACGAATTGAAGGGAAATTTTCCCATAGATTTGTAATCATTATTTGAAGATTTTTTCTGAGCAAAATAATATAAACACATAAGTTGGCAAGTTTTGCCTAGTTGGGGTTTCCTAGTTAAATTTCTGGTGTATTGTTATATTGTGTGCTTGTGTCTTCACGAATTTATTTTTTCCGTTGCTATTATTTTGTGAGAATATTCGGTGTATTTAGTAAGTGAATTTGAGAGTTCAGTTTTTCAGTTCCTCCATTTCATGATACTTATTATATTAACAACTGGTTATTAGAAAACTAACATGGTATCATAGCTACGTCTTTGAGTGAAGACCAACACTCTTGCTTCGACCTCAAGAACAGATTCAAGGTGCAAAGGAGAGGCACAATATGGTTGAAAGATCACCCTAGGGTTTCTAGTAGTGCGACATAGTTTTGACCCATAGAGTGCAAATTTTCTAGCCAGACCAATGTGCTAGGGTTTCTGAAGAATTTGACCAACAGAATATCTTACCAGGGTTTGAGACCAAAGCACAGTTTGGAGGGAGCAACAAATTTCTGCTCATGGAAGGAGAGGATTACTGTGGTGCTAGAGGGGCAGTAGTGAATTAGTTTGTGGAGAACCCAACAACCATGCCAACTAACTCCCAACAGTTGGCTCAACGTAACAAGGACGATGCCAGAGCAAGGAGGATTATCCTAGAAGGAGTCAGGACCACATTGTACCACATCTTTTCGACATGAAGACTGCCAAAGAAATGTGGACAACTATTTTGAACTTATACCAGGGCTCAAGTGAGGCCTTTTACTTGTTGGAAAATCTAACTAGGTTCGGTCTTCATTAGTGTATTTGAGTCATCATGAAATGTACTTGTCAAAAGAATAAAGAAAATTATTATTATTATGACTTATTAAAGCATGGATTTCATGCTTGGGTCATCATGTTTTAGGTGAAAGTCCCCATTGAGGACTTCTAGGATTTATTCTGAGTTAATAAAGTCACTGTACTTTTAAATAGACCCTTCTTGGGCTTTTGAATCATGTAAAAAGGTTTAATATTGAGTAAAAAATGAAATATGTTACCTCCACAGCAAGTCGGCCTTAAGATGATCAAGTCGGCCTCAAGGAGGGCTATTCAACCTCACCTAATAAAGAAGCAGTTCGAATTCATTTGGGGGAGATTATCTCGAGCAAGTTCGATATCTCTCTGGAAGCCGGAGAAAGTGCGAAGTGAAGGAAGAGGGCTAAAGAAGTGCCAGTTTGGTCAAGGTGAAAGAAGAAAGAAAATCGAATTTTGGTGCATCTCTCTCTCTCTCCCTCATGCCCTAGATTGGAATATCGAAGTTCTCTTGTTGATGCCGTTGCCAGTTGCTGCATGTTGATGTTGGTAGAACAAGTATAGGTCGAAGTTACTGTTGTTGGGTGCTGCTGCCTCAAGAAGTTGTATTAGGCTAAGGTCGAAGTTCCTAAGTCAAGATCAAAGTCTTTAAGCCAAGATTGAAGTCTCCAAAGTAAGGTCGAAGTTATTGGGTCCAAGAAAGTGCTGCTTGGTGCTGCTACTGTTGCCATGTCAAGTAGGATCATTTGCAAAGCAAGAGGAAGGCTGACTTGGTGTGGAGGAAAGCTTTTGTCAGGGTCTAGAGTCTTGGATTATCTCAGGAAAACTATTGAAGGAAGAATTACTGACTGGGTTTTGCCCTAGCAAGGGGTTTTGCCCTGTCTGTGTGCCTATATTTGGTGTCCACTGGTTTATGTTTTATTGCTTTGGTAATTGCTTGATGAACTAAAAGGAAAGAAGATGTAAAGGAAATCTAATAAGAAATCAAGAACATCACAAGTAATTATCAAATATAAGAAAATATTTCTGCCTTCTTGATTTTCTAACATTACCCACCACCTATGGGTAGCGTATATAGGAGAAAAGTTCTCTCCTAGATGGTCCTTAGCTAGCAGCCAACATTCCCTTGCAGCCAATAGAGAGCTCGATGTGCCATTATCTCCACCACTTGAGCCAACCATGTGGTCCTTCGCCCACTTGTTATGATTGTATATTTGAAAGTGGGTCTCCCAACCTCGAAGGTATGGCTTTTCATTGGAGTAATTTCCTTACTTGTCATGGGCACTTTTGGGCATGGATTGGTGGGGGGATTCGGCAGAAAGAGTAGGATAGGTTTGTACTCTTGTCTCCACTGCCCGATTTCGTGGTTAGCCTTGTATCATAGTCCCGTGGGATCTCCTTTACTGGCCATTAGCTTTAGGGTTGGCACTACATGGGAAATCTTGATTTGGGTTGCATGGTACCGCGTTCCGACACCATATACATCACCCCCTTCCACTCAATTTAGCCCCATTCATCTCTTTTCCCATCAGGGTCCACATATGGTTAGCGTCCCCCTCCCGTTGTGTTAATTTTAGGCAACAATGGTATGTTCAATGCTTAAGAGCAATTTTACTTCAATTTCTTTATTAGCCCAATATCAATATCCAGTTTAGCAATCACATCAACATGATAGTAAAATGCAGATAGAACATAAACATAAACAGTAGAAGACAAGCCAAGACAAGAGGACACAAGATGTGGCACTAGCCAGGGATAAATCCTAATGTGGGGAAACCCTTGATCAATTCTTCTTATAGTCTTCAATAGTTCAACAGAGAGAGATAGTACAATTTACAAATTTGATAATTTATAATAGCAGTAAAAGAGCCCTAACCAGAGAAGTCAACGCTGGTCAATAGGGCAAAATTGACCCTCAAAGATTTGGTCAACTTCAGTCAACATCGGCTTCCAAATAGCAAGATGAAACAACCCTCAAAACAGTCAAATTCGGCCTAGTCAAAGTTTGGTCAAACAATCAACCTGCGGTTAGCCCTAACCACAGTCAACGCTGCTCAAACAATCAACGAATTGCCTCGATTTTTGTGCTCAGAAATGCAGCTTGCCCAATCAAAGATAACACTCACAAAAATGCAATCAAATAGGTCAATGCTTGGTCAACGCAACCCAAAACAACCTTCTAGAAATTCAGTCAAACCTGGTCAACGCTGAAACATAAAATGTCCTTCCTTTCCTTCTCACGTGTGGAGAGAGGAGCTGCCTAGAAATCCGTACCCAATCAGATGAGGAGAGAGAGATATGTGAAGATGAATGATGTCCAAATGAGGATGAGGCGTCATGTATTTATAGGTAAACTTTAAGGATGAACAAACGCGACTGTTGGGCTTCTGAGCCTACATAAGTTTGCTAGTCGACCTTGACGATTTGTCCATAATCAAAATAAATTCATAACTTCATTTGTACATGTCAGAATCGGATGATCTCTAGATCAATCCTACACTTCTCGGAGAGAGGAATCCAAGAAAAATATCAGTTGCCATAAATAAGATGACCCATGTGGAGTTTGGCCCTAGTTGCCAATGTTAACATTCTCTCTCAACTAGGGAGAACTCCATCTGCTAATCCATCTACCAATTTGTACTATCTATGCCATCAATGCATTGCTCTGCTTCGCCGAACTATGAAGAAGAAGAAGTGATCGAGAATGTATCATACCATTCTCTACTGACCCGAAGTCAGTTCCAATCAAAAGAGAGTGTCTCATACTACTCTTACTGACCCAAAGTCAGTTCCAATAAAAATAGTGTCCCATACCACTCTTACTGACCCGAAGTAAGTTCCTATTGATCCCAGATCAATATCGGTGATCCTAGCATAGGGAGTACGGTAGTACACGATGCGTCCATCGGTAGTACTATGGTCCCTATCCTCATTTCCCTACTCATTGGCTAGATGATAGGTACTTCCCATGAGTCCCAGATTGCATGGGTTAGGATGTCTCAATAGGAGAAGGATGAATCACTCATCTTGCCTACATGTCGCCAAGGGGTGTCACAGGTGAAGGCTGAACCATTCACCTTGTACACAACAAACCATTAGGGGAAGGTTGAACCACTCACCCTATGGTAGCCCACCACTCCAAGAAGTACCCCAAGCCCCTCGGAGCTCCCAAAGCTCAATGTCCATCTCATAGAGGACCCTCATAAGAGGGTCTCTCCATGACTCTAGTTAATTCTCGGAAGGCCAAGAATTTGACCTTCCCTAGGGGCTTTGTCAGAATATCGGGGACCTGCTCATCAATCCCAATGTGATGGAGCCTTATTGCTCCTCCTTGTACCATGTCCTAGATAAAGTGGTACCTGATATCTACATGCTTGGAGCGATCATGAAACACGAGATTCTCTGATAATCAAATCCCACTTTGGTTGTCGCAGAGGATCACGGTGGTATCCAACACATGTCCAAACAACTCACTGAAGAGCTTTCTCAACCAAACAACTTCATAGGAGGCCATACTAGCAGCGATGTATACATATTACAACCTCGGCGGTGCTCAAGGCAACCGATTTCTACTTCCTACTCATCTAGGATATCGAAGTAGAACCCAAAGAAAAACAACATTCAAAAGTGCTCTTGCAATCCACCACACTGCCAGCCCAATTAGCATCAGAATAACCATGCAGCCTCACATTTCCAGCATTGTATCTCAGTCCATGAGTGATTGTGCCTTGAAGATATCTCAGAAGATTCTTGGCGGCAATCCAATGTATATGATGAGGCTCAACCATGTATGGCTAAATGTGTTAACTGCAAAACACATGTCCGGACGGGTGTTCACCAAGAACGTTAGTGCTGACTCTAAACTCTATAGATGATACATATCGATTAGAGTGTTAGACTTTAGTGTTGTGAATTTGAACTTTCAGTCTTCCTAGTTCAATGTGCAGTAGGTGATGGTTAGGTGGCATATTTTTTAAACATGATTATTTGGTGATGACTCATGTTGACAATTTCTTACTTGCTAGATAAGTTATTTGAATGTTTTATCTTCTAAATTTCTACTTTCTATTATATGCTTAAAATTTTGATACATTCTACCTACTATTATCTGTGATATGCAAAATTTTTGATGTATGTTTGTAATTGCTCGAATTTAGATGCTTGATGCTCGAATAATTAATCATTGATGCACATTGGATGCCATATCTATCTTGATTTATGTACAAATATGCATGTTTTCATATCTTCTACAACTAATTAGGTATTTTGGATTTTTTTGAATATAAATGCACCAAGTCCTCTATGTATCTTGATGTTAGTGGCATTGACTATTGAACTCCTCTATCATGACCCTAGTAAAAATGTACTCTTCGCTCAAACAAAATTTCGATTTGACATGTGACTGTTTTTCTATCTTATTTTAATGCTTAGAGGGTGATATTGATGACGAGGATCCCAATATAGGCAGTGAATATGATGATATGCAAGTATTTGTTGTAGCATGATTTTTTTGAACTCTAGAGGTCATCTAGAGCCTCTTTGTTGATGTATTTTTGGTTCATAGATTTATTGCACTAAGTGCCATTTTGGTTATATGCACTCTTGCTATATTTTTCTAGAGGAAAAAACTATAATTACATTCATTTTTGAAATTGATGTACTTACATTCTTTAGATGCATGTTGATCGTGCATTCAAAAAGGGAGAGACTGATTTGGTCTGTATTCGGACTACTAATTTACAAAAACATGCATGTACCAACCGTAAAGGCTTTGACCAGAGTTACAAAAATCTTGAGACAACCACAAACAACTATAGAAAGAGTGAGAAAAAGGTCACTGGATAAACAATGAAGCACAAGAAAACTGTTAATAAACCAAAAATATTTTGATACAAGAGATTATGTGCTGGCTGCCCCTGTAAATAAATCCCTGTATGGCCTTGTGGTAGAATGCATAGCTGGTAATACCATCACAAAGGTATGCGATCTCCCATGGGCTTTCATCCATCAACAAACCTTCTTTAGTGAGATTGTTTACTTCTGTATTCCTTTCCTTGTAAATGTGAGAGCATGAGAAAAAATTAAAAGAGTTCTTAAGCCGAATTGCTTTCTCCACCATAGGTAAGAGTAATATGTTTTTGCATACTTGGGTGTTGTTGAGCCGGTTGATGATAAGCATGGAGTTAACATAGACTTAGATTTGAGAGTAGCCTTTTGCTAAGGCATAAAAACATGCTTTTACATGCTAGAATTTGAGCCATGTTGTTGGACCCTGTGCCAAAACCTATTTCGACCGGGAAGAATGTGAATCAGGGAGACGAAGAATGAAGCCCCCTCCACTATTCCACCCCAAGTTATTAGATGCTTCATAAAAAATGCTCAAGGTTTGGAATGATTGGGTTCACTCTTGCTAGCTAAATGAGAACTTTTGCATATTTGTGTATAAGTGGTTTGGGTTCATATAAATGCACGTGAATATATATGTTTTTCTTTAAAATTTGAATATTTTATATATTTTTTGGTCGACCATTTTTTTGGTCCAGTTTTTTTATCGGTTCTGGTAAAAAAAAATATTGAGCTCAACACAGATCCAAATTTCCCTTGTCTTCTTATTCTGAATTACCATAGAAATGATCCACTCTTTCTCGTCCACTAAAAAAACTATACTATGTTGAACATTATCTCTATACTCTAGATTCAGACTATATGGTTGCTGCTTCACAGGGTTAACATTAGGCTTCAATTGAATCTTCATTGTGTGTAGGGATCTTTCAATTCCCATCATCGCTTCAAAACTCTTCGGGAACATGTCTTTGTACTCTTTTAGTAAATTAACTACTTGGATGACAGTCTCCTGATCCCAATATTTGCCAATGATCGCCATTTTACGTTTTGACCATGTTCCAGTATTCCCCTTCTTTGTTTTTAAAGGTCATCTATAGTAGTGTTGCAAACATCACGATAAACTTGGAAAATCACGATTTTTCACAGGCTTGATTTTTTCGGCGATTTTTTCCTCAATGAAAAATCCACGATTTTAGCGTGACGTGATGGCAAAAAATTGCTGGTCTGTGTCCAGACTTGTTTATAAAGTAATTTCATGGGTTTTTCTTGTATTTTTTAAATTTTTACTGTTTTTTATGATTTTTTCTTTTTCCGGACTCTCACTGATTTTATCACAATGCTGATGTTCGCAACATTGATCTATAGTAAGTACTATCTTCAGGCTATATTCCTTTCACTTCTCTTTCTCCTATTGACTCCTTAAACTCTACATTTCTTAGCTCATCCTCTTCTGTGGGCTCTTCACCCTCCATCTTGTTAGAAAATCGGAAAGGCATAAATATTTTCTTATGTTATAATTACTTGTGAAATCTTATTGTTCTTATTAACTTCTTTATGTTCTTCCTTTATCTTTGTTTCATCAAGCAATTACCAAAAGCAAAACACGAAGATCGATGAACACCAGATGTAGGCACTCAGCCAAGGCTAAAACCCCTATTTAGGCGAAAACCCAGTTAGAAACTCTTCCTTCATTTATTCAAAATGAGATAGACCAAGACCTTAGACCTACAAACCTTCCTCCTCCACCAAGTCAGCTTTCTAATGAGATATAACAACTTTCTGTTAACCACTACGTGTCAACTACCCATAGCAGTACACCCCCTTTTTCGCAAAAGGGATAGCACCTGATTGATGTGTTCCTGCCATCCAACTATCATCATCAGCCTGAGGATCATCTCATAATGTAAACCCAGTCTGCATGTGTATAATGTAAATAATCT
>APFE030260965.1:206112-216817 GCA_000404065.3 Pinus taeda | reverse complement strand
CAATGCATGCATAGTATACAACATGGGATGCCCAATCCTTTCACACGAGTTTAAAATTCACCAAAGTACATGTGGCCTTTATCCATGTGAAGTAAAAAATCAGATCCCCTATTAACTTTCAATAAGAGATAAATATAGCCCAGAGACAATGAAATGGTCACATATGGAGAATCG
Organism: Pinus taeda; assembly: GCA_000404065.3. Classification (NCBI taxonomy): domain Eukaryota; kingdom Viridiplantae; phylum Streptophyta; class Pinopsida; order Pinales; family Pinaceae; genus Pinus; species Pinus taeda. The sequence goes on along the minus strand of APFE030260965.1, from coordinate 216,643 downwards.
CTAAGCACATTCACATTGTTTTCATCGATAGTCCACACCGAACAAAGAGAAGACCACAAAACTCATGGTTAGGAAGGTCCCACACCCGTGGCTCACAATCTGCTCTGTCAAGCAGGGACACACCTCAAAGATGTCAGTGCAACACTGGCTCGTCGCTTTGAATACTGTGAAAGAGCAAGCGCAGGTACTAAAATCCTCCATCGCAAAACAACGAGAGGAAAAGAGCCTCCACCATAAACTTACATTCTTCGGTTCATGAATGGGACTGTGCGTAAACCATAAACTTACATTCTCCGGTTCATGAATGAGACTGTGAGTAAACCAGGGTTTGGCTAATAAAGATGGTAGTCTCCTCTGATTTCAATAGACAACATTCACATATATGAGCAGCGTTCACATATAGACATCGTTCACATATATGAGCAGCGTTCACATAGACAACGTTCACATATAGACAACGTTCACATATATGAGCAGCGTTCACATATAGACAACGTTCACATGAACTTAAGGTATCAAAGCATAAATCTGAATGAATAGAAAGCGTTCAATAGACGAGCTTAAGCGTTCAGGAGACAAGCTTAAGGTATCAAAGCATAAATCTGAATCAATAGAAAGCGTTCAATAGAATGAGCGACGGTTTTTTTTTAGTTGGAATATGGACAGAGGCAGCGCTGGAAAGGAATATGGCAGAGGCAGCGTGTTATGGACAGAGCAGAGAATATGGCAGGCCAGAGGGGATATGGCAGACAGAGGAGTTACAGGAGCATAAGAGCTAAAACAAGGAGCTGGCTCTGATACCATGTCAGGCCAGGCAGTAACTCCATTTGGCAGAAAAACTGATTCGTGTTATTCCATCAGGTATGTTATTGTTATATACAAAAGGGTGTGACTGTTCAGTTTATCTCCTGATGACTGTTCACATTCCTAATTTAATTATTTACATAAATTCACCCAATCGTGAGGATTAGGTGTCAACAAGATTCGTGTCGTGTATGTAATCACCTAGGTAAACCTAGTTTTCTGGCAATGATCTACATTCCGGGAGGTTTTTTTTCTCACCGATCCATTCTCGGATGGTTGACAGAGTTTTCCTTCAGCGTTAGCCCAAAGTCGGAATGGATTTTGTCACTGGAATTTTAGGGGAGTGCTAGTGTTCTAGATCGAGTCTGTGTAAAAGTGATTTGGGAATAATCCTAACTATTTGATTAGGTTATTTTATTACAAATTGCTTGATCTGATAGATTATATTCGTGTCGCGGCACTGGGTAGTCTGTTGGGTCTTTTGCAAATGGGTTTTTCCCCTTGAGATGTAAAAAATGTAAAAATCATGATGTAAAGTGTCTTGAGGGTTAGAAAAATAATTTGTCTCCTCATAGGTCCTAGGTCCTAGGTAAATTTAAATTTTCTAGAGGTAAAATTTGTGGATCCTTTAAAAAATTAAATTTTAACAGGTCTAGGGACTAAGGTTAATTGATTATTTCGCTAAATTTTATGCTTTGGGTCCCTGTGGTTAAGTCAAAGTCAAAATTTTGAGGAGATAAATGCAAACTTTTAATTTTTGAATTTATTAAAATGTATTTAATTGAAAAATTCGAAATTTCCTCAATATTTAAAATTTCGATGGATGAGATTAATTTTTTTTTTGATCTTCATCAACGGTTGAGATCACTTTGACAAGGATCACTCGAATTAGCCGTTGGAAGATTTATCTTTAAATAGGAGGTCATTTGTCAGTCAGTGTCATCCGATCTTGTGATCATGTATTAAGCGAAAAGCTCTCTTGTAATCTTTTTAAGAGCAATAAAGAAAGACTTTGGGGTTAAATTTCTGTTGGTGTTACTCTTCATGGAAATGCTGTAAGATGTATTATTTTCGTGCGTAATTTCTTTTTTTGCCATTAATAATAGCTTTTGAAGAGCGATTTGAGTACAGGTATCTTGCTCAGTCGTTGGGGTTTGAATGATAATTTAAGTTTTGAATATAATAGCAGGTATCTCTATTAGATCTGAATTTTATTATTGTTCTCTCGCTCTATTTTGACGGCTGAATTGAATTTTGCAGGAAAATCCTTGATTATTAGATCATCGGGCGTTCGGGGAAGTTCTCGGCTGAACCAGCCAACTCCCGATCCGTGTTTTCTAATGAGCCCAGTTTGAATTTGATCTCGGGCTTATCATGAGATATATTTTTTTTATGGGTGATGCATGAAGGGTTTTGAACTTAGTATATCTTCAAAAAAAAATAAAAATTAAAAAAAGCCTAAAAAGTTTATGCGTCTAGAGTATAAGTCGAAATTAATACATTTGAAAAATTATTAAGCGAATTTGATATGTTTTGGTCATTTTTTAAAATTGAAAATCTTTTGTTGATCATTCATTGCATTTAGTCTTGCGTAAGCATATTGAAGAATTCACCTAAGGAATTGTCAAATTTAAAATTTTGGTGTCTTTTTGTGCTAAGGCTAAAATTTGAAAGAAAACTTTTGTGGTATCAGCATTTCCTTTTCACTACAGTTAAACGTGTTTAAATTTTTATATCTAGAGATTAATTATTGGAAAGTGGTGAATTCCCTGGATTTGGGTCACTAAGCATAAATCATTTAAATTCTAGGTTCTGAGCTGGATAGCTTTTAAATTTCGTGGTTGATTAAGGTATTTGTATCTTCTGAAATTTAATTGCTAAGGCATTGTGCATATATTGAATATCTTGTATCTATCTATCGTCATTGGTTGGACTATTTAATGCTTGTTACATGTTAGATATTTTGCAAATATTTTCAAGCGATTGTTAAAGACTTTTATTGTGGAATTGCAAATGATTTCATCTTCCTAAGCAGCAGTTGATAATCAATTACTTGGATCATTGACTCCATAAAGCATTGGTATTAATCATTTTCAAATTCTAAATCTTGCTAAGCCTTAATCAAGTATTTGATTGCCTCACTGTGTCTCCCAAGCCGGTTGATTCCTAGCTAGTTCTCCTTCATTCCACTTTTCCATAGGGTCTACCCCCCTTAGCTTGCTGTAGGGAGGCAACTTAAATGGAGAGATTGGGGATCAGGGTGACAACTCCCAATCTGAGCTGTTGTCGCGGTGCCTAGACATTCTGTGCGACAACATTTTTTGGCGCTGTTGCTGGGGGCATTTTATTCTCGGTGCTTCAACGACATTTTATCTTCATTCTCCTCATATCATCTTTATCATTTTTACTGGCAACGACAACATTTTTGGCGCTGTTGCCGGGGATAGTTTTTCTGTCCTTGGTTTCTTGACATCGTTTTAATCATCTCATATTTTCCGCCATTCATTAGCCTGTCAAGTGGCACAACATTTCCTGGCGTTACTTGATCTTTTCATTGCCCTATCTTTTGTCATTTCGTTAATCGTTTCATCTGCACCTTTAGCACCTGGACATCTCGGTTTGTTTATTGTTTGGGTGGCGACTTCATTTCTTTTCATTTATTTTTCTCAGACAAGAAGCCCTTCCTTATATCCGGTTGTTTGTTGCCTTTTGGATCCTAGAGTTAGATTCATGTTCAAGTGGCAATTCCACTTCTTTCATTTCTACAAGAATTTCTACTCGAAGCTCGCTTCTTGTGGATCTCTTGATTTTCTTGAGCAGAGGTCTCTCTCTATCATCCATTTGGTCCCTCGTTATTCATCATGGATTATTCGTTTACCCCGTGTCATTTTACTGATGTTCTCCATGATATTCCGGAAGTGGCCATTCATAAATTGTCTTTATTCTCAGGTGGTGATTTAGTCGCTGTTAGAAAGCATCTATGCAGGTTTTCTCGTATATGCTCATATATTGTGGTTCTCCCCAGTATGATCATGAAGATGTCAAAATGTATCTATTTGCCTTTTCTTTAGAGGGTGATGCTTTGAATTGGTTTAATAATTGTCATGAAGATTCTTTCGCCTCTTTACAAGACATCGTCAATGCTTTTAAAGATAGATATGGTGCCCCTGAAATTATGCAACAGGATGAAAGTGATTTTGTGAAGGATTCAACTGTCGATGAAAGATTTCAAGACAATTCTCCATATCAGAATGTGCCATCCACTTGTACTGTTGCAGATCAAATCCATGACAGTGAAAAAACAGTGACAAGTTGTCAAATCAATGTCGACAATGAAAGGGAAAATCATAAGCAATATAAAAAAATATGGAGCTTAATCAAGAAAATTATGTAACTAATTAAGTCAAAGATATGAGAACTTTATACACCCACTTGGAAAAGTGAGATAAGGGGATGGAAACCATGAAAGCTAATCATGACAGGGAAATTAATTCTATGCAAAACAAGTTATTAACTATGGATGAAGAAATGACCATCATGACATTCGATTATAATAATCATTTGGCTACCATGCAAGCAAATCATAAGAAAGAGATAAACTATATGCAAAGTTGTTTCATGGACATGAAAACAAAGAACGACAAAGTAATAAAAGATATGGAAGCTAGTCAAATATGTCTTCAGAATAAGTTCTTGAGCATGGATGAAGACCATGCCAAGGAAGTCAGTGCTATGAAGGTTGAACACTCTAGCCAGATGGATGCCACAACAATATAGGTACAGAAGCTTCAACATTGGTCAGAGGATGAAAGAAATAAGGAGACGTCAATAGATCAGAAGCCTCCTTAACTACTGCAACAAGCTCCATCTTATTATGAGGAGGTCATTTGTTCCATTGAAAACTGGTTAATTGAAGGTGATCCAGATAAAATTAAAAACGATAAAAATCAGATGCAAAATGAAGAAAGACATGTCACGCATATCTTACATACTTCATCTGAGAGTTTTGAAGCAGAATGTTCCACGTTATCAATGATACAACCTGCCACAAAGAAAAGACGCAAGAGAGGGAGAATGAGAAAACCATTTGATGCATCAGACGGTCGTAAGCAATGTGATCTTCGGATAGGAAAAAGTCCTACTGTATGCAGGATTAGACATGGCACATCCGAGAAGCAGTCGACAGATTTGCCTGAAAGCAGGCAAATGCTCAGTATGCACTATATTAAACACATCTGATGCCATGGGGCATCTTTGTATTGTATTTCTAACCTTATGCCCTGTTATTTCAGTGTTTCATTTTGTAGAAATTTGGTTTTTCATGTTGTTAGACTAGTTAATAAATGAAGAACTTATATCTTTCCTGTACTTAACGTTATATGATGATTTTTGGATGGACGCTACTTATGTTTTGTTGTGTGTTGTGTGGATGCAGATTTTGGATTGCCACATTACTCCAGTGCAACAGCGTGTCCCCAAGTAGAGCTAGATGTTGACTACTACGTGTCAACTACCCATAGCAGTACACTCCGTTTTTCACGAAAGGGATATTGTCTGATCGATGTGTTCAGGCCATCCAACTATCATTATCAGCCTGAGGATCATCTCATAATGTAAACCCAGTCTGCATGTGTATAATGTAAATAATCTTAATAGATCCTTGTCGTGTATGTAATCACTTGGGTAAACCTAGTTTTCTGGTAATGATCTACATTCCATGAGGTTTTTTGTCTCACTGATCCATTTTTGGATGGTCGGCAGAGTTTTCCTTCAGCCTTATCCCAAAGCCGGAATGGATTTTGTCACTGGAATCTTAGGGGAGTCCTAGTGTTCTAGATTGAGTCTGTAGAAAATTGATTTGGGAATAATCTTAGCTATTTGGTTAGGTTATTTTATTACAAATTGCTTGATCTGATAGATTATATTTGTGTCACGGAACTGGGTAGTCTGTGAGGGTCTTTTGCAAATGGGTTTTCCCCCTTGAGATGTATAAAATGTAAAAATCATGATGTAAAGTGTCTTGAGGGTTAGAAAAATAATTTATCCCTTCATAGGTCCTAGGTAAATTTAAATTTCCAAGAGGCAAAATTCGTGGATCCTTTAAAAAATTAAATCTTAACAGGTCCAAGGACTAAGGTTAATTGATTATTTTGCTAAATTTTATGCCTTGGGTTCTTGGGGTTAAGTCAAAGTCAAAATTTTGAGGAAATAAATGCCAAATTTTAATTTTTGAATTTATTAAAATGCATTTAATTGAAAAATTCGAAATTTCCTCAATATTTAAAATTTCGACGGATGAGATTAATTTTTTTTTTTTGATCCTCATCAACGGTTGAGATCACTTTGACAAGGATCACTTGAACTAGCCGCTGGAAGATTTATCTTTAAATAGGAGGTCTTTGTCAGTTAGTGTCATATGATCTTTTGATCGTGTACTAGGCGAAAAGCTCTCTTGTAATATTTTTATGAGCAATAAAGAAAGACTTTGGGGTTAAATTTCTGCTGGTGTTACTCTTCATGGAAATGCCGTAAGATGTATTATTTTCTTGTGTAATTTCTTTTTTTGCCATTAATAATAGCTTCTGAAGAGCGATTTGAGTACAGGTATCTTGCTCAGTCACTGGGGTTTGAATGATACTTTAAGTTTTGAATATAATAGCAGGTATTTCTATTAGATCTGAATTTTATTATTGTTCTCTTGTTCTATTTTGACGGCTGAATTGAGTTTTGCAGGAAAATCCTTGATTATTAGATCATCGGGTGTTCGGGGAAGTTATCGGCAGAACCAACCAACTCCTGATCTGTGTTTTCTGAAGAGCCTAGTTTGAATTTGATCCCGAGCTTATCATGATATATATATAATATATATATAAAATAATAGAATATATATATTAATGGGTGATGCATGAAGGGTTTTGAGCTTAGTACCTTTTCAAAAAAAAGCCTAAAAAGTTTATGCAGCGAGAGTATAAGTCGAAGTTAATACAATTAAAGATTTTTTAAAATTTTTATGTGGCCTTTGGCCCATTAAAAAAATTAAAAAATTATTAAGTGAATTTGATATGTTTTGGTCATTTTTTAAAATTGAAAATCTTTTATTGATCATTTACTGCATTTAGTCTTGCTTAGCGTATTGAAGAATTTACCTAAGGCTAAAATTTGAAAGAAAACTTTTGTGGTATCAACATTTCCTTTTATTTTTTTTTTGTATGTTCTGGTAGTGCCTTTATTTTTCTATTTATATCAAAACAGGTTAAACCATATACATCGATTTGGTGGCCTCAACCTCCCCAGATGGGAAACCAGATCTGTTGGCCACCTCAAGTTATTATAGGCCATCTAGTAGCAAAAATTTCTAAGTCTACCAATCCATGCAATATAAACCGCACACTAGCGAATGCTAAATATGTTCCAGACAGTCATGAAACCAGTACAAAGAAAAGAAAATACTGATCCTAAGAAACAAACATAATAAACAACTACAAGAGCTAAACTTTTCTGTCTTCCACGTTCTCGGGTGCTGTTGCCACGTCCCTTGCTGCTGGAGTTAACTTTTTCAATTGTTGCTGGATCTCCTCCAGCTTACTGTTCTGCATTATCATTATGATCCGTAGATTTTTCAGTTCCTTCTTCATGTTTGGCATGCCCTGGGCAAGCTCTGCCATTTCACCTGCTACTTGTTCAAGCGCCTTTGAAAGTAAACTTTTCAGCACCCAGTAAACGTGTAGGGCTTACTTGTATAAAGTCATTCTTCCCCTGGGGTTTCCCGGGTCTGGAATGAGATCTCCCCATTCCTCCATTTCGGGCTCCGAATCTTCTTTCATGACATTTTCCTCCAATTCCTGAATGAGCTTACATATATCCGCATCAGTTCCTTCTTGATATGCCTTTGCAGCTTCCTGTATTGTTTTCCTGATAGTTTTCCGGCTACACCTCTGAAGTGCAGGCGCAGAGGTTGTGGGGTCATTACGTCCTGGCTGTCTTTGCCGGCTACTTCCACCTCGGCCCCTTCCTCGACCTGAACGCATCATCTTGCGTTTTGCAGCCGCCTGTTTACCATGACCAACAACAAAGGTTAGATTATCTGCATTAACTCCTGTTCCCATCTCCTGAGTGTCCCTGTCTTAGCTTTTGCCCTCCCCACTACAGGTTCTCCCAATGGTCTGGCTACTCCCTGGATTCCCTCCCCTTGGGCTAGACATGTGAATACCCTCTATAATCTTCTCTGCCTCCCAGATTGCTTGTTTAACCTCCTCAGCCTTCCCTTGTACCCAACACCTACAGAACCCCGCCAGGTTTTCATTCTGGTCTTCGCGGTTCTTTACCATGCAAGAATCTCCCTCTGCATTCCTCGTCTTGTCCCCCTCTGCCTTCTTACTGTGCGCTTCAGGGAGGGTTTCAGACTTGCGCAAGCTTCTTCCTCCCATAGCAAATCCTATCTCCCCTCCCTCCTTCATCATACACCAAAAGGTTGAAAGGGAAGCAAGAATTAGCACTGAGAAAACATACCCGGACTGTCGCTTGGTCGTAGAAGAATCCAGCTTTTGCTTGGCTCCGGTCTTCTCCTTCCTTCGCTGCGTACTGGTCTCTCTTACTCCCTTAGCCTTCCTCATTAACCCTCTCCTTTCTATTCTACATCCCAACATTCTTCCGTCGCCATTTCCTAGTCCCTTTTCCTCCACTCCCCTGTCACCTCGGTGCCTCGGGATTCCAGCAGGCCTGCATGATGCCCCCGCGTCCCACTGAGTAATTATTAGAGCATTTAGTGGCCAACCTTGTCCACCTCTCCCCTGCATTGTCCTGTTAATCGTCTTGTCCTTCTCTCTCACCCCGATCGAGGGCCACTTGTGTCCACTACCTTGAGTTCGTATCCTCATTATTATCCTGGGTAATGATTGTTGTGAGGGGCTCCCATCTTGGTTCTTCCAAATGTGTTGGCCATATACTGTCTACCTTGCTTCCTTGTTCATTACAACCCCAATTAGCAAGGAAATCCGCTGCCTTATTACCATCCCTTCTAACATGATTTATGATCTTGTACTCGATGCGCTTTATGAGCTTTGCCAGGTCCTGAATTAGACCTGTCGTCCTCCAGCTCTATGCCACTTTCTCCCAATCCTTGCCATTATTAAGTTTCCTGAGCATTTCTATCACAAGTTTTGAGTCGCCTTCTATTTCCAGGTTATTGTATCCATTTCGGATCGCTATTCTGAATCCTTGATAGACTGCCATTAATTCTGCTTCATTTTTGCTCATAATACCACCATGATCTGCATGTACCCATCTTGTCCGCCCTTGATTATCCCTGAAAATGCCTCCAAACCCTGCTGGCCTCGGATTTCCTTTGGAGGCTCCATCAAAGTTCAGTTTGATGAAGCCATCTCGTGGGCACTTGAACTTGGCAGGGCTATGGTTATGAGCAGTGTTGATAATATCGGTATCGGGAAAATATCGGCGAGGGTCCAAAAAATATCTTATCGGCAATATTGGCGAAAATATCGGCAAATATCGGCAAGCATAAAAATAAAATTTTCAAATCTTTAAATATAGCCGATATTTTTCAATATTTTGAAAATATCGCGATATTTTCTCGGCGATATATCGTTTTGCCTAAAATATCGTGATATTTTCGAATATCGCCGATATATCGCGGATATTATCAACAGTGGTTATGAGATCTCGAGTATTTCTGCTTCTGGGGATGCACCATGCCTTGTTCTAAAGTTAGGCATGCCAGGGTCTTTTCTTCTTCCAGAGTTGCTTTCCAATCTTCTTGATTCCAGGATTCCGCAAGGTTAGTTTCTCTTATATGGCTTTGGGTTCTTTTCCAAATCATCTCTGGAGACATTTCTTTGTTTTGAAATATTCTCTGACTTCTTTCTTTCCATATCATCCACATGTTCAAATCCACTGCTAGACTCTAGGCTCTTCTAACCACCGGGCTCGAAAATTGACCTCGCCCCCATTGTTGAATGGTTTCTTTAATGTTATGAGGATCTATGTTTGTCTTCCCAAATAGTTTCCTGATTGCTTCCCATTGCTGCTGAGCAACAGGGCATGTGTTCAGAAGATGTTCTTACGTTTCTTGGTCCTGCTTACATAAGCTACATTTGGGGGGTCTGTGGAATCCACGCTTTTGAAGCTGATCCCATGTCAAAATGCGACCTTTACCTACTAACCATAAAAACATGGTTACTTTCGGCCACCAGTTACTCTGCCATATTTGTTTCCACATGGGTGCATTTTTGTCTTGCTCATGCTGTATGGTTAGATGGTAAGCTTCTTTAATCGTGAAGGTTCCCTTCGTGGATCTACCCCATCTCAGTATATCTGGGCCTGTTCTGATAGTTATTCTCCTTGACTTCATTTCTCTTATATATAGCTCTCTTTGTTCAATATCAATATGTCTATCCCACACTTCCAGCTTCTTCCAGGTTCTCAAGGTCTCCTCGTGGCTTTCTTCATTCCAGAACTCACTTACATAATTCAGCCCTTCCTCTTTTGCCTTCTGACATGTGTTTCTAAGGCCCTGCATCTCCTTCATTTTCTCTCTTTGCTGCCAAGCTTCATCCCAGAATTTAGCTGAATTTCCATTCTGTATTTCCCAAAATGCATGTTTGGATATAATGTCTCTGTTTTGACTAGTCAGGTCCCATATTGTGGAACCTCTTGGCGCTTCAAGTCTTAGAATACCTTCAGTAGTTGTGGGCATGTTGTATTTTTGTGT
>APFE030260965.1:111587-205449 GCA_000404065.3 Pinus taeda | reverse complement strand
TTTTACTCTTTTTACTTCTCTTAGGGAGACTGCATAGAAAAGCATAATATCATTTACAAATTGCTGGTGAGTAATCAGTAGGTTGTTTCCCCATAACCTCAGCCCTCTGATTTTCCTTTATCTCAATTCTTTTTTGATGTATCTTCCCAGTGCTTCTGCTGCAATGATGAACAGAAATAGGGATAGAGGATCCCCTTGTCTCAGCCCTCTTGTGGCATTGAAAGTTGAAGTTGGCGTTACATTCAAGAGAATGGAGAAATTTGGTGTGGAAATCATATCATAAACCCATTTTACCCACCTATTACAAAACCCAAATGCCGCTAATACTGATTTAACGTATTCCTAGTTTAGACGGTCATATGCCTTTGAGAGATCCAGTTTGATCATCATTCCTGCTTTCTTCTTGTGTTTCAAAGAAAGCACCACTTCCTGAGACACTACCAAGCCATCTAGGATTTGCCTCCCTTCCACAAACTTGGTCTGTTCCAGAGAGATAATGCTTGACAAAATTGGCTTTAATCGTTTGGCCATTAGAGTGGCTATAATCTTATAAGTTACATTACAAAGAGCAATGGGTCGAAAACCCTGGGCAGTTTCAGATTTAGCAGTTTTAGGAATAAGAGACGAGGGTTGAGTTTAGACCAGGACATAGCTTCTGATTTCTTCGCAACTCTTCTACCACCTCCAAAATGTCCTGCCCCAAGAATTTCCAGCCCGCTTGGTAGAATTCCATTGGGAATCCGTTTGGTCCTGGAGCTTTATTCTTCTTCATCCCTTTCAAGATCTCTTCCACTTCCTCCAGGGTTGCAGCTCTCATAAGTGCTAGGTTTTGGTCTCTGGTGATCATACTCGGGATTTCATTGCATATCCTTCCAATAGCTTTTTCTCTATTCGTTTGGGGTTCCGTAAGGAGGTCTTTGGAATTACCAACTAGAGTCTGCTCCATTTCCTCATGTTGGGTTAGGCGAAGTCCCTCTTCATTTTTAATGGAGAAAATTCTATTTTTTTGTCACTGCTGAATCATGGCTTGGTGGAAAAATTTCGTATTCCTTTCACCTTCGCTAAGCCAGTTTACTCTTGACTTTTGTTTCCATAAAATCTCCTCTTGTTTTCTTCATTCTTCAATTTGACTTATTAATATCCCTTCTTCTCTGGTTCTTTCCTCGCTTCTGCCTTTTGATGTGATTTTTTGCTGCAGTGTTCTCATTTTTTGGTCTAAAAGCTATTGGTCTTTAAATATGTTCCCAAATTCTTCTCTATTCCATTTTTTAATCTTCTCCTTGAGTTCTTTTAATTTTAATTGAAATGTCTGCATTCTGCTTCTTTCTCTTTGTTGGCTCTGATTCCACCACTCTTCCACTTTTGTCATGAACTTTTGATCTTTGAGCCAGAAGGCCTCGAACCTAAAAGGTCGTTTTCTTGGACTAGCTTTAATGTCAATTTCTAGTCGGATCGGCCAATGGTCTAAACCCAGTGCTGGTAGGATCATTGTTTCAATAAATATATCCCTGTTTAGTATTTGTTCAGATATTAAGAATCTGTCCAGTCTTGACGCAATTTGGTTTTTGCCTCTTCTATTATTCCATGTGTGGATCCCATTTATTGTGGGAATATCCACTAGTCTTTGTTCTGTTATCATATCGCCAAAGGCTTCCACATCCGGATCTGTTCTTCTCAGGCCTCCTCGTTTTTCCTCTAGGCATGTGATCATGTTAAAGTCACCTCATACAATCCACGGTGAATCTGGGTATGAACTTCGGATTGTTCCCACACTTTGAAGAAAGCTTCTGCGTTCTCCCGTTAGATGGGGACCGTATACCCTAGTAAGAAGGATCCATTCCGGAGAACCTATATTCCTGAATTTGCCTGAAAGAATTCGAGGCATGCTTACCCAATGTTCAAATTGGACTTCCTCTGGGTTCCAAAGAATTTCCAGTCCCCTTGCACTACCTACGACATCCTGTCCCATTATTTCACAATGAGGATTGAATCTGCTCATTATCTCTTTCAATTTCTATTCACTAATCTTTGTTTCTTGAATTATCATTATGCTGGATTTATCTTTTTTCAACTTGTCTCTTAGATATCTCTGTTTCCCCTTACTGTTCAGCCCTCTAATATTCCATGTTGTAATTATCATTTTAACAATTTGAGGGGTTATTGGAATACCTCTGAAAGAGGTATGGTTCTTCCTGAATTAACCAACATCTCTCCTACCATTTGGATGGTCTCGCTCATAGGTCGTCTTCCTTGTTTTCTTCCACCTTTTCCGGCATTACCCATTTCTGTGCCTTGGCTTCCTTGTGCTCCTAGTTGTTCTGGTTGGTTTGCCATGGCTACCCGTATTTTCTCCTTATATTTTTGAAACATGTCCTTGTATAATTGCTTTTGTTCTTCCGGTATGAATCTTTCATCTAGGTGCCTCCATTCATGTAGCAGTCTCCTCATTACTTGTTCCTCTTTGCTCCCTTTGTTCTTTTGTGGATCTATCTCCATTTGATATTGGTCTTTGGACATTCCCATGCTTTCTCCTTCCTTCTCCTGTTCCACATTTGTTTGTATTGTGTCATGTCCATTTTCCCTTTTTGAAAGTTCCGCTAGTTCTTCTTCACTATCTTCCCTTTCCGTTTCCATTTCCTCTTCCTGAAGTACCTCGAACTTATTTTGATTTTCCAGCGTTGCTGTTTTAACAGGTAGTTGTAGAGGGATCGATCCTTTTGGAGATTTCCTTTTGGTAAGCACTTCTTTGAATCCTTCCTCGACCTCCTTGTTTGCCTCTGTTTCCTTCTTCTCTTCCTCTCTCATTCCTGCTATTTCTCCATATGCATTCAAAGGACATTGTTTGAAGAGATGACCATATTCATGGCATCTTCTACAGCGGAATGGGATATGCTCATAATCCAATGGTTGTTGCCAAACCTCATCATGGTACTCTACTTCAATATACTCTGGAAGTGGTTCTGTGATATTCATGTATACACAAATCCTGGCATAGGACGTGTATCTTCCTCTTTTAGTGGTCTTAGCTACTTTGACAAATGTCCCAATTGTGTTTCCTATTCCTTCCAGGATCTCTGGATCCCAGAACTCGATTGGGAGTCTGAACAGTTTGACCCAGATAGGTGCCACTAGCATTTTCTCTTTGTCTGGGTTATAGCATTCCTCCTAGTGCCTCATAAATAGCCCAACGTTATTCAGGAAGTAGGGTCCTCCCTAAAAAATCCTCTCCTTGTCCTCCAGGTTAGTGAAAATGACCGTGAAAAAGCCCTTTGCCCCTAGTTTAGGTCTATGTGTCCCTTGGGCTTCCATCTCTATTGTATCCATTTGACCAGATCCTTCTCGGACAGCAGATCCTCACAAACTTGCAAATCAGAGCATGATCTTTCATATAAATTCTATACTCTTCGAGTTTGTTGTTAGGGATTACTAACTTGGGTTTTTTCGTTGCTCTGGGTAGGCATCTGCTTCCTAACCCTGCTTGCCAACGAGCCCCCATGACCGGAATGCCTTTGCAACTTTTTCCAGTGCCTCCATGCGCCCCATTTCTGCTTGACTCACCTGCTGCTGCATTTTTATAGGAGGGGATCTCTCCCCTCTTGTCTCCGTCTGCCATTTCTTTGTCAGTTCCGCCTGCCTTCTATCTCCCGTCCTCTGCTCGTCTCTGCACTCTTCACTTCTCTGATCAGATGCAGGTGGTTGCAGGCTTCCCTTGCACCCTGTCTCGGGTTCAGGTTTGCCAGAGGCGGCACGTTTCGAAACCCTAACCCTACTCGCCTGCCTTCATCGCTTCCTCCACTCCAGATCACTAGCCCCTTTCCATAATCTAGACCTCAACTTTTCCTTTTCACTACAATTAAACGTGTTTAAATTTTTATATCTAGAGATTAACTATTGGAAAGTGGTGAATTTCCTAGATTTGGGTCACTAAGCATAAATCATTTAAATTCTAGGTTTTGAGCTGGTTAGCTTTTAAATTTCCTGGTTGATTAAGGTATTTGTATCTCTTGAAATTTAATTGCTAAGGCATTGTACATCTGTTGAATATCTTGCATCTATCTATCGTCATTGCGTCATTGCTTGGATTATTTAATGCTTGTTACATGTTAGACATTTTGCAAATATTTTCAAGCGATTGTTAAAGACTTTTATTGTGGAATTGCAAATAGATTTCATCTTCCTAAGCAGCAATTGATAATCAATTACTTGGATCATTGACTCCATAAGGCACTGGTATTAATCATTTTCAAATTCTAAATCTTGCTAAACCTTAATCAAGTATTTGATTGCCTTGCTGTGTCTCTCGAGCTGGTTGATTCCCAGCTGGTTCTCCTTCATTCCACTTTTCCATAGGGTCTACCCCCCTTAGCCTGCTGTAGGGAGACAACTTAAGCAGAGAGATTGGGGATCAGGGTGACAACCCTTGATCTAAGCTGTTGTTGCGGTGCCTCGACATTCTATGCGACAACACTTTCAATAGTCTCTTCTTGTTTAGCAGCAATAGCCTAGCAACAACTTGGAAATTTGAGCCCTAGATTCACCAACAGCTTCAGAATTTCGGTCTCCCCAACAACTACAGAATTTCGGCCCCTAACAATAATCCAGAACTTCGCATGTGTGAGATAAGAGAGAGAAATTTCGGCTTCTTTAGCAATATGTTGGTCTCCTTTACTAGACTTTTCCTCTTCTCCCCTTGAAATTCATACTTTTTCGTAGCCCAAAAATTGCAGATTGAACTTTTTGAGTTGGTGCTTAAAATGAGGTCGAATTGCTCCAATATATAGGCTTTTTGTGAGGTCGAATTCCCCTGTTTGAGGCTGACTTGGTGGAGGAGGCCTAAAGGACCTATAATACAATAAAATAAATTTCTTCTTTGAAAAATAAATCCCAAGAAGGGTTCTTTACATTATGACATGGACAAGGACATTTGACATAAACCCTAGAAGCTTGCAATGGAGGCTTTGACCTATAAACAAATGACCCAAACATGAAACCCTTGCTTTAATAAGCCAATTTATTTTTCTTTCTTTTGATAAATACATCACATCATGACTCAAATACAATTATGAAGATCGACACTAGTTACATTTTTCAACACTCCCTCTTAACTAAGGAGGTATTCATAATTACATATATATAGAGGTACATGGAAGATCTCCAAAATGAACTATGGAGAGTTCTAGCACACTTAGTGCTACAGACTAGAAACTTGACCAAGGTATTCTATCCGGGTGGGACTAAGATGGACTCAAGCTGTCAGTCAGTCTAGGTACCATCAAGCTTACTTGCTAACCATCAACCTAGGGATCTAGGTGCGTATCCAAGGTCGGAGCTCCATGACCAACACCACCCTCCCTCTTCGGGATCTAGACATCAACACATAGGCTGGCCAGATGTCCTCCCAAGCATCCACCATTAGATGCTTTATCTCTCCCTAATAAACTAAACTAAATATATCCATTTGTCCAAGCATGCTTCCAAAGTGTTCATTCTTCTTGTGGAGAGATCTACCTGTACAAACACAAACCTCAATCAACAATAAATTTTCAAATATAAGTAAATACAAACCTCCGGGGTCCTCAATCATTTTGATGCTACTATCATCATCAAGTTATCCAAATACAATTTGTTGGAAGCTTTCTTCTTCTTTCATTTCTTCAGCAACACGAAATACATCTTCAGATCTTCCTCAAGTCTTTTGTTTGCAACTTCATGAACATTTATCGATAATACTTTTGCTTACATCAAAGTATTCACTGTCATAATATTCCCTCCCTATCAACTTAGGGAGATCGATTACTTCTTTTATAATATCGAAGAACCTTTCATTGCTTTTGTTTTCCCTTACGGTATCAAGGTTATCTTGATCATTATCATCCTTATAACTTCCTTCATCATGCTCATCATTATTTTTCAATTACGAATATCTCCAACATCTTGAAGATTATGTACTTGCAAAACTTTAGTAGCAAGTACAACCAAATACATATAGAAGCATGAGGTTAATTATGTTAAATTCTTATAATGGAAGCTTGAAAGCATTCGGACTTTAGATATCAAATACCTAAACCTAGTTAGGTTCATAATTGATAAGAGACACATCTATTTACATACTAGACACATCTATTTACATACTAGACACATCTATTTGCATATTAGACTTCAACTTCTTACTAGGGTCTTGTCATAAACCCTAGATTCCATTTCGAGACACAAGGCCTTAGATAGTAAATCAAATAATAATCCAATCATAGTAATATACATCTAAGGTTTCAATAATATATGCTATGACAAACTCTACTAGGGTTTGTTCCAAATCCTAGATTTTCATCATCAAAACTAAAACATATCAATAATATCATGAAGTCCTAGAATATCAATTTCTACTAGGGTTTTGTTACAAACCCTAGAATTCACAAACTCAAACATGAGTACCAATAAGTATACTCACATATACATAACTAGGATTTCATAATCATGCACTAGGTAAACTCAAGACACAAACATCAATACATTAAAGTTAGATATACAACAATTTTGACTAGGCTAGGGTTTCGATCAGATGGATGAACATACACCTAGGGTTTCATTCCTAGGATCTTACTACAACTATCACAAGGGTTTTAGCTTATAAATCCTAATTTATCAAACCCTAAAGATCTAGACTTTAGACATTAACAATAAACCCTAAAGGACTAGGATTTTGCCATAACAATACCAAAACCCAAAATATCAAAAGAATAGGATTTCTAGATTTCATTAACAACCCTAAGTAGACTAGGGTTTCATAATCAATATTGACATATCATTAGGTTAGGGTTTTATAGTGAACCCTTTTAGGGTTCCACAAAAATGATTAAATGATAATATGATGAGGTTAGATTCAATCTAATGATTAATCACCCTAACAAGAAACTTTGAGATTCAAAACCCTAGACTAGCGGTGTCAGTAATGTAAATTTCAAAAGAGAATGGACATACCTTTTCTATGAAGAGAACTTCATAACACAACTTGTAGTTTAAGACATACCTTGAATTGTTCTTTAACAAACCTTGTAGGAAATCAATTCTTGAAAGGCTTCCTTTGCAACATAACTTCTTCCATGCTTCAAGTCTCCCCCATAACCTTTGTGTATTCTACAATCTTTTCCTACGAAGGAAAATATAAAGAAAAAGGTTATTAGCATACCATACAAACAAATCTTGAGGAAGCCAAACATGAAAAGATGAAACAAAGAACAAATACTTATCTTTTTGGTAAAAATGGTGGAGGCTCCCTCTTAATCCAATCTTGAGGGATACCTACAACTTATCAAAAACTCAAAAAATGTTTTAACAAGACATGTTAGACCTACAAACTCTAGAAATCAAAACATAAAGGAAAACAATTCAAAACTTAAAATAGAAGACTAAGAGGGATATGAGAGAGAGAGGACTTAGTAGTATAAGTCCTGGACTTCTGATTCTTTAGTCTTGTTCTTCTCATGTGGAGCTTCATTGGTAACATTTGCTTGATTCCCGTCTCTCTTCTTATTCCTTGGATTCTCCGGACATTGATTTTTGTAGTGACCCATCTTGTGACAATTGTAACATTCGATCTTGGATAGGTCAACTTTCTTCTTTGGTCCTTTGAACTTCTTGAAGGTTCCCTTCTTTTTGTGATGAGCATAATAGGCATTCGAGGTGTTTTCTTCTTCAACCTCCTTGTTGTTTACTAATGAAACTCAAGCTTCTACTTGACTACATGCATTCCACATTTGTGCAAATGATGGAGTATCCTTCCAATTGTTAAAGTATCCTTCCAATTGTTAAGTCCTGAAGCAAAATCACTCCAACATTTTGGTAGTCCTAAAAGAACAATAATTACGAGCTCTTTTTTGGGACAATTTCATCTATTACATGGATTTCATCTCTATTCTAGATATCCTTATAAAGTAGGATGATACAATATCATCTTTTGTCATCTTAATAGTTCTCAACTCATTCTTGAGGCTTGCTATTTGACCTATATTCTTGATGGTGAATAGTTTGGAGAGAGTTTTGTACAATTTTTTGAGTGGAATCTATGTTGGATATGTATGGGATGAGGTTGTCCTTTGCTCCATCCATTATTAGGTTCATGGCCAAGATGGCAGTTTCTCTAAACTCTGCTTTCTTTGCTTCATCTATAGGCTTCTTGATTTTTCCTAGAACAAGATCCAAAACTTTGTTCTTTTTGAGGATGAGATCGATCCTCTTTTTCCATGCCCTGTTGTTGGAGGCTCCTTCTAGTTTGTTTTCTCCCTTCGTTGAGTTTGATAGAGTTCCTGTAGATGGTCGGCTTATATGATCCTTTTTCCTTAATAACCTTCCTTTGATCTCTTTTCTTATATCTCTCTTTTTAGTAAATCTTTAGCCTGCCTTTTTCCTTCTTCTTCACCTTAGCTCTGATACTATGTTAGAAAATCGGAAAGGCAGAAATATTTTCTTATGTTGATAATTACTTGTGAAATCTTAGTGTTCACCAAATGTAGGCAAAACACGAAGATCAATGAACACTAGATGTAAGCACTTAGCCAGGGCTAAAACCCCTATGTGGGGGAAAACCCAGTCAAGAACTCTTCCTTCAGTAATTCAAAATGAGATAGACCAAGACCTTAGACCTACAAACCTTCTTCCTCCACCAAGTCAGCCTTCAATGAGATATAACAACCTTCAATAGTCTCTTCTTGTTCAACAGCAATAGCCCAGGAACAACTCAGAAATTTTGGCCCCAGCTTCACCAACAACTTTGGAATTTCGGAGTCTCCAGCAGTTGCAAAATTTCGGCCCCCAGCAGCAATCGAAAACTTCGCACGTGTGAGATAAGAGAGAAATTTCGGCTTCTTTAGCAAGATGTTGTCCTCCTTTACAAGTCTTTTTCTCTTCTTCCCTTGAAATTCACACTTTTCTTAGCCCAAAAACTGCAGATTGAACTTGTTGAGTTGCTGCTTCAAATGAGGTCTAGTTGCTCCAATAAATAGGCTTCTTGTGAGGTCGAATTCCCCTGTTTGAGGCCGACTTGTCCTTCCTTGAGGCCAACTTGGTGGAGGCGGCCTAGAGGGCCTAAAATACAATAAAATAATTTTTTTCTTTGACAAATAAATCCGAAGAAGGGTTCTTTACATTATGACATGGACAAGGACATTTGACATAAACCCTAGAAGCCTGCAATGAAGGCTTTGACCTATAAACAAATGATCCAAGCATGAAACCGATGATTTAATAAGTCAATTTCTTTAATAATAAAATTTATTTTTCTTTCTTTTGATAAATACATTACATCATGACTCAAATACAATTATGAAGACCGACACTAGTTACATTCTTCAACACACTTTCCAACAGCACTTGGCTCTTTTAGTTTCTCAAGCTTCTTATGATACATGCAAATGACTTTATGTCCCTGATTCATGTGGTGTGTCATACCATAGAAGACAAAGTGTTTAATTTCATTCAGAATCCTAGAGAGTGTGGGATCTTCTGAAATGTAGCTAAAGTTTGTGCATAATTGCTTCTGCATGACTTCCCAGCCTTTGATTCCTCTGTCTCCTCTTGCACGTACCAGCTTCTAGGGCCTAGTCATGACATCCAGTGTATGAATGAACCTTTGAGCCCATTTCTCTGCTAGGAAGTTATTTCAGTCCATTTCCTTTGGCAAAACTAGATGTGTTCCTCAGGATTTGCTATCCCCATATATATGTTACTAATTCCAAATCCTTAGATCGCTGAAAATCTCAATGTCATGTTCTTTACCACCTGTGACCAAGTGTTTGTAAATTGTCTGTGTGCAGCCCACCAGTTTGCAATCCTTCTCTAACAGTCACTGCTCATCTGGTATGTACTCTTCCATCAGCTCCAAAATTACAGTAACAAACGCTGTTCCATTAAATCTCAAGGGTTTGCTTAGATTGCAGAGTCATCATTACACGTGTTCACTTGTTGGTTACAGAGCAAAAAGCACCTTTCATCTCATTTCCGTTTATGAATGTTATTGCATATTTCAGCTGAGCAAGATCAGATCTCAGCTATTCAAGCTCTAGACAATATATCTTCAGTGATTGCAATGCATGTTATAGCAACTTTGAGTTTGATTGCATTGCCTTGGTCCCATGTCACAGTTGGTCACGATCCTTGAATATTGAATACATTTTACTCATTTTCCTCAGCTGCCTACTGTGTTGCATTGCAACCAAGTCCTGAAGAAGTCTTTTGCAGAGGCAAGTAGCCAAATATCTTAGCAACTATTTGAAGTAGTTAGTGATAGTTAGACTAAAACTATCAAAATATTAAAAGCTTTGGGTTTGTTGCCCTGAGAGGCGCTCTCTAGCCTAGCATGGAAGTGATGTAATATTATGTTATATAACCATTTTGACTCAGTCAAATAAAAAAATCGAATTATTTAAAATAAAAATAAAATAAAAAATTATAACAAACTAATGCCTATAAATATTGTTACAGATTTGATCCTTCTCGGTGTTGAAATACCATTTCTGATCTACAGATAATTACTTGTGATATCATTTACCATTAGTTTAGCTTAGTCAATTTTCATCAAGCAATTATACATCAGAAATTCAACCAATAGCAGTGATAAGAGAGTAGAGATCCCAGTGCACAAAAACAAGAGACACCAATGTTTAGGTTAGAGACCAGGGAAAAACTCCATAAGGGGGAAAACCCAATCAAACCTTTCCATAAAGAGATCCTTCAACAGTACATCAAGACATAGATAACACTGACCACAAGATGGCTTCCACAAGTGCTAAGTCCCCAATGCAAATGTCAACAAGTAGTCCAACAAGACCCCAACAAGATCAATACCATACCACAGAGAGAGCTCTAATCTCTTCCCTGTTGAGGCCCGGACTTCAGATCAGATACAAATCAGATTTCAGATCACAAGATTAAGAAGCAGATCTCGAACACTAGACTTCAGGTCACAATGGTAATAAGCAGATCTCGAATACCAGACTTCAGATAACAATTATAATAAGCAGATCTTGAATCATTGACTTCAGATCACAAGTATAATGAGCAGATCTCTAATCACTGATTTCAGATCATTAAATGTAATGAGCAGATCTACAGATCTCAGACTGCTTCACATAGGAGAGCAGATGAGTAAGGTATGTGTGTTCCAATTGCATACAAAGGAGAGCGAATTAACCTCTTTATATAGCCATCTTGTGCACCGAATGAGTGAGTTTCTAGGCAAGTCAACTAGCCATCATGTGATGCATATGCAAGAATTTCAAGGTAATCCAACTAGCTGTCATGTGAGTTTCTAGGCAAGTCGACTTGATCATCTAGAAGAGCCAGCCTAGCACTTGTGGAGCCACTTGAAATTATAAATAAAATAATAATTTTGTTTTTCTCAAATACAATGAAAATAAATAATTTTATGAAGACTGACCATAGCTACAATTTCAACACTCAGCGCTTGATAGATCCAAAGTTAAGATGGATTTGGGCTGGTTACTACTAACGCTGCCAATTGTGTCTTACTGTGACTTTTTTCAACTGGGCTCGAGTCTAGTATTCTGTTTTAATTGACTTTTAGCTTGGAACCAACGTTGTTTTCTTGCAACTGGCTGCTCACCAGTGTATTTTTCTGCTAATGAGTTTTTACAGTGTAATACGACTGCATACACTCTAGTCTTTGATGTTCTCTGTGGAAATCTAGTAAAGTCTCTGCTTAAATAAAAAATCTCTGTGAGCATTTATTTTGCTTGCTATTAGCAAAGCATGATATTTTTAATCTCTTCATGGTTCAAAGGACCTTGTGCCAAAGTTTATTGGAATGAATTGGCATCCACTGATGTATGGTAAGTTGAAATGCTTGTGAACATGCATTGCGTAGTGAGTGCTCTTCGAAGCCATAGGAGCAGATTGTATATATTCATCTTTTAGTGTCATGCTATTGTCTTCGGTCTTCTCTCAAACAGTGTTGTTTGCAGCTGGCACATTATGGAGTGGGAAAAAATTGACAGTGGCAGCTGGGACGGAGAATATTAAAGCTTTTTGTGATTCACTGCAAGGGTTCCTTTTACTTTGTCATGGGAGTACTGTAGGTGCAGGACCTACTCTTCTTAATGCTATACGTTTCTCAGCAAAACAAGTTGTAGATTCAAGCCTCCAACTGCTAAGCAAGGCCGTCTCTTTATGTGGTGAGTTCCCAGCCCCTATCCCACTCCCTCTTTCAGGGAAGAAAATAAAGCAAATGATTGAAAAACAAAAAAATATCTGACTCACATGCTGAGATGTGTGCGCACGCACTTTGATACAGGTGTTTTGGTCTGCCTGGTTAATTGGCATACATAGTTTATAATGAAATGCATGTGTGGTGCATATATTGTTTCTTATTTTTCTGTTTTAAGAAACTGTTATGCTGTATTATCCAAGGCATAAGCTTTACAGGATTTATTTGGATAGCATAATCCATGGCCTAACCGTAATCTAGTGGAAAAAAGATCCAATGTCTGGGTAGATAATAATATTCACAACTTTGATGCAGTTTTTTAACCGATATTTAAGGTTCATTGAAAACAGTTTCTCTTTTCTCCTTGTATCTTTCTAATTAAATTGGCACATACATTTCTTCTCATGTAATGGCAGATGTGCCTGATACAGAACGGAAAACAATCATACCACAGCTTGCTGGATGTGTCTGGGAAGCATGCAATGCTCTTAAAAAGACACCAACAACAAATTCAACAGCTGTCGGAAGGAACTTGACGCTGGTTGCAGCATCCATAAAAGATGTTATCCGAGAAATGCAAGAGCTTAAGGAAACAGAGGTTCCCGTGGAGAACGGTGGAGCAAGTAGCATGTTGGAAAATAGAGTGGAAGATGATGTTGGAGATGGGTTGGACGCGGAGTCATCTTGCAGCCTTGAGATTGATGACAAACTGTCACCAGAAGAGATGGAGATTGCAAATTCGATTAAGGGATTCATTTCTTCCATTCTCAAAGTTTTAAAGGAGCTTCTATACATTATTACTGACATATCAAAGCGGTTGAAAGATAATGACACCATATATCTGTACCCTCTTGAAAGAATATCAGAGCTTTGCCAAGAAATGAGTGTTCAAGTGGATGAGCTCGGAGCTTGTTCCTACCCTCCCCAGGAAGTTCAACAAATGAAGGTTTCTACGCAAAAAATTTGTGGCTACATTGATGGCCTTCAGTGTGAGCTTCAAAAAATTGAGGGTTCTTCATTAGAGGGTTTCAAGTTAGCTACTGAAGAATTAGATAAATGTTCAATTACTCTGAAAAACATTCTGGATTCTTCAAATTTGGGCACAGTAGAGGAAGCGTGCTGACTATTTGACCAAGTTTTTAGAAATGTAACATCACTTCAACTTTCTACGTATAATGATTATGTTCAAAATGAACGTGTCTATTGTTAGTCTTGATTACCAGTGTGAGCAATTTATCAAAAGATGGTCCACTTTGGTTTGATCACCTGTATTATAATTTCATTTGTCTTGTCAGATACATCTTTGAATATGAGCTTAAATGCCCGTGCACTGAAGTGAGCTAAATGTCATGCCTTGGTTTGCTTGACAAGCAAAGATCATTCCTTTTCCCGGATTGTTGACTCTGTTCAGCACTTCAATTATAATTCAAAAAATCAATACTGTTCTTAGGATTGTCCTAGTCACATTTCTACGTGCTATAAAGTTATTTCTTGGGCTGGTTACATATCCAGTGATTCAGTCTTCTTTTCTTTCCATTTCAATGATTGCATATCGTAGATGTCAAAATAAATGAACAAATTCAGTTCGAGTTTATCATCAGGATTTTTGATTCTTTTTTATTTTGCTGAATATACAAATACCAAGGAAGTACAATCTGCAATTCACGATGGTCAAAGATATGGGATAACATTTACGGGCAGGAATATATGGCTGTGTAAATTATAGAGGACGTGATTGTCTACACAAGTCTGAATATATTGAACAAAGTTGTTTGGTTTTGTGGTTAGCATGTTGCATTTGAGAAGTAGGTGCGGCTACTTGATTTACTATAGGATCTATAGACACCAGTCGGAATTCCTCACTACATGGGTGAATACCTATTGTGATGGGTTTGGGCCTTTGGATGTTTGACCTTGTGGTAGCCTCCTTCAATGAATTGCTAGGCTTGACGGATAAATAATATCGTGAACACAATTCTTCAAAGATACAAAACTGTAAAGTTGTTATTACAACAATGAATTAGAACGACTCGTGTAACTACAGATAAGACCTGATTTTTATTAATAGTAGTGCCAGTTACCTCTAGAAACATTGGATGCTTACGTTGTTACTCTCACCAGTACCCAGTTATAATTAGTGAACGATAGTTCATTATCTATATTTGCGAGTATTTGTTAATTAATCTGATATTTGTGATTATTTGTTAATTAATTTTTAAAATATTTTGATTATTGTTAATTATTTTAAAATACTTGATTTTGACAAGTAATTTTTTTTATATCTATATATATATTTCCGAGTGAATGTTTTATTGTTTGAGCATAATTATTTAATATTAAATTATTTTCCATATTATAAGTGTTACATCATAGTTAGTATTTGTAGCTTGTTAAATACAATGAAGTAAAGTAAAAAGTGGCTTATGATGGCAACATCAATTCTATAATATCATGAAAACACATGTGAAATTAGCTTAATAGTAAATGCAAAACAAAATGAAAATGCCTCTGCCCTAATATTTAAACATATGCCAACCTAAAAAATATTAGAAAAAATAATAAAAATACAAATATATATATATTATAAATTTATTCTAATATAATAAAAAAATAAAAATATAGTCAACTTAATCTACCTCTATATATATATGAAAATCAAATTCAAGGGTATTGTGGCACAATCAATGGGATAACCAAATTCAAGAGTATTGTGGCATGTGACTATATATATATAAAATCAATGGGATAACTAAATTCAAGCATATTGTGGCATGTGACTAGTTGTATAAAATGGGCGAACATGTGCAAACCATGTCAATTATATATAAAATTGCAAAACTTGTAAAGATTGAATCAAATTATTAATTATATATAAAATTGCAAAACTGGTAAAGATTGAATCAAATTATTAATTATATATAAAATTGCAAAACTGGTAAAGATTGAATCAAATTATTATTATAAAAGTGTGGAAGATTGAGTCAAATTACTCGTTTTTCACCCACAACCAGACATCGTGTATGAGTTTTCTAGATTTGCTGCCATCACTGAATTATCATATAATGTGCATGTCTATGTTTTTGTTTCCTTTTTAATCACAACATTGATGAATTTGACACCATCGACAGGGAAATCCTCATCTAGAATAGTACCTATAATTTTAGGAAGCATTGGAGGAACAACTTTGGTTGTGGTGCCGTGTTTTTTGTTATGCCGATGTATTAGATATCCATATCAATATGTTAGAACATGTCATTATACATAAATTTTACTATCAAAATTTTAATTTTTAATAGGGAATAATCTCTTTGAGATGATATTGTAATATTTGAAGCATTTTTGTAATGGGGGGATTGATCCTTCCAACATACTTCGTACATCTAGTTTTTACAGTCTCTTTGGTACACTCGACACAATTGTTATATTCAAGCTTACCTCATGCATTTTGTTTAGTGCTTTTAACTTTGTCGTATTCAGAAATTTGTTGTTGTGATGGATTGTGCAGATAGGGATTTAGCCTTAGGTGCAAGGGGGGATTTTTAACAAGATATTTTTGAAGAGACCTCATTTTTTAGCTGTTATCAAAACAATGATTAAGAATGTGCTTATATCTAAGCATACAATATGTTCTCTCTAATGTATAAAAATCTAGAAACCCCCATTGCTCTCGAAGTTAATAGTTTTGAAACTTGTTCAATAAAGTAATACAAGTTATGCTCAAAAGTGTACACAAAATTGTTAAAATTTTACAATCCCAAGGAGGGATGAAGATCAACCTTCAAAGTTCAATGAAACAAATTTAACATTGAATAATTTATATTAAACAATCTAATTATAAAACAACATCATAGAGCATCCATGGTCATTAGGAGTAGAATTGGATGGTAAATTATTAATTATGAAAAAAAGTTATTTGTACATAAAATATCATCAGATAAGATTTATTTTAACTTTACAAATATATTTTAATTTTATTTATTAAGCATCAAACTCAAAATCTAAAATAAAATAATATCCATTTAACATCCCGCTTTTGCTTTTAAATGTTTTAACCCCATAGCTGAGAATGTCTTCTTTTCTCTTGATTACCTGACTTGATTTTTTTGTCCATCACCTCTCATGCAAATCTTAAGAAATTTTATTGGTCAAGTTTTGCATAAAAGAAGCACACAAGGAAATTGCCTAGTAACTTTCCTTTTCATGGTGAAAATAATCTATGTGGTCAGTGGCAAAAAGCATAAAATTCAGTACCATTGCCAACTCCATTCAAATCCAAATGGGTATTGTGGTCGGTGGTAATGTGAGGACAATGCAAGACATAAGGAAATTACAAGGAAAAGCTCTCTTCCATGATCTTGACAGACTAAAGAATAACTTAATGATAAATGGATTCCTTTAGAAAAGTAAAGGCGCGAGCTATATGCAATACATAATTTAACCAGATCCATTGAATTGAAATGGTATATAAAGATTTGATCGTAAAACCACATTGATCTAATTGTACACATAATCAACCTTAAGTACGTCAGATGCCATGAAATGCTCCACAACCTTCTATACGTCAGACCCCTTGCATAGACAATCGACTTAATGTTGTTGCAAGGACCATTGAAAGCTCCTGCACAGTTTCACATGGTCAGGACATGTCGATTACAAGGCACCGAGGATTGATGTTGTGCATGCATAGGGGGCAACTTAGAGTACAAATAACAAAGCAGGTACATTGCAATCAACGACATTGCAGTACCATCCCCACAGATGCCCATCATTACAAAACAAGATGGTAACAAATCAACGAACATAAAAATATATTTAAATTTTATTAAAGAGTAATACAATTCCATTTAGAAGGTTAAAATTTTGTATAGCCTCATTTTTTGTTGTTGTCAAAAACAAATTAATACTCACTCACTGAAAAACTTGATGCATAATATTGTGCCCACAACATGAATAATAAGATGGAAGAAGAGATCTCCATGTAGTTAAATGAGTGAATACTATTGCATTGTTTTGATAATAGGATAAATTATTGCAGGTGAAGATAAATCTCCTACAAAACTTCATTAACAACTATTCATTAATTTAGGAGTGATACATGAACACGGTTAAATAATGATTCTCAACTTAGTGACAAGTCGTTAATGTTGATAACTAGCATCTCTAAATTAATATTCACTACGTTTTTATTTATAATATGACTCAAGGCATTATTATAATTTGTGGATAATATTTGACTAATTTCTATTTGTGATTACTTGTTAATTAATCTCTAAAATTGTTGATTTTGACAACTCAATTATAGCGTTCGTTTCTTGTTGTAAACTCTTTTTATGTATTTTTTTTTTCCAATATTCAAAATGAAATTTCTCTCATCTTAAATAAAAATGAACAAAAAGAAACAACAATTAAAGAGAATTAAGAGTTGGTACCTTTGTACACTTAGGGTTGAAATGCATCTACAATTTTTAAAAGATGCTTTTATACACTTAGTAAACATAATTTTTATTACAAGTGACAATTTTTATTTTTTTTCCTTTCTTTAATACAAAATTCAATTACAAACCATCCACCAATTTTATGTTGAGTCATTAATGAGTCTAATTAACAATTATCCATTAATTTAGTCGGGAGCCATTTATATGAAAAATTAACAAATACACTAACCGCTGATGAATCATCAATACTCAAATATACAATTTATGAGCATTCAAACAATATTTCATTTACCCGACTCTTTAGCTATATGTTCCCATATTTAGATGATCATAATTCTTCATTATAAAATAAAATTTAAATGTATAACATATTATTTTAAGCTTGTGAGAATGTGTTAATGATAGTGTTGTGGTTTTAGGTACATGCCTATGACATTTCGTAAATTTAGATCAAGTTTTTCTTCAATAACACATTATATTGTAAAATGGATTTTCCCACACGCATGATGATATTTGTTCTCCTTTCACTCTTTGATATTTAATTGAGGTGAAAGAGACTTTATTGTGTTAGGATATTCCGACACATAGGAATAGTTAAGTTCAACTTGGTCTAGTATAGAGTTAGGTTGAAAGTGTGTTTCTTTACCATTGTACATTTTGTAACTTACAATCCGACGATCACGATATGTAGTGATTTGACAGTTCATTCTCTCCTCGGTATTACCGACACTGGATCCGTGGCTTGACACCCGATTGGTCCATGAATTCTATTTAAAGCGCATGGAGGGTCATTTGTAGGTTAACCGTGCATGAGAGAAGCTTATGTAAATTTTCATTCTTTTATTAATAAATTGCCTGTAGTAGCCACGTTGGCGCAGGCCGTGGACTGTTTCCCTCTCTGACGATTTTAACCACGTCAAAATACTGGTGTATTGATCTGTGATCTGTTTGTGAGCGGTGTCCTTTTGGTGTTCTGTCTGAGGAACTTACCATGTAAATTCCTACATTTATATGATGATATCGTTATCTATTACAATAAATGAGCTCGTGTTTATATGATGATATCTCATTTATTTAAATTATCGTGTTTATATGATGATATCGTTATTTAATTTATCGTGTTTATATGATGATATCATTATTTATTACAATATATGATGATATTGTTATTTATTACAATAATATGACATTTTTTTATTAATTATTTTAATTAAAAGAGTTTGAGATAAATCTCAATCTTTATTTTGTGACTATTTAAAATATTGTGGAAGTTAAAACCATATCATTCACTTAATAATTATTGATAGTTAAATTAAAATCTTCAAGTCTTATTCTGGATGATATCACCATAATTACATAAAAAAGTAACCAAATACCAATAATAATTTTGAAATTGAAAAAAATATTTAAAGCAATGACATTGCCCATAACTCAAGCATGAGATTGTAAACGATGTGTCATGGTAGTGTGGTCATTTTTTTCAAAAAATTTGACGTGAGGAGTGCTTGAATCTTGTTTTTGATGGTGGAAATGGATTCAACATCACCAAAAATCGTTGGGCACCCAAAATCTTGAAACTTGACCACTATAACCTAAATTTCCAAAAAATAGAATCAAATTTATAATCAAAATCATATTGAAATGTCTATTATTTTTCTGACAGAAATAACACCTCATTAAACTATACTATTATAAACTAAATACACATCCTAAACCTAAGTTCTGAAATATATAACATTAAACAACTTCATTTAAAGATCCAAGCTTACCTCTTTCGACCAATATTATTGTGTCAAGCTAGCTAAAGTAAATTAATTAACACATTAACATTTATTTAAAAGTTCAAATAGAACAAGTTATTATAAAAGTAAAATAAAATAAAAGTTGAAAGCATTTTGTTTTGAACCGAACAAATGAAAACACATCACCACTTATTCTTATAACTTTTTTTGGGAAGGCGAGGAGATATATATACATGCTCATCCATTTATCATATTAAACAGATGGTTTTATTGTAAAAATATTGTTATTATAAACGAAACATTACATCTACCCAAGCAATCGGCCAATCGGGGTAAACATATGATGAGAGACCACTATGATATGACTTGACCTCCTAAGTCACGTTAAGGAAGTGAAACCAATGGAAACACACCATACAAACATTTAACATCAACTACAGGACTCTCAAGAACCAATCCAATACTCTAGACAGCTTGCCCTTGGGTCCCAATAAATGTTTGGACAACTTAAGCCTTGGTCACTCTCATGTTGTAGGCATGACAACGTCAGGAAACCCAAAGTCGATCTCACAGGCATACCTACTAGTGACCAGAGACTAAATTTGTCAGTGATATGCCAAAAACTCTGGGATTTGAGCCACTTTTTCAGGCCCATAGCCCAGGTCACTACCAAAAATTGAACCATCTCTTCATATCAGTAAAATAACATGGAAATGGCAGTACTAAAGCAAATACTTATTCAAGAACTTCACTGGACCCCTACTAGCCATGATATGCATTTCGTCAAACATATTGCGAATATGTAATCTATAGGCATAAATAATAGTTCTGAGCATAGGGGTCTAATAGTTAGCTGAGAAGCACTAAGAACCATTGATGCCTCAACACATCAACTTCCATTCCATCCATTAGGTCATAGATACATTGATCATTCAATTACAAGTAAAAATGTGATGAGAGCCAGACATGGCTCCTGTCATAAAACACATACATAACCAACATAATAGGGACATAAATATCAATGAAATCATAGTCATATATACCACATATAATCCATAATAATACTCATAGAAATAAAAGGAGAAATAATCGTTGATTAATGATACAAAATCCAAACTCGGGATGGGACTTCCATGTTCCACCCAATCCTATAATGGCTAAGCAAAATCTCTCTTCAACCATTCACCCATGTGCCATATTCCAAGCATGAATGTGGGATCTCATAAAACACATCAATCAAAACCATCCAGTGCATCCAGAGGCCATCCACCTCAACCCATCAAATAGTGATTCCACCTCACTATCAGACATCACAAAACCATCATCAGATTGGTCTCCATCCAAGCCTTCCAGGGCTTCTAGAGTGTTTGTCCAACCAAGGCTTCCGAGGCTAGTAACTCAACCCTCATATTACGCAAGGCTTCTAGAGAATTTTTCTAACTAGGGCTTCTAGGACTAGTAACTCAACCCACCTAGGGATTCCAAAGTGTTTGTCCAACCAAGGCTTCTAGGACTAGTAACTTAGCCCAAGCTATTATAGGGCTACCAGAGCATTTGTCTAACCAAGGCTTCCAGGACTAGTAACTCAGCCTAATATAAGGAAACATGAGAACCAACTGAAAGCAAATAATGAAAGTAAACTCACAATCAACATGGCTATCCACGAAATGGAAATGCTAGGGAGTCCATTGTCAATCCCGACCATCCTCCATGCCAATGAAAAATCACAACCAAAAATCCACATTTATATGTGATGCACGCCAAAAATAGTGATGGAAACATAGCAACTCACTACCTGTAAGAAATATGATGTAACTATTGATCCCAATGCCCTCTTGCACTTTCCTTCTCTTCCTTTACCTTCTTGATCCAAGAATCCAAGTATACCACACCCACCAAGAGTGCTCCAAGAAAAATCTAAGTCTCCAAGAGTATGAGAGAAAGAGAGAGAGAGAATAATGAGAGAGTTCCAAAACTGTACTGACAAAAGGTTACCAACTGATCCTTAGAAGCCTTTTTATGAATGAGGCCTCTATTTTATTCATTTTCCATTATTTTCCTTCAATTTCCTCCTCACATGCAACCCATGAGCTTTTGTCCCTTTTTTCCCAATTTCCATTATTTTCATAATTAAATGTGCCAAAAATGCCATTTTTCCTTTCCAAAGCCTTAGCAATTGCCTTTTCCAATTCCCTTAGCCATAAATAATCACAAGTGATCCCCATCACTAGGAGTTTGCCCAACATTCAACTTGGAATAAGTGTCCCATCATCCATGGTTATTATTTTTCCTTTATTTACTTTTATTACATTGAATTTTCACCAGAGTTGTTACAAGATATATGAATAACGAGGAGTACACTAGCAGGTTTTTGGAGTTATTGAGGTATATCCCTTGTCTTAAGAAGGACAAACCTAAGATTCAGAGATTCATCATTGGGTTGTCGGTAACATTCAAGGACAAGATTGATATTAATAAGCCTAGATAATTGGAGGAAGCCATAAAAAATTTAAAGTGCCGTTATGAGCAATTGAAATATATGTATGAATCCAAATAGGAGTGGAATGGTAATGACAATAAAAAGGGAAAGTGGGATAAGAAGTGAGAAAGATTACCATATACAAGCAATAAAGAGAACGTAGTGTCACACAAGAGGTTCAATACAACTGGCAAAGGACAAGGATTTAAGTTTGAGGAGTAGAACAAGGGTGATGGGAAGAAAACTTTACAGTATTGGACTTGTGGCCAAGATCATCGTAGAAGAGATTATGTGCAACATTAAGGTGGAATACTGCAGATTTACAGTGCTCAAGAAGCATAGATGGTTGGGGATGTTGGACAGAGTATTCCTCAAATTTATGCATCTTTGGATAATAAGGAGGTTGATCAGCATGCATATATTATTGAGATGGAAGGTAAGATTTGTAATCAAGTTGTTTCTATTTTGATTGACCCTAGATATAACTTTCGTTATATCAGTCCTGACCTGGTGGATAAGAGTGGTTTGAATAAAGAAGTACATGCACATTCTTGGTTAGTGAAGTTGGCTACAAGTACTAAGAAATGATTTCATCATTGGGTAAGATTTTGTGCATTTGAGTTGAATGATATGTCTACATCAATGCATATGAATGTACTTCCATTGGGTTCGTACAATATGCTTCTAGGCATGGATTGGTTTTTTCTTCAAAGTACTAAGGTGGACTACTATGATAAGGCTACTAAATGCTTTGATGACAATGGAGAGCAAATATTTTTGCACGATAAGAATAAGGCGGCACGAGTTAGAATGGTTACAGCTATGTAGGGAAATCACAATTGTAGGAAAGGGTGTGTCTTATTTGCAGTGCATATTTCCAGTGACAAAGATAAGGATGTTGAGAATGATGAGGTCTTGAACAGGTACCCAGTTTTACAATAGTTTTAGGATGTATTCCCAACAAATATCTCAAATTTATTGC
Source organism: Pinus taeda (assembly GCA_000404065.3). NCBI lineage: Eukaryota > Viridiplantae > Streptophyta > Pinopsida > Pinales > Pinaceae > Pinus > Pinus taeda. Next base: position 182,594 of record APFE030260965.1, on the reverse strand, counting down.
CTCACAGGGAAGTGGAATTTTCTATTGAGTTGGTACCAAGAGTAGCACCAACACCAAAGGCACTATACAAGGTGAACACTCTAGAGTTAGTGGAATTGAAGTTGCAGTTGAAGGAAATTCTTGACAAGGAATACATTATGCCAAGTGTGTTGCCTTGGGGTGCACCAATGTTGTTTGTGAAGAATAAATATGGTGCCCTCAAGTTATTCATCGATTATGGGCAATTGAGCAAGGTGATGATTAAGAATAGGTACTCTTTGTCGAGGATTGATGACTTGTTTGATCGGCCGAAGGGATAGGCTTTGTTCTCGAAGATTAAGGGTTAGTTTTTAACCCTCGATCGAGCTATTTTTTTAGTGCCCGGATCTCAATCAAGCGCTTGAATGGATCGATTGAGCCATTGTTTTTTCCACCAAAACATAACCTATTTCACCAAAAAAATTAACCCAGCTCCATGCTTTTGCCCATAATTGATATTAATACATTGCTTTATATAATTGAGATGAATACATTAAAAGAATTGTTGAGGCCACCTCAATATAATGATCTTCATCTATGTGTTTGCTAAGAAAATCCTTAGGTAGCATGTAGAATCCCAATGAGGCATCAATTAATGGCTCTTAATTGAATGTGGATGGATTGATAAGATTGCAATGAGAAAGTTGATGCATGGGTGCAGTACTGTGACAGATTGCATGCCTTGGTGTATCTCTTAAAGTGTTTGTTTGCATCGGTTTCCTTGTAACAATGGTTTTCATGCTATTCATTACATGAATGTTCTCTAGGGTGGGGGGAGGGGTGTTTCCACATCACATCAAGTCATCAGTTGGTGGGGCAATAAAAGCACAACCTCCCCCATCCCCTCCATGCCCCTTTTTCCACCTTAGTCACCCCATATGAAAATAGTAAATGTCTTATTTATTATTATTGAATAGTTTATTAATGTCAGTAAATTACATAGATCATAAATCTTAGGTTTCTATGTAATCATGTGATTCATGATGACTATATAGACGAGATGGTCCATTGTGATACATCGATATTATAGGGGGGTGATAACTCTTATATAAAATGATATCAAAGTAACAAGAGCCTATGAAATGGGAAGAATAAAATAAAAATGAGGAAGAAAATGTAATGTTAATAGAGGATAAAATGATGTTGTATAAGGAAGATTTGTTGCTAGACTTATTGGAAATGTAACTAGTTTTGGTCTTCATAATTATTGTTGTACTCATTTCAATATGTATTTTATGTAATGAATAAGAGAAGAGAAGAAAAAGTTATTATTGTAAAGCATAGGTTTCATGCTCATTATTGATGGTATTCTAGGTAAAAGCATGTTCTTCATGCTTCTAGGATTTGTTAGGTCATAGGAGTCACTATCATGAGTCAAGAAAGTGAACATCATGTTTATAAGACCCTTATAGGAAAAATTTAATTAAATAAGGAATTATTTTTTAGTCTAGAAAGTCCTGGAAACTCCAAAAGTACAAGTCGTCCCTGGTAGCTTCAAGTCAACCTAAAGAAGGCAATTCAACCCCTTGGAAAGGCTATAAATACAAGTACTTCGACCCCATTTGTGACTCACTCACTCACAAGTTCAATTTCAAGAAGGAAGTTGGATCTGTAGGTGGGAAGCAAGAGAAAAAGGTAGTGTAGGCCTAAAAGAAGAAAGGAAGGATAGAAATATTGTGTTTGGGCTCTACCTCTCACATACATGCGAAGGATTAGGGTTTCTGCAGCTTCCAAGAAGGCCAAAATTGCAGGTTCGAGTTGCAGTATCAATTAGCTAGGAGAGAAAGATACTTTGGTTTGACTTCGTTGATCTTGGAAGGAGATGCCTTGATCAAGGAAGAGTTCTTGAAGCGTTGACTTAAATTATCTACAACAGCGACAGGGCTAAATTCTAGGTCAAAGCAATAGTACTAAAGATGGAACGTCGAAGTTGCAGTTTGAAGTTACTTGGTGCTAGATTATGGAAAGACATGACTAGAAGGGCTAACTTGGTACTTGGAGGAGGACTTGGTCTAGGGATTGGGTCTTTGCTGTTTCATTTGAAGTAGATCCTATAAAAAGAGAATATTTTATTGGGTTTTCCCATTGGAGGGTTTTTTTCCCTGGTTGAGAGCCTAATTTTTGTGTACTCTATTCTACTATTTTTGTTCTTGATATTTGTTTGATAATAATATCTAAATAAATAACACAAGAAGATTAACTAAGTTCACAATCAAATATTAGGGTTAAGGAAAGTCATAATTAATAGCTGCCACTTTGCATTTTTCCAACAAAACTAAGAGAAGGGGAGGAAAGTACCATTCATGAGGTGTTGGAAATGGAAGTTGTAAGATGTAGGAACAAGAGGAACCCATGACGAAAGAAATGGTTGAAGAATGAATAGACTAAAGAATGGTTGAGGCTACAATACTCTTTAGTTTGACAACCCAATGATCTTTGAAATTAAGAAGAAGAAGGAATTAAGGCCCATTTTTTAATATCTATGTATAAAATGATTAATGAATAAAGAAATTAAGCTAAGCACATTGTTAGTGTTTTTTTCCTTTGAGTCTCCACATTTAATGTATCATGTTTATATGATGATATCATTATTTATTACAATAAATGATCTATTAATTATAGCTGTCGAAACTTAATTAACATGATTAAATGATATAGGTCATACATGTTGTTGAGGTTTTGTATAACCATGGGATTCATAAAGACAATGTAGAAGTAATTTATTATAAAAAATTGACATGGTAGGAAATAGTTTCTCTTACTTCACTTTCTCATACCTACACACAATTAGCACTATCATTTCCTTAAAAGTTTATATTAAATTACATTTGAAATTTTCGAAGTCACTTGATTAATTTTATTGAAGTAGTGGTTGAATTTCCTTGAATTTATGACATTTGTACTTAATTTAAAGAGATCATTTTCGTTTCTCTATTATTGCTTTTGAATTTTTCAACTCAGTTTTCTATAATTTTCTCACATTTATACCTAATTTTGTTATGATATAAAAAGTATATACTACTAAAGTGGCTATATATATAAAATGGTAGGTACATATTGATAGCTTTAAAAACACTTACATTATGATACATCTCAAATTTCCAAATTTTAAAAAATTCATAAAAAAAAATAACTAAATTACAATTTTATTTAAAAAAAAAAATTATAAAAAGATGTGGTATATGAGTTAAACATATATACATTTTAAAAAATAGGTAACAAAATTCTTAATCATGGATATTGTTCCCCACTTTATCATGGAAATTCTTAACTTGTAAATTGATTTTGTTACAATACTATGGGCCAATATCATGACTCACTAATACCACATTGCCTAAAAAATCATAACTTATGTTGATATGACACATGTTAATATGACATTTTTTTATTAATCATTTTAATTAAAAAAGTTTGAGATAAATCTCAATCTTTATTTTGTGACTATTTTAAAATATTGTGGAAGTTAAAACCATATCATTCACTTAATAATTAAACTATGCTATTATAAACTAAATACACAGCCTAAACCTAAGTTGTGAAATATATAACATTAAACAACTTCATTCACTTAAAGATCCAAGCTTACCTCTTTCAACCAATACTATTCTCTCAAGCTATCTAAAGTAAATTAATTAACATAGTAACATTTATTTAAAAATTCAAATAGAACAAGTTATTATAAAAGTAAAATAAAATAAAAGTTGAAAGCATTTTGTTTTGAAAGGAACAAATAAAGACACATCACCACTTCTTCTTATAATTTTTTTGAACTGAACTGAATATATATGCATGCTCATCCATCCATTTATCATATTAAATGGATGGTTTTATTGTAAAAAGATTGTTATTATAAAAAAATTTAGTGTCCCACACCCATTCATCTTTCCACTTTCCACTTTCTCGAATGACATCTCTCATCGTTTCAGTCAAATTTTTAGCCACGCGCCATTGTCTTTTCCCACTCTCACCATGGAGCCACTCTCACCACGGAGTCAATACGTCGAGTCAATACAGTAGTTTCCGCATTTTTACATCCCCACCCAAGATGCCTAGGAGTCAATATTTCTTTCTATCTCCCACTCTATACGCCAATTTCCTCGTTGACCAGTAGTCAATACCACAACTTCCTTCACCCCTCTCCTTTCTTGCTCAATACGACGATTTCTCTGTCCCTTCCTTTCGTGTTATTGCTATGAGAAATCAATTTGCTTACTAGGTGTTTCTATTTCTTTCTTCGGGGCATCAATTACTGATAATAATGCTTCACTATGCCCTTTGAATTCCTTCAAACTAAGCTTATACAAAAAATTTAAAAAAACTACACACCTTTTTTCACTTTGTAGGAGCTCGATTTGAATCTGATGTATCTCTGTAATTTTGGATCTCTCAAGTCTAAAATTTCTTCTTACGGTTACCCTCTAGGTAATCTTTCTAACCCCGCAAGTCTGATCAAGATTGGATTCCCAATGAAGAGTTATGCCAAATTTCCCATGATGACCTGAGTATAGACTAGTTTAGTAGAGTGAACTTCTACGACATGCTGTGGGTCACCATTTCAACCTTAGGTTCTAAAAATTATACCCCAACAAACTACAGTCCGTCCTCTTTCTGCAACTTCTTATGAAAATTCAATCTGATGCTCAGAGCAAAAGTTATGACGATGTTTCCAAGGTGACCTGTTTGGAATGTAATTCCGGAGTCTGCAAAAACCCTAACTTCCTCAGATTATATCCCCACAAATATAGCGAGAGAGGATTTGAAATTCGGAGCCAAGGTTTAGACCGATTTCTTTTCAAATGTGCTTTTTTTTAGCTTCTAAAACTTCGTAGTGAAATAGTTATAGTGAACATTCCACGATAACCTGTTTTAGATGAGATTCTGGAGCTTGCAAAAAACCCTAACCTCCTCAAATTGTATCTCCAAAAATATAGTAAGACAAAATCTGAAATTCGGACCAGAGGTTCAGCGAGATTTGGTCTCAAATGGGTTTTTTTTTTGAGCTTCTAAAATGTCACAGAAAAAAAAATTATAGCGAAAATTCCACGATGACCTGTTTGGAGCAGTGAAACCCTAGAATCCAAAGCTCTGTTACCAAATGTTATGGAACCAGCCCACAAAAATAGAAAAGATAGATCAAGGTCTTAGAATTTAGCCTCTTGGAGGGGGCAACCTCCTTTATATTACACAAATGAACAATTCTTGGATGATTCAAATGACAAAACCTCATTTCTATATATAGGAGTCTAAGGGGTCACAATATAACCAAGCTGACCTAACAATAATAATATAAAGGCACAAAAATGAAAATAGAGGGATTCTATGGGGCACAATAATAACAATATGGGGACAATAGGGGCAGAACGATAACAATAAGGGATACAACAACAATAGTAATGGGGAATCACTAGTATTATAGGGACCTAACACATAAGCACATGACCATGCAACCATCATTCTAGCTAGGGTCTAGTCATCAATGCATGATCTCAATAACAACACACACCACAACCTCATGCATGAAAGCCACCATCATTGAGTCACTATACACTTAACCATAGGCAAACATGAACATGAATAAGTGATTCATAACCATCCACACATATGCCTAAACACATTTGATCAAGCATGGGTGCATGGTACTTCAAATCAAACCTATAAGAATGATACATGAAATTCGACATATAATAATGTAACCAAACATAAAAGAATGTAACCATTCATACTACAAAGATACATGTAAGTGACATAAATCAACATGTAACTAGTCATATACTCACGATGATGCATTCCACAACAAAACATCAAGTTTCAAATGACGAGATCACTTCAACCATGAACAACATCATGCAAATGCAACAAGCACATCGAATGCAAGTGTGAGAGAAACACATTAAAATAAAAAGGAAAGAATGACCAAAACATAGCCCATCGAGTTCGAGGGGTGAACCATGCTCTGATATGACTTTGTAACACCCTCTTACCACATCTACCCATGCAACCAACCAACCGGGGTAAACATGCGACGAGAGGCCACTATGATATGACTCAACCTCCTAAGTCACGTTAAGGAAGTGCAACTGATGGAAACACACCATACAAACATTCAATATCAACTACAGGACTCTCAGGAACCAATCCAATACTCTTGATAGCTTGCCCTTGGGTCCCACTGAACGTTTGGACAACTTAAGCCTCAGTCAATCTCATGTTGTAGGCATGACAACGTCAAAAAACTGAAAGTCGCTCTCACAGGCTTACCTGCTAGTGACCAGAGACTAAATTTGTCAGTGATGTGCCAACGACTCTGGGATTTGAGCCACTTTTTCAGGCCTAGAGCCCAAGTCACTGCCAAGAATTGAACCATCTCTTCATATCAATAAAATAACATGGAAATGATAGTAGTAAAGAAAATACTTGTTCAAGACCTTCACTTGACCCCTACTAGCCATGACATGCATTTCGTCAAACATATCGTGAATATGTAATCTACATGTGTAAATAAGAGTTTTGTGTATAGGGGTCTCATACCTAGCTGAGAATCGCTAAGAATCATTGTGTTATCACTCAGGTTGTTCCCTTTGACTCCCAAGGGAATACGGCCGAGGTAACCACAAACCAATCTTTGGACTGCAGGTCCTAGCCTACCAACAGTCAGAGAGGGCTCTCTCTTTAGGATTTAACTTTGTTTAAGGGGTGATTTTAGGCTAGATATGATGCACATGGGTTTTGATTTGGTTTATGGGATGGTTGATCTATTCAAGCAGAGTTGGCATGCAAAGTGTAAGAAGTTCAAACCATTGGGCATGGAGTCATGACTGTGAACTGAAGGGTGTGTCTTATTTGGCAGAAGAAGGGAATATGGAGCAGGATAGCTACACATGGCACAATGATTTATGCTGGAACAAGGATTAAATTGGAGGTCAGGGAATAAGAGGCAATTAAGGATCTCTCATCCAGCCAAAGAGGGAAAGCAGATGAAAGTTGTATGGGGCAATGAAGAGTTCCAAGACAACATTCATATAATGAAGGGAATAGCTTAAACATACGCAATTAAGAATGCATAGTCATCACTGATTCAGAGGAAAACATAGAAAGTTACAAGACTTGAGCACAGAGGGCATGAAAACCAATTCTGGTCTATTCTTTTTTCTTGCAACTTAGATTATGATATATATTTGGTACAGACATGTATAAACTGATAAACGAAGGGAGGAAATACTTATTGAACCATGAGCAAGCACGAGAATTCCATACCAATTTCTTCAGCCATTTAAAGCACAACTAGCCAGTTCATATGCAAGCATTCCAACAATCTTTGATTACAGAAGTTCTTAGTATTTACAATGCAGCTCTCAAAATGAGAGATCAACCAAACAACCCACCAACCCTTATTACATTGTTCAGGGTTGTATTTATAGGCAAAATATCTACAACAAAGATTTGTTAGAAGATCTTTTTTAGGAAATAAATGCAGTTAACCTAACTTGTCTTATAAGAAATGAAAATATCTATCTCATGCAGCGCTGGGGGCGGCTGTTTAAAAAATGAGGCTATCTGTCTTTTGTTGTTATGCGTTGGCCATTCATCATAACTGCGCATTGGTCTCTATTCCACTGCTCTTGGGTGGCTTTACTACGCATTAACTGTGGTCTGAGAGCCTTAAATGGCTTCACCGCTTCCTTATGGTTGATCTGATACTCTTTGCCACTTCACTGATATTTTTCAATTGAATCTGGGCTTCTTCTTTTCTTTGATATGCTAAAAACTGTTAAATCACCCCTTTTTTTCCCTTTCGAGGCAAAAATAACTGTTGAAAATAAAGATTCCCCATTTTGGCCTATTTCCCGTAGCGATGCGCGATTAGCATCGAAAACTGCCTCAGAATTTGACTCTGGGCCTCCGAAGCATCGATTTCGCACTTGCGCGCTTTCCTTTCGGCGGATGACGTCAACGGTACGGCAGGTGACGTTAGCGGTACGGTGGGTGACGTCAGCAGTGGGACCCAGTACGGATGATGATGTCAGCAGGGTGACGTGGCTGGGTGACGCAGCAAGGTGCAACACAGTGGTAGGTGAGGTGGCGGCATCGTCATGCGGTGATGTAAGCAACAAGGGAGGGCGGTAAGCGGTTTGCGTCAGACCGATTTTGGTATGGGAGCGGTATCTGTCAGGGGCGGCCCGATGCAATAGGCAGCCGACAGCTGTCCCGGTGTACGACAGTGAAACCGTCGACCATCGGGTACTATCTTGCCGCTATGAAGGGGTGCCCAATATGCATGAGGGTCGTTGGATCTGTGGGGAGTGATCTGACGGTGGATGGGAGGGCGAGATGAACGGGGTTTAGCATAACAACGCGCCCGATAAATATGATTTTTTCACGGCCTCGGGTGGGTTTTGGACTTTAGGTTTAGAGGTTAATGTGTTTTGGTGCAGGGCTATGGTTATTTATTAATCGAACGTTAATAAAATCCAAATGCAATGTGCGCGGAGGGTGTGGTATGGTTTGGTGGGCGGGGGAGAGGTTTTTTAAGCATGGTTATTCATTTACCCATAGGTCAAACAAATCCCAAGGGAAATGAACGTGGAAGGGCTAATACTAAGGCCCCAAATAGACCTAGTATTTCCCGGACTTTTATTTATTTGGCTATAGTTGCCATAGGGTGGGATATTTAATATTTTGGGGTTTTTATATAGTTTTTCGTAGAATAGGGGGAGGGGAAATGATTTAGGGAGCTAGATAATAGAGTTAGATGTTAGTATGAGGTTTTGGAATGCAAAGGAGGGGATGCATGCTAAGCTTAGAATGGAAACTTAAGCATAAGGAAATAAATGGACTGTAAAGATAAGTTTTACACAAGAAATGTGGCTTCTTTTCACTAAGCCAACTCAGATGTCAACTTGGTTTTTTAACCAGGATGGAGTGAAAATTGGACTGGTTGGGCAGATCCCAAAGTCCTCAAGGGGATGTTAGTGAGTGATTTGGGAAATAAGAAGAAGGGGGAGTTAGAGATGCCTTGCCTGATCTGATCAATATGAGAGAATGCCACAAAAATGTGATCTTAATGAATATAACACTTGAAAATATGAAATGGATCACATAGCTTGATTTCTGCAACCACGAAACTACTTACCCGACCTGCTTTACCTGGCATTTTTTCTTCTTTTGGTTTGGGTGCATTTGAACTAGCAAACCCAACTTTTCAACTTTTTTTTTTTTATTTACTGTCCTCCTACCTACATCTATACTTATTCCATCCAGGGGCTCAGATTAAGCTGTTGAGCACCCTTGCTTCTCTACCTATCTAAGAATCTGCCCAGATTAAGCTATTTGGGCAGACAATGATTCTCTATATTCTACAACAGGAAATTGAAACCTAGGGAGACCAAGATTAAGCTGTTTGGACCTCCCTTTAACTGAAAATTCTTCAAAAATGGAATAACTCCTCAAAATTGGAATACAGCAGAGGCACTTAGGCTGGCAGACTCTCATGGACATTTCTTTGGCCTGAGTATCAAATATGGAACATTGCAGCCTGCGGAGCATGACATATTTGGCATGTAAAAATGTCAATCATGAAAGATGAATACCTGCTATGAGCAGGAGGCTAACAGTGGCTCCACTTGGGGATGACCTTTCCTTGTGAAAGGCCAAGAACAACAGGTCAGAATGCCTTGATCTTCACTTGTTGCTGTACTCTGAAAACTTTCCTTTGTTGGTTGCTTTATTTATGAACATGACAACGGACCTTGAAGAGCTTATGGCCTTCACTTCGGGCTTCAATTGCAGCAAGCTTGCTGTCCAAACAGAAAAATGAAATCCTACCTACCTACTCTAACCAGCACTTACTTTGCTGTTAGGTGAAATGAAATAACCAGTGCAGCCACTTAAGTTTTATAAGCATGAACGAGCTTTGCTGCTTGTGCTTGCTGGTGAAAAAAACTGAGATCTTGAAATCTGATATGGCTCTGTTAATCTTTGAGAAGACCAGGAAATTGCTGACCTCCTTTGCTGAAACAAGAAACTGTACAAAAGAGTCCTGCAACATATATACATTATTGCCAGACTAAATTAAAGAACTGTACAAAAGTTTGGGATCACTATCATGCCTTGGAATAGAGATATCATCAACATTTTGATATTGGGGCACACGGCCTATTAGTGGAGAGGAGCCCCTCTTTACTTCATCATACCCCCTGTTAGCACATGAATCATATAAAACCTGAACTGATATTTGCAATTCGTTACAAGCAGGCTCATCTGGCCCTTGACTGATCTGTGCAGGCTGCTTCTCTTCTTCTTTGAAAACCTCAGATGGTTGAACACAAAGAGGCAAGGGATCCACTTGGATCACTTGGTCATGAACCGCCGCTCTCGAATTTTCCTCAATCTGATATTCAATGGCTCCTTGGGGCTGCAAAACTAGAGGCAATGTATTTTGAACACTGGTTTGGGCTTCCTCCAGATGATCAATATCAACACTTGCTGATATTTGCTTATTAGCTGTATGATAGTTCTCCTTAATAAATTGAAAAGAATCCACATAGACAGGTAAAGTTCCTTCATTGAAATCAAATTTTTTTGCGCTTTCCTCCTTTACTTCATAGCTGAGATAGGCATGTTGCTCATTGATTTTGGGCTGCTGACCCTGAGTTTTGCTTTCTGCCAAACTAGGTTCTGACTCCTCTGCAAGGCTGATTTGGTCATTAGGCTCATCATCATCATCATCATACTCATCGTACTTTGACAAGCAGTTGAAAGAAGAGAAGATGTTATGTTCATATAGTATATTAGGAGATTGCTCCATCATGTATGGATGTACGAATATGTCATCCGTTTTGTGGTAGGTTTTTTCATGAATGTCATTACTTTCCTCTTGAAAAACAGATGTGTTCAGGTGCTCTAAACATTCCACTTTCATTGTGATCATTTCCTCTGACCTTTGTAACCAACCATGAAGTCTTTCTTCTTGCTTTGCTTTGCGGTTTTCCTCCCTGATTTTCATATTTGCCTCTATGTCCACTGCCATGTCCTGCATTTGTTTCATAGTGGGGGGGCTCCTTTCTCTTAAACAAAATTCTATTTCTGGGTCAAAAGCTCTTAGATAATGCACTAGAGCTAAATCAGGGGGAGGTCTAATATTCAAAGGCAGAGAATGATAAACTTGATTGAATCGGTCGTGAAATTGCTGAACATATTCACTTGGACTTCTTTGTAACTGATTATATTCTTCAATGAGCAAGAGGAAATTAAGTTTAATCATCCATCTATCAAGGAAGAGTTTGGAAAACTGCTGAAGATTAGAAATGCTAGCCTCAGGCAATGTTTTAAACCAAGTCCTAACTTCGCTTTGCAAAGAAAGGGCAAACAACCTGATACTAACATCCTCCTCCTCCACTTCAAATATATTAAGATAGTCTTCAAAGGCTTGGATATGCTTTTGGGCAGTGATACCATTCTCTCCATCAAATCTTGGGAGATAGTCAGGATGATTTTTGGGCAGAGGACTAAGCATGGGAGGCAAAACAAGAGGCTTATATCTGTCAGGAACTTTACGAGGCACAAGAGTATGTACAGGGATTGGCTGAATGGGCTCAACATGAACAAGGATAGCATGATTGGCTTTGACATTTGTTTCCTCCTTGGCTGTATGATGATTCTCAGCAGCTTTTAAAGGCTGCTGTTGTAATGTGCAAGGAGGGCTTTCAACAATATTTTCAAAAGGCAAGTCATGAAAATCTAATTTAAAATCATTTTTAAAATACAATATACACAACAAAATTTTATGGAAGAGAAAGAACATGACCTGTTGGATAGTAATGCAGGTTAAAAGCCTGATCTGCTCATATATTTCTCTTGGGTTCATTTCTCCAGTGGAGTCTTTATTATGAGGATTATGTGGAGCCACCAGGTGGATAAGTAAATCAACTTTGAAGGGCCTGATCTCTGTCCACCACACAGATCAGAACTTAATATGCAATAAGAAGCAAAGTATTTTTTGATTTTTTGAGATTTTTGTGATTTTTCAAAATAAGTTTATGAATTATTGGAAAGGCAAACTAATAAAAAATGGGGATTTACAGCAATGAACAGATGATTGTCCCCAACGGAGTCGCCATTATGTTATCACTTAGGTTGTTCCCTTTGACTCCCAAGGGAATACGGCCAAGGTAACCACAAACCAATCTTTGGACTGCAGGTCCTAGCCTACCAACAGTCAGAGAGGGCTCTCTCTTCAGGATTTAACTTTGTTTAAGAGGTGATTTTAGGCTAGATATGATGCACATGGGTTTTGATTTGGTTTATGGGATGGTTGATCTATTCAAGCAGAGTTGGCATGCAAAGTGTAAGAAGTTCAAACCATTAGTCATGGAGTCATGACTGTGAACTGAAGGGTGTGTCTTATTTGGCAGAAGAAGGGAATATGGAGCAGGATAGTTACACATGGCACAATGATTTATGTTGGAACAAGAATGAAATGGAGGTCAGGGAATGAGAGGCAATTAAGGATCTCTCATCCAGCCAAAGAGAGAAAGTGGATGAAAGTTGTATGGGGCAATGAAGAGTTCCAAGACAACATTCATATAATGAAGGGAATAGCTTAAACATGCGCAATTAAGAATGCATATTCATCACTGATTCAGAGGAAAACATAGAAAGTTACAAGAATTGAGCATAGAGGGCATGAAAACCAATTCTGGTCTATTCTTTTTTCCTGCAACTTAGATTATGATATATATTTGGTATAGACATGTATAAAATGATAAACGAAGGGAGGAAATATTTATTGAACCATGAGCAAGCACGAGAATTCCATACCAATTTCTTCAGCCATTTAAAGCACAACCAGCCAGTTCAGATGCAAGCATTCCAACAATCTTTGATTACAGAAGTTCTTAGTATTTACAGTGCAGCTCTCAAAATGAGAGATCAACCAAACAACCCACCAACCCTTATTACATTGTTCAGGGCTGTATTTATAGGCAAAATATCTACAACAAAGATCTGCTAGAAGATCTTTTTTAGGAAATAAATGCAGTTAACCTAACTTGTCTTATAAGAAATGAAAATATCTATCTCATGCGGCGTTGGGGGCAACTGTTTAAAAAATGAGGCTATCTGTATTTTTCTGTTATGCGCTGGCCATTCATCATAACTGCGAATTGGTCTCTGTTCCACTGCTCTTGGGTGGCTTTACTACGCATTAACTGTGGTCTGAGAGCCTTAAATGACTTCACCGCTTCCTTATGGTCGATCTGATACTCTTTTCCGCTTCACTCATATTTTTCAATTGAATATGGGCTTCTTCTTTTCTCTGATATGCTAAAAACTGTTAAATCGCCCCTTTTCTGCCCTTTCGAGGCAAAAATAACTGCTGAAAATAAAGATTCCCCATTTTGGCCTATTTCCCGTAGCGATGTGCGATTAGCATCGAAAACTGCCTCAGAATTTGATTCCGGGCATCCGAAGCATCAATTTCACACTTTCGCGCTTTCCTTTCGGCGGATGACGTCAGCGGTACGGCGGGTGACATCAACGGTACGACAGGTGACGTCAGCAGTGGGACCCAGTACGGATGATGACGTCAGCAGGGTGACGTGGCAGGGTGACGCAGCAGGGTGCAGCACAGTGGCAGGTGAGGTGGCGGCATCTTCATGCGGTGACGTAAGCAACAAGGGAGGGCGGTAAGCGGTTTGCATCGGACCGGTTTTGGTACGGGAGCGGTATCTGTCAGGGGCAGCCTGATGCAATAGGTGGCCGACAGCTGTCCCAGTGTACGACGGTGAAACCGTCGACCATCAGGTACTAGCTTGCCGCTATGAAGGGGTGCCCGATATGCATGAGTGCCGTTGGATCTATGGGGAGTGATTTGACGGTGGACGGGAGGGCGAGATGAACGGGGTTTAGCATAACAGCGCGCCCGATAAATATGAATTTTTCACGGCCTCGGGTGGGTTTTGGACTTTAGGTTTAGAGGTTAATGTGTTTTGGCGCGGGGCTATGGTTATTTATTAATCAGACATTAATAAAATCCAAATGCAATGTGCGTGGAGGGTGTGGTATGGTTTGGTGGGCGGGGGAGAGGTTTTATAAGCATGGTTATTCATTTACCCATAGGTCAAACAAATCCCAAGGGAAATGAACGTGGAAGGGCTAATACTAAGGCCCCAAATAGACCTAGTATTTCCCGGACTTTTATTTATTTGGCTATAGTTTCCATAGGGTGGGATATTTAATATTTTGGGGTTTTTATATAGTTTTTCGTAGAATAGGGGGAGGGGAAATGGTTCAGGGAGCTAGATAATAGAGTTAGATGTTAGTATGAGGTTTTGGAATGCAAAGGAGGGGATGCATGCTAAGCTTAGAATGGAAACTTAAGCATAAGGAAATAAATGGATAGTGTAAAGATAAGTTTTACACAAGAAATGTGGCTTCTTTTCACTAAGCCAACTTAGATGTCAACTTGGTTTTTTAACCAGGATGGAGTGAAAATTGGACTGGTTGGGAAGATCCCAAAGCCCTCAAGGGGATGTTAGTGAGTGATTTGGGAAATAAGAAGAAGGGGAAGTTAGTGATGCCTTGTCTGATCTGATCAACATGAGAAAGTGCCACAAAACTTGTGATCTGAATGAATATAACACTTGAAAATATGAAATGGATCACATAGCTTGATTTATGCAACCACGAAACTACTTACCCAACCTTCTTTACCTTGCATTTTTTCTTCTTTTGGTTTGGGTGCACTTGAACTAGCAAACCCAACTTTTCAACTTTTTTCTTTTATTTACTTTCCTCCTACCTACATCTATACTTATTCCATCCAGGGGTTCAGATTAAGTTGTTGAGCACTCTTGCTTCTCTACCTATCTAAGAATCTGCCAAGTTCAAGCTGTTTGGACAGATAATGATTCTCTATATTCTATAACAGGAAATTGAAACCTAGGGAGACCAGGATTAAGCTATTTGGATCTCCCTTTAATTGAAAATTTCTTCAAAAATGGAATAACTTATCAAAATTGGAATGCAACAGAGGCACTTAGATTAGCACACTCTCATGGACACTTCTTTGGCCTCTGCAGCAAATATGGAACATTGTAGCCTGCAGATCATGACATATTTGGCAATTAAACATGTCAATCATGAAAGATGAATACCTGCTATGAGAAGGAGGCTAATAGTGGCTCCACTTGGGGATGGCCTTTCCTTGTGAAAGGCCAAGAACAATAGGTCAGAATGCCTTGGTCTTTAATTGTTGCTGTACTCCAAAAACTTCCCTTTGCTGGCTGCTTTATTTATTAACATGACCGCGGACTTGAAGAGCTTAGGGCCTTCACTTCGGGCTTCAACTACAGCAAGCTTGCTATCCAAACAGAAGACTGAAATCCTACCTACCTACTCTAACCAGCACTTACTTTGCTGTTAGGTGAAATGAAATAACCAGTGTAGCCACTTAAGCATTATAAACTTCGACGGGCTTTGCTGCTTGTGCTTGCTGGCGAGAAAAACTGAGATCTTGAATCTGATATGGCTTTGTTAATCTTTGAGAATATTAGAAAATTGCTGACCTTCTTTGCTGAAACAAGAAACTATACAAAAGGGTCCTGCAACATATATACATTATTGCTGAACTGAATTGAAGAACTGTACAAAAGTTTGGGATCACTATCATGCCTTGGAATAGGGATATCATCAACATTTTGATACTGAAGCACACAACCTGTTAGTAGATAATAGAACCTCTCTACTTCATCATACCCCCTGTTAGCACATGAATCATATAAAACCTGAACTGATATTTGCAATTTATTACAAGCAGGCTCATCTGGCCCTTGATTGATCTGTGCAGGCTGCTCCTCTTCTTCTTTGAACAACTCATATGGCTGAACACAAAGAGGTAGGGGATCCACTTGTATCACTTGGTTATGAACAACTTCTTTCAAATTTTCCTCAATCTGATATTCGATGGCCCTGTGGGGCTGAAAAACTAGAGGCAATGTATTTTGAACAATGTTTTGGGCTTCCTCCAGATGATCAATATAAACACTTGTTTATATTTGCTTATTAACTGCATGATAGTTCTCCTTAATAAATTGAAAAGAATCAACACACAAAGGTAAAGTTCCTTCACTGAAATCAAAATTTTCTACGCTTTCCTCCTTTACTTCATAGCTGAGATAGGCATGTTGCTCTTTGATTTTGGGCTGTTGACCCTGAATTTTGCTTTCTGCCAAACTAGGTTCTGACTCCTCTGCAAGGCTGATTTGGTCATTAGGCTCATCATCATCATCATACTCATCGTACTTTGGCGAGCAGTCGAAAGAAGAGAAGATGTTATGTTCATATAGTATATCAGGAGATTGCTCCATCATGTATGGCTGTACGAATATGTCATTTGTTTTGTGGTAGGTTTGTTCATGAATGTCACTACTTTCCTCTTGCAAAACAGATGTGTTCTCGTGCTCTGAACATTCCACTTTCATTGTGATCATTTCCTCTGACCTTTGTAACAGACCATGAAGTTTTTCTTCTTGCTCTACTTTGCGCTTCTCCTCCCTGATTTTCAGATTTGCCTCTATGTCCACTGCCATGTCCTGCATTTGTTTCATAGTGGAGGGGATACTTTCTCTTAAATGGAATTCTATTTTTGGGTCAAAAGTTCTTGGATAATGCATTAGAGCTAAATCAGGTGGAGGTCTAATATTCAAAGGTAGAGAATGATAAGCTTCATTGAATCGGTCATGAAATTGCTAAACAGATTCACTTGGACTTATTTTTAACTGATTATATTCTTCAATGAGCAAGAGGAAATTAAGTTTTATCATCCATCTATCAAGGAAGAGTTTGGAAAAATGCTGAAGATTAGAAATGCTAGCCTTAGGAAATGTTTTAAACCAAGTCCTAACTTCGCTTTGCAAAGAAAGGGAAAACAGCGTGATAATAACATCCTCATCCTCCACTTCAAATATATTAAGATAGTCTTCAAAGGCTTGGATATGCTTTTGGGCAGTGATACCATTCTCTCCATAAAATCTTGGGAGATAATCAGGATGATTTTTGGGCAGAGGATTAAGCACGAGAGGCAAAACAAGAGGATTATATATGTCAGGAACTTTACGAGGCACGAGAGTATGTACAGGGATTGGCTGAATGGGCTCAACATGAACAAGGATAGAATGATTGACTATGACATTTGTTTCCTCCTTGGCTGTATGATGATTCTCAGCAGCTTTTAAAGGCTGCTGTTGTAATGTGCAAGGAGGCCTTTCAACAATATTTTCAAAAGGGCAGTCATGAAAATCTAATTTAAAATCATTTTTAAAATACAATATACAAAGCAAAATTTTATGGAAGAGAAAGAACATGACCTGTTGGATAGTAATCCAGGTCAAAAGCCTGATCTGCTCATATATTTCTCTTGGGTTCATTTCTCCAGTGGAGTCTTTATTATGAGGATTATGTGGAGTCGCCAGGTGGATAAGTAAAGCAACTTTGAAGGGCCTGATCTCTGTCCACCACACAGATCAAGACTTAATATGCAATAAGAAACAAAACATTTTGAGATTTTTTTGAGATTTCTGATTTTTTGTGATTTTTCAAAACAAGAGTAGGAATTATTCGAAAGGAAAACTAATCAAAAATAGGGATTTACAGTAGTGAATAGATGATTATCCCCAATGGAGTTGCCATTATGTTATCACTCAGGTTGTTCCATTTGACTCCCAAGGGAGTACGATCGAGGTAACCACAAACCAATCTTTGGACTGCAGGTCCTAGCCTACCAGCAGTCAGAGAGGGCTCTCTCTTTAGGATTTAACTTTGTTTAAGGGGTGATTTTAGGCTAGATATGATGCACATGGGTTTTGATTTGGTTTAGTGGCATGGTTGATCTTAATCAAACAGAGTTGACATGCAAAGTGTAAGAATTTCAAACCATTGGGCATGTAGTCATGACTGTGAACTGAGGGGTGTGTTTTCTTTGGTAGAAGAAGGGAATATGGAGAAGGATAGCTACACATGACACAATGATTTATGCTGGAACAAGGATGAAATGGAGGTTAGGGAATGAGAGGTAATTAAGGATCTCTCATCCAGCCAAAGAGGGAAAGTGGATGAAAGTTGTATGGGGCAATGAAGAATTCCCAGACAACATTCATATAATCAAGGGAATAGCTTAAACATGCGCAATTAAGAATGCATATTTATCACTAATTTCAGAGGAAAACATGGAAAAGCTACACGAATTGAGCACAGAGGGCATGAAAACCAATTCTGGTCTATTCTTTCTTCCTCCAACTTAGGTTATGATATATATTTGGTACAGCTATGTATAAACTAATAAATTAAGGGAGTAAAAACTTATTGAACCATGAGCAAGCACGAGAATTACATACCAATTTCTTCAGCCATTAAAAGCACAACCAGCTAGTTCAGAGGTAAGCATTCCAACAATCTTTGATTACAGATGTTCTTAATATTTACAGTGCAGCTCTCAAAATGAGAGATCAACCAAACAACCCACCAACCCTTATTACATTGTTCAGGGTTGTATTTATAGGCAAAATATCTACAAAAAAGATCTGCTAGAAGATCTTTAGGAAAATAAATGCAGTTAACCTAACCTGTCTTATAAGCAATGAAAATATCTATCTAATGTTGCGTTGGGGGCAGCTGTTTCAAAAAATGAGGCTATCTGTCTTTTGTTGTTATGCATTGGCCATTCATCATAACTGCGCATTGGTCTCTGTTCCATTGCTCTTGAGTGGCTTTACTATGCATTAATTGTGGTCTGAGAGCCTTAAATAGCTTCATCACTTCCTTATGGTCGATCTAATACTCTTTGTCGCTTCACTAATACTCTTTAATTGAATCTG
This sequence comes from Pinus taeda, assembly GCA_000404065.3. NCBI lineage: Eukaryota > Viridiplantae > Streptophyta > Pinopsida > Pinales > Pinaceae > Pinus > Pinus taeda. The sequence continues at coordinate 163,707 of APFE030260965.1, read as the reverse complement.
GGCTTCTTCTTTTCTCTGATATGCTAAAAACTATTAAATCGCCCCTTTTCTGCCCTTTCGAGGCAAAAATAACTACTGAAAATAAAGATTACCCATTTTGGCATATTTCCCGTAACGGTGCACGATTAGCGCTAATCGCGCATCGAAAACTGCCTCAGAATTTGATTTCGGGCCTCCGAAGTATCGATTTCGCACTTGCACGCTTTCCTTTCGGCGGATGACGTCAGCGGTACGACGGGTGATGTCAGCGGTACGGAAGGTGACGTCAGCATGACATTAGCAGTGGGACCCAGTACAGATGATGACATCAGTAGGGTGATGTGGCAGGGTGATGTGGTAGGGTGACGCAACAGGGTGTAGCAGAGTGGCAGGTGAGGTAGCGACATTGTCATGCGGTGACGTAAGCAACAAGGGAGGGTAGTAAGCAGTTTGCGTCAGACCGCTTTTGGTATAGGAGCGATATGTGTTAGGGGCGGCCCGATGCAATAGGCGCTCGATAGCTGTCCCGGTGTACGACGGTGAAACCGTCGACCATCGGGTACTATCTTGCCGATATGAAGGGGAGCCCGATATGCATGAGGGCCATTGGATTTGTGGGGAGTGATTTGACAATGGATGGGAGGGTGAGATGAACGGGGTTTAGCAGAACAACGCACCCGATAAACATGAATTTTTCACGGCCTCGGGTGGGTTTTGGACTTTAGGTTTAGAGGTTAATGTGTTTTGGCGCGTGACTATGGTTATTTATTAATCAGACATTAATAAAATCCAAATGCAATGTGCGCAGAGGGTGTGGTATGGTTTGGTGGGCGGGGGAGAGGTTTTAGCATGGTTATTCATTTAACCAGAGGTCAAACAAATCCCAAGGGAGATGAACGTGGAAGGGCTAATACTAAGGCCCCAAATAGACCTAGTATTTCTCTGACTTTTATTTATTTGGCTATAGTTTCCATAGGGTGGGATATTTAATATTTTGGGGTTTTTATATAGTTTTTTATAGAATAGGGGGAGGGAAAATTATTTAGGGAGCTAGATAATAGGGTTAGATGTTAGTATGAGGTTTTGGAATGCAAAGGAGGGGATGCATGCTAAGCTTAGAATGGAAACTTAAGCATAAGGAAATAAATGGATAGTGTAAAGATAAGTTTTACACAAGAAATGTGGCTTCTTTTCACTAAGCCAACTCAGATGTCAACTTGGTTTTTTAACCAGGATGGAGTGAAAACTGGATTGGTTGGGCAAATCCCAAAGTCCTCAAGGGGATGTTAGTGAGTGATTTGGGAAATAAGAAGAATGGGAAGTTAGAGATGCCTTGCCTGATCTGATGAACATGAGAAAGTGCCACAACACTTGTGATCTGAATGAATATAACACTTGAAAATATGAAATGGATCACATAACTTGATTTCTGCAACCACCAAACTACTTACCCAGCCTTCTTTACCTGGCATTTTTTCTTCTTTTAGTTTGGGTGCACTTGAACTAGCAAACCCAACTTTTCAAAATTTTTCTTTTATTTACCGTCCTCCTACCTACATCTATACTTATTCCATCCAGGGGCTCAGATTAAGCTATTGAGCACCCTTTCTTCTCTACGTATCTAAGAATCTGCCAAGTTTAAGCTGTTTGGACAGATAATGATTCTCTATATTCTATAACAGGAAATTGAAACCTAGGGAGACCAAGATTAAGCTGTTTGGATCTCCCTTTAATTGAAAATTTCTTCAAAAATGGAATAACTTATGAAAATTGGAATGCAACAGAGGCACTTAGATTAGCACACTCTCATGGACACTTCTTTGGCCTCTACAGCAAATATGGAACATTGCAGCCTTCAGAGCATGACATATTTGGCATGTAAACATGTCAATCATGAAAGATGAATACCTGCTATGAGCAGGAGGCTAACACTGAGTTTAAAAGATCAGGTTTTTGGTTACCTCAGATTATTCCTTCTTTTTATAACTTCTAGGGGAGACTTCTGAGTGATAACATAATGGTGACCATACTAGGAAATCAAATCCTTAGACTTAATAAACCTTTGAGAAATTTCAAATATTTATTTCAAGCCTTTTGAAGGGTTTAATAGAACTTATTTATAAAAATTCCATAAAAATAAAGTAACTAGAAAAGTTTGAAATTCTGGCTTCAAGGAGAACTCACTATACTAGGGTCAATCCTGATCCAAATCCTCCCCAAATATTTGATAATCCTAATCCAATTTCAAGAATATGATAGTCCTACACCCTCAATTAAAGAAAATTCATGCCCTGATGAGTGGTTGTTTTTAGAAGACCTCCCCTTTGACGAGTCATTTGACCTTTCCCTATTTAGAATGAGGTCTGAGAGTACACTTAGTGACATAGTTCTATATCCAGAATTTACAATAAAACTTGAAGTACAAAGGGAAAACTTGTTAATTGAGCAATACATTCTAAATTCCCCTCAGTCATTCCTTACTACTACTAAGATCCCTGAGCTTTCTGAAACAATTTCAACTCCCTTTAGTTCACCATCATTCCCTTCTACCTCTGGAGTTCATTCCTCACCTCCATTTATACCTTCACTCGCCCACCAACCTATCCTTACCCATCAAACACCTTTCACTCCTAGTCCTCCATCAACTATTGTATCATCCTCTAGTACCCAACTCCACTTCTTAGTCCCGCCCAACTTAGAGCCATGGCAAATAGATATGCCCCTCTTGTGTTACTTGCTCCACTAGGTGCCATGCCATAGGACTACCAGAACAAAATTGTCCAATTTGATGGCATAGGGCCCTATACAACATATTAGCATACAATAAAGATGATAGATTATTTTGAATTACATGAAATTGATATTGCATATGTCCAAATAAGACTTTTTTTTCAAACTCTAGCTGGTGATATGAGAACATGGTTTAAATCTTTACCTGCTAATAGTATAGATAGTTTAGAATTATTTTACCAACACTTTTTAAATGGATGGGAAAAGAAAAATAATTCTCTTCAAATCCTTTCAGAATATGAAAACATTAGGAGAGGACCAAATGAAACAGTCTAGGACTACTATACTAGATTTAACAATATATACAATGCAATACAAGTCGACCTTAGACCCCCACCTAGCTTATCTCTAATAAAGTTTCCCCATGGGTTCGACACTGTTATGGCATTCCAACTTAGAGAGAGAAACCATCCAACTAGAAGATATGCAGAGTGCAGCAGTGAGTGTATAAGCTAACTTGTTAGCAAAAAGAGCTAGGGTTAGGAATGAAAGGAGAACACCCTTGAAAGATGAAGCCTTAGCCTTTGACCTTAAAATGGATGCCCTAGCCAAAGGAATGGAAAAACTGATGGATAGGATGGAGAAAATTGAAAGGAAGCCTCACTGGGATAATCAATAGACACCTCCAGTGAGAAATCCAAAATTTAGAAAGAATCAAAACCAGAAAACTCAAAAAAATGGACCTGATCAGAATATTAGGCCTCCTTTTCAAGAAAACTATGTTGAAACTTCCCATTCAGAAGACCCTGAACAGGACACACAAATTAATTTAATGGGATTAGATGATGAGGAAATGGTATTTTGGACTCAAGATGATCAAGAATTAAACATTCTTCAGCAATTACAGACCCAATCTAGAGAATCATTCGATTACAAGCAAGGGTATGATTCTGCTATCTTCGAAGTGCACAACCAGTACAATTTGAGGAGTAAGAAGAACACTGCCACTCTTGACCAAAACAAGAAAATAGTACCAAATAACCTAAGAAAATTAAAATAGTTCCAGTTACTAAAACTCTCCAAATATTCTCTAGACCAAATCAGAACCTCCTAGTCCCACCATTGTAGATGAAACTAATGACCAACCTCCTAATGAGCAACCTTTCACTTTATTCCCCTCCAAGGAAGCAGTGGAACAATCTCCTGAAATTATATTAGAAAATCCACTAAAAAATACTTCCAATGCAGAAAAAGAAAAGCAACCTGCTCCAAACCCTGTTGTTAAAATTCCAAACACTCAAACAGAGAAATCCCCTTTGCCTTTCAATTTGGGGGTAGAGGTAGCTAAATTGAAAATCTCAGTTCCCTTAACACAGCTAATTAAACATAAAACTTACAAATCTCAAATAATAAAATCCTTAAACTTCATTGAGAATGAAGATTTTGTTAACTTATTTGATGATCAGCCTGAGCTCATTTCCGGTCCTGATGTTAATGGAAAGCCAGTGGAAGGAGGGATACCACCCTTTTACATTAGCCTTAACAATAATGATAAGATCTTACACAATGCAATGTTAGATTCTGGGGCTTCACATAATTTAATGCCTAAATCTATTTAGGAAAAATTGAACTTAGACATCACTAAGCCTTAGAAAGACCTGTTTTCATTTGATTCAAGTCAAGTAAAGTGCTCAAGGCTAATCAAAGACCTGTATGTTTCCCTAGTACAATACCTTGCAAAAACTATTCTCATGGACATAGTTGTTGCTGATATACCACCTAAATATGGCATGCTATTGTCTAGATCGTGGGGGGCTAAACTCCAAGGATCTTTGCAACTTGACATGTCATATGCCACAATTTCAGTATTTGGACATCCTAAAAAACTATACAGAGAGACGCCAATGAAATATGTAGTGAGTAGTCAGGGTATGCCTCAAAATTTTCCTATATATTCCATGCATTCAGACATCGATTCTTTTATTCGGCACAATGTTGAACAAACAAAAGAAATTGCTTCAAATAGCATTATTTCAGAACCAAAAGAAATTGCAGTTACTGTTCAAAATGAAATTTTCCAAACTCAAGAGATTTTAGAAAAAAAAGATGATCAAAAGACCTTAATCAAAGAAGATTTTGTCCCCCCAGACAATAAGAATTACGAACATGAAATACTATGGCATCTTGAATTTGATGGATCAGTGAACAAATTAGAAGTAGGAGTAGGAGTGTGGATTTACAATTTAAAGAATGATTATTCAGAGGGCCATGCCTATAGATTAAATTTTAAATGCACCAACAACATGGCTAAGTATGAAGCCCTTCTTTTAGGTCTCAAATTGGTTAAAAAGTTAGGAGCTATAAGAGTTTCTATTATGGGAGATTCTGATTCAGTTATCAAACAAATTAATGCTATATATATGACCAATGACCCTAGATTAAGTTTTTATAGAGGAATAGTTGTAGAAATATTGAATACTTTTCTAGAAACTAAGCTTGCAGTCATTCCAAGGAAACATAAGATGTGGGCTCATAGTTTAGCAATGTTTGCCAACACTTGTAAGTTACCATTTCAACCTAACCATTAGTACACTGCCGAGGTTAGGCATAGACCTGCTATTCCAAACAACTTAAAAAACTGGCAAGTGTTTGCTAATGACCAACAAATAAACAATTTTTTTAACTTTAGAGGAAGAATTTGTAAATAACAACATAGATACTGACATAACATTAGATCTTGATTTTATAGATAAAATAGAAATTAACAAATTAGAAGATGAAGAGATATATAGATTCCATCCCACAAAGTTTACAAAATCAAATATTGAAAACCTAAAGCAAATTGAAATTGAAGAGATAATTAACGAAGATTCCGAAATCATTAATCTCAAAGACAACTTTTTGCCCAAAGGATTGACCCCTTTGGAAGACTTGTTTGATTCAAATGATGTTCCTAGAAAACCAAAGATGGAACCCTTAAAATATGATATAGAGGAGTGCAACATAGGGACCGAGGAAAATCCAAAATTGATAAAGCTTTCAAAGTCTTTACCTCCTATTGAAAAAGTGAAATACATTGAACTACTGAAGGAATTCCAAGATGTCTTTGCTTGGAGTTATGAGGACCTCAAGTCCTATGACACCGGCATAATACAACACACTATCCCCATAAAAGAAAACCAGAAACCTTTTAGACAGAAGCTTAGGAGGATTAATCCTATTCTACTGCCTTCTATTGAAAAGGAAATCAAAAGAATGTACAAAGCCAAGATAATAGCACCAATTAGATTTTGTGATTGGGTTTCAAATATGGTGCCCACAAGGAAAAGGACTGGTGAGATTAGACTGTGTGTTGATCTTAGAAATCTCAATAAAGTTTCATTTAAAGACAATTACCCTCTCCCTAAAATGAATCACATATTACAAAGGGTAGTGGGGTCAACCAGGATCTCATTACTAGATGGATTTTCTGGTTACAATCAGACTTTAGTTCACCCAGATGACCGGGCAAAAACTACATTCATTACTCCTTGGGGCACATTCATGTATGTGAAAATGCCTTTTGGGTTAAAGAATGCAGGGGCCACCTTTCAAAGAGCTATGGATATAGCTTTTGCTAAGGAAATCCATGACTTCTTGGTAATATACTTAGATGATATCATTGTATTCTCCAATTCTAATAAACAACACTTAGATCATCTAAGGTAGGGCTTCATCAAGTGTAGAAAGTATGGAATTTCTTTGAATCCTGAAAAGTCTCTGTTTGGGTTAGAATAGGGTAAATTTTTAGGTCACATAATCTCTAAAGATGATATCTGAATAGACCCTGCAAGAATCGAAGCCATCTTACAAATCCAACATCCTAGGAGCATCAAAGAATTACAAGCTTTTTTAGGAAAAATAAACTTTCTTAGAATATTTATTTCTAACTTAGCAGAATTAATTAGATTATTGAATAACATGTTGAAGGAAGATTTGACCATAAAATGGACAGTTGAGGCTAAGAAGTCCTTTGAAGATATTAAGCTAGTCTTAACAAAAATGCAAGTTTTGATCAATCCAAAGTTTGATAGGGATTTCATTATATTCTCTTTTGCCTCAGAACATGCATTTGTTGTAGTCTTACTGCAAAAGAATGATGAGGTTTGTGAAAAACCTATTTCCTTTTTTAGCAAAACCGTGAGATATGCCTCTTTAAAATACAAAATAATGGAAAAGCAAGCTTTTTCTTTGGTCAAAGCTATCAAAGATTTTAGAGTTTACATTTTATATTCTCATATAATAGCTTATGTCCCCAATCTAGTTGTCAAGGATATCCTGACACAGGATGGTCCAGATGGAAAGAGAGGGAAATGGATTGCTACTATATTAGAATATGACCTAGAAATCAAGCCAACAAAGTTAATCAAAGGCCAAGGTTTAGCCAAGCTCATGGCTGAATCGAATTGTCAAGCCTTAGACATAAATTTTATTGTAGAAATGGATAATGGAGAGGAGATGGTGACTCCACCAATCAGCTAGGCCTTTATTGAATCACCATGGTACGATGACATCATATATGTTTTAAAAAATTTACAAGCTCCTCCTAAATTATCTAGGACCAAAAGCAGGTTTTTAAAAATGAAATCTTTAAAGTTTTGCATAATTGACAATGCTTTGTTTTGGAGCAATCATGAAGGTATTGTTCTTAACTATTTATTAAATGAAGAATCTGACAAGGTGTTACAGGAGTTTCATGCAGGTGACTGTGGGGGACATCTTTACTAGAAAACCACAACTGACAAGATTCTAAGAGCCGGTTTTCATTGGCCCACTCTTTTTTCTAATGTAAAGAAATTTGTGACCTAATTTCATAAATGTTAGATTTTTGAAGGAAAGAAAAAACTTTTACCCTTACCCTTGAAACAAATATCTGTTGAAGCACCATTTCAACAGTGGGGTCTTGACTTCATTGGTGAAATACATTCACCTTCCTCTATCCAACACGGATGGATCCTGACTGTTACAGATTATTTCACAAAGTGGATATAAGCGATACCCTCAAGACAAGCCACTGACACTGTCATAATAAACTTCCTTGAGGCCAACATCCTATCTAGATTCGGATGCCCCACCAAATTCATCACTGACAATGCAGCAAATTTCAAATCCAAAAGAACGATTGATTTTTGTAATAAGTATCATATAACCCTTGGTCACTCCACAACTTATTATCCTCAAGGGAATGGACTAGCAGAGTCCTCCAACAAGAGTTTAGTGAATATCATCAAAAAATTGTTGGAGCATAACAAGAAAACTTGGAACAAGAAGCTAGTGAATGCCTTGTGGGTAGATAGGCTAACCACAAAGAAATCAATTGGTACCAATCCTTATCAATTAGTTTATGGAATGGAGGCTATTTTCCCATCTTCCTTGGGAACACCAGTGATGAAACTACTCCAAGAGGTGTAGGTTGAGCCAATTGACATCCAAAGATGAATCAACCAAACAATTCATTTGCAGCAGACCAGGGAAGAAGTGTATATCAAATCTCAAGTTGTGCAGGAAAGGATTAAGAAGGCTTTTGACAAAAGGACTAAGCCATAATATTTTTACCTAGGAGATAAAGTTTTGAAATGGGACTCAAGAAGAGAGGATAAAGGTAAACATTGGAAATTTGATTTCCTATGGAAAGGCCCATATATCATCTATGCATTCAGAGGTAATAATGCTTTCTTCCTTAGAGAAATGGATGGCACAGAAATAGAAGGAGGACTAGTTAATGGTCAAATGCTTAAACACTACATTGAACCTAGTTACTGATTCCACTAATTATCTGTAAATATTCTGTTTTTGAAATTCTATAGTTGATTGGATAATGAATTTTTGGAGTTTAAGGCAAAAGATAAGGCCCTAAGCTTCAAAGGTTTTACTATCATAAATAGCAATAAGGCAGAAAAGTGAAAGGGAAAAAGTTGCAGAAGAACATCACAACAATTCAAAAGGACATTTATCTACAAGTTCTTGACATTTCACCAGGAAGTGTATAGAGCCACTGTTAGGTTCCTATACCAATAGGAGTCATAATTTTTGAATGGCTAAGGTTAAACCTATAATATGTACATACCTTTACTTTCTGCAAATGTTTTCCATATTCAAAAAATTAGAAAATGTAAAGAGGGTATGTCCTAAAAGAAAAATTAAAGAACAAAAAGAATAAAAGGTAAGAAAAGATGAAAATATGAACCCTAAGAAAAAGAGAAGACCATGAAAGTGTGTTAGTCAAAATGCTACTACTATTTACTTTTCATCCAGAATAAAGGATTGTGTGCAGTTTGTAACCTATGCCACAATCCATGATAGTCAAAATGTTTAAACTTGGCTATTTCATGTTTCAATTTCATGTTTATAGATAGAGAATAAAATCTGACAAAACAGTGTAATCTTGGTAGATAAGTAGAATAGGTAGATTAAATAAAAAAGAGATCAAATATTTAATTTGAGCCCTTGGATGTAATAAGGTTAGATTTAGCTAGATTACCATTGTAAAGAAAATAAAATATTTGATAAGGGTCTGCTAGCTTAAATGCACCCTAATAAAGAGAAGTAAAAATGGTAGGATGAGTAGATGTGTAAGTATAAGAAAGGTTGCATAATTGTGATGATTATTAGACAAAAGCACATTTATCACCCTCGTCATGAAACTTCTAAGTTTGAATGAAAAATGGGATTGGCGTAAAGTTCACAAAGTCAAATTAACTAATTTCTCCTCACTCATTTCACCCTTTACTAAACTAATTTCCCCTCACTCATTTCACCCTTTACTTAACTAATTTCCCACAATAAGTTTGAATTACACAAAATCTTAAGTCAAAGGGGCTCAAAGCATTTCTCTGACTTCTGGAGGGACCAGACCCTCGGCCCATTGACTCATAGATTTTAAGTACTAAAATTCCCTCATAAACATTCACCCTCTTCCACTCATTCATTTTCCCCTAATAAATCCCTTTTCCTAAGGTTAAAACAACATTTTCCTAAGGAAAAGCAATCACCCCCATGGATACCGCTTTTTGTGAAAAACCCACAAAATGCACTTAGCCTAAGTTACAATGTTCTTTGTAAAAAGAAAAATTACAAAAACACAGTATGCTCAGTGCACTTCAATTATCTTCTGCAATCTTCATATTAACTTTTAACATTATATATATATTAATTCCCAAAAAATAAACCCTTTCATGTATATATTTTATTAAACCCATTTAACTTTAATATCCCTACCTGAAAGTTTGAAATATAAACTTTATATTACCCAACCCCGACCAAGACATAATTAATTGATCTGCGATTAATTAAAGTGAACCCATTAACCAATAAAATTTTGTCTGATATTTTAATCCCCCCCTTAACCCTTCATTAAACTAAAACCACCATGATTAAATGCTCCTCAAGCCCCTACATTACCCTCCATGCAACTCCCGCACGCTATCACTGCACGATCTCCCTCTGCCCATCCAACGACCCACATTGATTTCGGAAGGGCCTGAAATCTAAACAATACCCACCTGAAATGGGTTTTTTTCATCCCAACCACCGAGGTGATGTGGCGCTCAATGAGTGGAATCGGGCGGCCTCCCCCTAATACTGCCAAGTGCCCGAATGCTATGCGAAGTAAATAACTTACCGCTAGCCCGCTACCCGCCAAAATTGTCACTGTATATCCCGCTACTCGACAAATAGTCACTGGTCACCCGTACCTGTCAAATTGACCTTTTGTGTATAAATCCATAAAAGCCACAAATTGTTGTTTTTATTGTTTCAACTATAATTTTCCATGCACGCACTTGTGAAAGTTGGAAAGTCGTCAACCCACGTACACCTGCACTCTAAAGACACCAAAAGCTCCCAGATTTCCTTCCAGCATGATTGAAGCCCTTTCAACCGTTCATACTTGCTAGTTACCTGGTTCACACCCCGTTTTCATCAATTCCAAGTATTTAAGCTAGAATCCATTTAAAGTCCTGTTAATTTCCAAAATATTCTCTTAAGCTTTATTAATTAAAATTAAAGGGAACTTTAATAACATAAAAACCACCTAGAATTGAACCCCATTTTACCTCAAAGACTGAAAATTTACTTTCTCCCATTCTTAAATCCCCAAGAACTAAGAATGGCTACCCCAATTGCCATGGAGGAAATGTCCATCCAGGAAACAGAGCTTAAGAGGCTTAAGGAGAAAGTGGCAAGCCTAGAAACTGACTACAAGCTTGCCCAAATACAATAGACAAAAGAAATAGAGAAAGTCCTAAGGATAGGTGAGAAGATTAAGGTCCTAGAGAAGGATCTAACTTTACAAAAGTCACTAGGATAGACTAAGGAGATGCTCTGGGCCAATATCATTGACTCTGCAAATGATATTTGGCCATCAATTCAAGTGATATTTGAGCAAACAAAACTGGTGAAAGTGGCCACTGAAGCAATTCAAAAGGTAAAGGAAGATCTAGGAGACCAGCCTGAGGATGCTAATCGACTCATCCATTTCTTGAACAAAAAGAACAAGCATGAACTAAATGAGCTTGGTGTGGAGGACAAAACTGAAGCATCATTGAAATAAAAAAGTTCTTTCTAAAAGAAACCTTATGCTTAACCTAGAGGAAAAATGCCATAACATGCAAGTTGGCATTGACAGATTCATGAAAAAATTTCAAATTTTGAGGGATAAAGGCCTTCCAAGTCCTATGGTGATCCATAAGAAACTTATGACCCAATTGGACTATGTTGACAGATTAAAAAAATTATCTAAGGAACATTCAAGCACCTCAGGAATCAAAGCATTGCCAACAAGGAAAGTATTGTATGATACTTTAGAAAATCTATTTTTCCTAGAGCGTGAGGTAAGACATCTATTTGTCACAAAGCCAAATTTTTCCAAATACACCGAGGTAGACGAGATATATAGAAGGATGCTCAAAGTAAAATTACCTGAATATGAATGGTGGGGAAAGATGACAGATTTACTATAAGTTACCACAATGAATATAAATGCCAACCAAATGAAACAAGTAAACAGGGTCAAAGAGTATTAGTTAAAGACCATAGACAAAGATGATTCTAGTTTACACATATCAACCAGCCTAAAAGGGCTCAAGTTCAACTGCAACAGCCAGCACTACCACAATAAGAGGGACAACATGATGCAGTTTTCCATTTGTCTCTATCTTCATGCTTGAAGATATTTTTATTTCCTTAATTAAATCTCAAAATGTTATGAGATATTTTGTAATATTTTTTGTATAAATGCTTCCCATTTCAAGTATTTAGGGTGGATTCAAAGACATTTCTATAGACATTTTCCTCTCAAGCTAAAGTTCTATTGTATCAAGACTGGATTGGTTTGCTCGATCAAGGAATAAAGTAAAGACATTTCATAGGATTCTTATGTAAAGAGGAAATCAAATAAGTATTTTATCTCATGTGTATTATTGTTTCTTTATGCTTATTAATAATCATATGTGTTTCTATGAAATCTGAATGGTAAACTAGGAATGATATTTCAGAACTGGATTTAATGCTCTCTGTCTTGACTGTTTACATTCTTAATGTTTTCTGCTAAACTATCTTAGTTAAGGAATTCTTAAATGCTCCCTCACTTTCGTAGTTTCCCCGTTGGTCTATAGTAAAGGATTCGTAGTTGCCCTTTGCTCGTGATCTCTTTCTTCTCTTCATCTTAATCCCGATATAAGGATTCTTCATTGCCCTTTCACCCTGGTTAGGACTGCCTCATCCATTGAACTTGAGATTTATTTTTTTCTTTGCTAGCCTGCTCCGTGAACACTCCCTTTAGTGATCTGGTCCAGTTAAGCCATCCTTCGATTGACTTCATAGCCCAATGGCTTGAAGGCCTTGCTCCATCCATCTGTTCCTATAATTCCACCACCCAACCAAAAACTAACACCTTATGAACACTAAGAAATAACCTAAAATCCCACCCAAAACAAAGTTAAATTATAAAGAGAGAGACCTCTATGGACTTAGGTTGGCTAGAACCCGAGTCTAAAAGACTATGTTTGTGGTTACCTTAGACTATTCCTTTTTTTGATAACTTCTAGGGGAGACTTCTAAGTGATAACACCTATAGCTTCACTCCCTATGTCCGTCTGTACCATAATCCATATTGAGATGTGCCTCTGAGGTATCTCAATATTTTCTTTTCCGCCTTCCATAACATCTTGGTAGGCTGAACCATCACTTGACTCAACTGGTTCACCGAATAGCACAAATATGGTCATGTGTTCACTAAGTACATCAGTGAACCCACAAGTTGCCTGTACATAGTAGCCTCCACTACTTCTCCTAAAGTAGCATCCTCCTTCTCTCATTACCGGTTTTTAGTGTCAGTCTTTGAAGCCTTCCACCAGTGATCAAACATGCTCTTACAATGTGTTCTTAGGGTGTCAAAGTCAAATTTTGTCATTTCAATGAGTCTTCAAGTAAAATTTGGTCACTAGGTATTAGGTCTAGGATTGTTTTCACTCCTTCCAAAGTTTTCCAAGTGTTAGTCCATGTCACCATTAAGCTAAGTGTACCATCATTCAAAAAATTTTCATCATCATTTCAAGTTCCAATGGGTCATTTTACACCTTGTTCGTGCTTCAGTTGTACTTGGGTAAGGCTCATTTCCCTCTCCTAGGGTTTTGAAGGTAATTTTTCTTGGATGGTCAAACCATCAGCAAAACTTGTATCTTGATGCTTATACACCTTCCCCTATCCTTAATATACCTTCTTAAACAGTTCCCATCACTGATATCCTTGTAATTCATCATTTTCTGACAAACCCTAGCCTATTGCTACAATTTGACAATTTTCTAGGCTAGGCCTATGTTTTTCCCTTTTGGACTCCTTCCCCTCACTCAATATTTGAAATTCCACTTTCCCCTACTTCCTAACATCCCTCCCTATTTTCAAAAATTTTCTCAAGAATTTAGAAGCCCCTTATCCCCTTCATTTCCCTTCATTTCTACAAATCCCTTGTTCCACATATCGGGATAGGTTTTATTAAAATGCTGTTTTTGAGAAATAGAAGATGCATTTGACAAAAGTGAGAGTGGTTTTTGTCCATCATTGACCGAAGAAGAAAAACCTCTTTCAGTTTTTACACAGGTTTCATGGTTTGGGAGAAATGTCGAAAACATCATTTTCCTTAGGAGGGTTGCTACACCTTTGGAGTGACCTTGGTAAAATAATTTTTTCTCCTAGATGGAATGACTAAGTTAATTTCTTGATGAATCAAATGATAATTCAACACAAAGCGCTTTCCAATGAACTATCATGAGCTCAATTTGGAGTTTCGGAAGACCTTCAAAAGTTGACTGCAATAGCACTCTGCATTTAGGCAACCTCATTCTGGACATTTTGACCAGTCTTGGGAGATTGGACTTTTGACAAGGCAAATGAACTCCAAAGTGAAACATTCAAATTTGTTTGAAAAGTAGACTTGCCAAGCTTTCCAACGAGCTATCACATGGCCAATTTGGACATTGGTAAGGCATTCAAAAGTGGTCTACAAAAAGGCGTTGTGCATCTGAGTTGGTGCTACGCACTTGACAATGTTTTCCTTTGTAATTTTGCATAGGCACTGCGCATCTAGGGAGGCACTGTGCATCTGCCCAGCCAAGTTCTAAATCAACTAAAACTTTCCCAAACTCTCAAATTCACCTCAAAATCTTCAAATTCTCTCTCTTTTAAGTAAGTATACTTGTCATAGCTTTTGAATCAAGGTTTTGTTTACCAAATTTTGGTGTTGTGCATTCTTAGTATCAAACCCTAGCTTCTAGGGTGAAACCCTAGTTTTCCTCATTTCACAAGTATTATAAAAACCCTATCTACTTGAAATTATTCCCTAAACTAAACACCATTTACATATTTCCTAAATCCCATTCCCCTCATACATTTTCCCCATTCCTACTTACACTCTCCCCAAACCCTATAAACCCTATTCACATCACTAAACCCTACCCGCTCTCCTAAAATCCCATTCACACTCCCTAAACCCTATTTACACATCATACTCTCACATACTCTTCCCTACACTCTGACCACTCCATTCCTCCACCCTATTTTCACTATATTATTCACTATTGTCCATATATAACCACAAGTGTTCACAGCCACAAAAAGCAAAGGCAAAGAGAAGATGCACGAGGATGATATTGATGATGAACCAGAAAGAGAGTTTCAGCGAGAAGAGAATGATGATGAGCCACAACACGAGACTCATCATAGAGTAGAGGTCATTAATCTTGAAATTCAAACTAAAACTTCAGCTCAAAACATGCTTTTGAAGGAGAAGGATGCCCACATTCAGATGTTGAGGGATAGGTTGGCAAGGGTCAGAATTATTTTCACATATCTAGAGCAAGAGAACAAATAATTGGAGGATAAGCAAGGCCTAATGGAGCTTGAAATGTTGAAACTGAAGAGGCAAGGTGACAAAGAGGCTCATGTCACTTTGACTCTCATTGAGCAAGAGATTGAACATGACTGGGAAACTTGGCTTGAAAGGGTCAACATACATCTTGAGGGGGTCCATAAGAAGGCCAAAAGGGGAAGATGCTCTAGCACATGTCATATCATTATATGACTCGAAACAAAATTTGCAACATGAGGATCAGGAAGGTAAAGCTAGGTTGAGGAAGGCCTTAAAGATCAAAAAGAAGCAATATAAGTTGAAAATCTTGGCTAAAGCCTCCCTAGCCCATCACAGCAGTTGATGATGGTGCCTTGTGCCAAATTTGGGCAAATTTTGGGAAAATTTTGCATTTTTAAAATCTTAATTTTCAAACGTAGAAAATTGGCCAAGATGGCGTTGCGCTTTTCCCTAGGACATCCAATGAGGAAAAAGTTTACATTTTTGGATTTATCATGATGAGAGCATCCATCCCTAAAAATTTCAGAAAATTTGGAGCAAAATTGGCGCACCAAAAGGTCCAAAAACTATCACAAAATGACCTCTCTGCCTCTTTTTGGACACACAGAAGCTGCCTTGGAAGATTCAAGTTTTAAGGGGGAAAATGACATCCAAATGAAAAAATTCAAGATGTTTCAGAAGCTAGACAAGAAGACCTTTCATATGAGCTATCGTGGGCTAAATTTGGCTAAGGCGAAGGCCTCCAAAAGTGGGTGGAAAGTGGTATTACGCATCTGGCCAGTGGTGTTGCGCTTTTGGCCAGTTTGCCAGAAATTCAAATTTTTGCCTGCGTCCACTGCAAGTTGACTTTCTCTCTCCTCATGGATGATTTTGATAATTTAATTAAGGATTTGGCATGTAAATTTAATATTAAAATGATCTTAGACAGTAGATTCATTAGATAGAGGTGGTTTTGAGGCTAATGAATCAGTTTCCCTACTTATAGAGGCAAGTTGTTTGACTGCCTATATTCCAATTCTTAGTTGGGAAATAGTTGAAACTTCCCCTCTTCTCATGGATTCGACCCTTGATGATTAGGATGAGTAGTTTAGATGTCTATATTATGTGTTTTCTTGGTCATTTGGTGAGGTTGGACTCTCTTGAATGCTTTGAGCTACATTATACACCTTTATTAGCAGTTTGGCAAGGAAATAAACCAAGATTTGTAGCTATTTGTATGGGATACTCATGGTATAGTGTTTTTGCATAGTTTATTCTTCTGTTATTAGTTTTTATCATGTGTTATGTGTGCCACGATCTAATTCATTTCTTCTAGCTGAATGATATCAAGATAGATAGGTAGAATTCATTGTTTACAATGCTCTGCCTTGGGAAGCCATTCAATTTTTCATGTTTTATACTATTTGAGAAGGATACATGATCTTTGCATGCCGTCCTTAGCTCTGCACCAATCTTAGACCTATCATATCACTCAATTTCAAGTCCCA
Organism: Pinus taeda; assembly: GCA_000404065.3. Classification (NCBI taxonomy): domain Eukaryota; kingdom Viridiplantae; phylum Streptophyta; class Pinopsida; order Pinales; family Pinaceae; genus Pinus; species Pinus taeda. Next base: position 147,108 of record APFE030260965.1, on the reverse strand, counting down.
AAGCACCTACCTACAATGCCCCATCGAACACCCTGCATCCTGATTTGATTTCCCGACACAAAATTGCCTAGCTCCATTTAATCCAGCAACAAACCCAACAAAATCAATAAAAAACACTAGAGCTACTATACCTAGCCTAAAATCCATATCTGATCCAATCATCTTGACTGAGATTCATAAGGAGAGAGCCCTCTCCTGATGTGGTAGGGCTAGCTACCAGGTTAAGCTTGGTTTGTGGTTATCCTAGGATTGCCTTCTTTCAGCCTGAGGTCAATCTAGGCTCTAACACCAGCTAGAGGAGTCTGCATGGGCTTGCACTTCTCCATGTGGAATCTCCTGAGTATCTCGTTAGCATACTTGCCCTGAGACAAAAACAACTCCCCATCCTTCTGCCACACTTCCATGCCAAGGAAGTAATGCATGAGACCCATGTCTTTCATCTCAAATTCTCTTGCAAGGTCCTCCTTGAAGACACGATCAACTGATCATCATTAGTCAATATGAGATCATCAACATAAAGAACGATGATCAACAACTTACCTTCCACCACGATGTTGTACAGGTTCGCATCTGCTTCACTCTTTCTGAAGCCCAACCCGGTGAAGTAATTGTATATCTTGGTGTACCAAGCACGAAGTGCTTGCTTCAGCCCATACAATGCTCTCTTGAGTTGGCACACATGTGACTCACGATTGAAGGTCTCAAAACCTTTCGGTTTCTCTATGCACACCTCTTCCTCAATCTCGCCATTAAGGAATGCAGTCTTCACATCCATCTGATGGATCTTCCAACCCATCTGTGCTGATAGTGCCAACATAGATATGATAGATGATTACCTTGTGACAGGTGAAAAGGTCTCATCATAGTCAATCCCCTTGACCTGTGAAAAGCCACGGGCAAAAAATCTTGCCTTATGCTTCTCCACGCTATCATCAGTAGCTTGCTTTACCTTGTAAAGCCAATGGGAACTCACAACTGACTTGCTCTCTAGTCTCAGAACCACGTCCCAAACATTGTTATGAACTATGGAATCATAATCCTCCACCATAGCATCAACACAAATCAGTTGTTGCACTGCTTCCTCAAAGGAAGATGGATCAGTCTCAACACATTCCCCAGCAAGGGCCATGTATCTAGTGTACCTCTTAGGTGACCTCCTCTGTTTGCGCTGACAAAATGGTGCTCCCACATTCTCTCTCTCATCCTGCAACAATCTGTTAGCTCCTCTTATGTGCTTTCATCCATCTCTGGAAGACTTTGCTTGAGTGGATGTCTCCACTCCTAGAACCTCTGCATGTGACTACTCTACATCAGTCTGAGGCTCCTCTTTCTTAAGAACCAATAGTTCCTTCATAGCCTGTAGTTGGAGCTCCCTCTCAACGGAAACTTGCATGGCCTTCTGCTCATCAAACTTGATATCTCTTTAAACCACTGTCCTCTGATTGGTGGGCAAGTACACCCGATAGTTGTGAGGTGTATCAGTGTATCTCACAAGTATCCCCAACTTTTTTGTTGGATCAAGCTTCTTCTTTTCATCCTTTGTCACATGGAAATATACTGATGAGCCAAAGATCTTGAAGTGACCCACATCTGGTCTCTTACTAGAGAAAGCTTCTTCTGGTGTCTTCATCCCAAGTATGCGATGCAAGCTTCTATTATGCAAATAGACCACTGTGTTGCATGCCTCAACCCACAAGTGAAATGGTAGGCCTTGGTCATGTAGCATCACCCAAGCTGCCCCTACAATAGATTTGTTCTTCCTCTCGGCCACCCCATTCTGTTGAGGGTTATGAGGTGCCATGAACTCTTGTTTAATTCCTTTTGCTGCACAGAAGTCCTTAAACTCTTGAGAGACATATTCTCCACCATTGTCGCTTCTCAAGGCCTTGATCTTCTTCCCTGACTCTTTCTCAACCAAAGCTTTGAACTCACAAAACTTTGAGAAAGTTTTTTCCTTCTTCTGCATGAAATAAATCCAGCATTTACGAGAAAAATCATCAATGAAAATTACATAATACTTTTGCTTCGCTGTGGATGCCACCGAGAATGGTCCACACACATCAGTATTAACTTGTCCTAAGATAACCTTTGCTCAACTATCTCAATTATGAAAGGAATACTTGGTATACTTTCCCAAGGTACAACCTTTGCATGTGTCAAATTGCTCAAGTTTACCTTTGGGAAGTCCTGTAGATATTTGTTGTATTATCTTCAAAGCCCCATGATGCAAATGGCCCAACTACGTGTGCCACAACTCGCCAATGTATTGGCTTTGCACCAATTCTTCTTTCATACTCAATGCTACACATGATCTACCTCTAGTTTATAGAGATTCTTCACTCAAATCCCTATCCTCTTGGTCTGACTCATGGCTATGTGTCTTAGGAACACATTTCCTTTACTGAAGACAACATCATAGCCTTTTTCCTCTAACATCACGACCGATACCAAGTTCTTCTTCAGTCTAGGGACATACTTCACATATATCAAGGTGATAGGAACTCCATGCTCCCTTTGAAAAGCAACTGTCCCCACTCCAGAAACAATATAATTTCCGTCGTCATCCATCTCTATGAGCATCTTGAGGTCTTTCTCCTCCAAGGTACTGAATAAACTTTTATCGCCGATGTTGTGGAATGAGGCTCCACGGTCAATATACTAGACACAAACCATCACCGATGACACCATGCATGCGATGAGGGTAAAGTCCATTTCGAACTGAGAGGCTAATGCCTCACCTTTTGATCCTTTCGAGGATCCCTTCTTGGACTTCTTCAATGGGAAATTAGTCACATAATGTCCCATCTCAATTTGAAGTATGATATGGATTTGATTTTCACTTGCAACCCCGAACTTCAAAATTTCAATTCTCTTCTCTGTATACTGTTCATAGCTCTGAAAAACTAGGCTCTGATACCATGTAGAAATTCTGCAAATTCTCTACAAATCAACCTCTGAGATCTCTGTAGAAAATCTAACTATAAATTAACCTGATAATGCAATATACCAAAGAAAAATACTATAATCTACTTCTACTATCAATTTGCAGAAGATTAAAAGATCGAGCTCAATTGAGTTGAACACATATAACCATAATAACAAGAATCAATGCACATAAAACATAGAAAGTACTCATGGGAAAGCGTCCGCTGAAAACCCCACTATCTATATTATCATACAAGGTGGAAATACATCAGAAATATACTAAGCCTTAGCTCTCATAGCTAGCCAGCTCTCAGTACAATCCTCCTGGATGCTCACAGGAAATTAAGGCTTCTCACAAGCCTTCCTCTCTGCCCTCCAAGCTCCTATTTCCCTGCACATTTTCTTCTAGGTGATCCTCCTATTACCAAGTGGAACATTGATCTCTCACACTGATCTCACACCCTGTCAGAACTGCGCAATCATCCTACACATTAATCCTTCTGCATGCATGAATTTCCTTTATAGGAAAACACATGTAATTAATAGTACACTGTCCTTGACATTTAGCTTAAGTGGATCTTTTTCAGAATAGACATGCATGAGTTTCTGATGAGGGAATCTTCAATTATCTGGAGTACACTGGTTGAGTGCATGCATCCATCAATTGACTAATAACTCACAATTAGTTCCTCAAACAATTTGGAACTAATTTAACTAGACTTAACTCAGTAAACTAAGTTAAATAATTACAACTCAAATATAACTCAATATTATCTCCTTAATTAAGGGATAATCTCCTTAATTTAAGGGATAACTCTTGCATGACTTCAGAAAGATTTCTAACTTGAATTTCTCCAACTAATTAATCCATAATGAATTAATTAATTATTTCCAAGCAGCTGGTGAGACTAAATTCGATTTTAATTTACAATTTTAATTCAAGGAAAAATTAAAATTGGAATATTCTTGTTGCCACATTTCAACACTCCCTCTCAACAAGAAAGGGATTATCTGCCACCCTGATCTTGTCTCTATGGAACTTGAATTTACATTTTGACAATGCCTTTGTCAAAATTTCAGCATCTTGCTCCTTTATCGAAATATACTTCATCAACATGACCCTCCTCACTACACAGTCTCTGAGGTGATGATACCATATGTCGATGTGCTTGGACCTATATGAAATACTAGATTCTCAGATAGTTTGATACAAATTTGATTATCACAATAGATCAAAATTGGATCCATCCTCTAATAAAACAAACCAACTAGGAGTTTTCACATCCAGAAGGCCTCACATGTTCCCTAATTTATAGCTATGTATTCTGCCTCTGCCGAGATGAGTGCAATCTACCTTTGTTTCCTACTGTAGCAAGAAACTGTCATTGAACGGTTGAAAATCCCTCTTGATGTGCTCTTTCGATCTAATGGACTCCATGCCCAATTTGCATCAGTGAAGCCCTGTAACTTCACTCCCTCTGTCCGTCTGTACCATAATCCATACTGAGATGTGACTCTGAGGTATCTCAATACATGCTTTGCCACCTTCCGAAACATCTTGGTAGGCTGAACCATCGCTTGACTTAGTTGGTTCACTACATAGCAAAAATTTGGTCGTGTGTTCATTAAGGACATCAGTGAACCCACAAGCTTCTTGTACAGAGTAGCCTCCACTACTTCTCCAGAAGGAGCATCCTCCTTCCTCCAATTACCAGCTAGAGGAGTCTGCATGGGCTTGCACTTCTCCATGTGGAATCTCTTGAGTATCTCGTTGGCATATTTGACCTGAGACAAAAAAAATCCCCATCCTTCTGCCACAGTTCCATGCCAAGGAAGTAATGCATGAGGCCCATGTCTTTCATCTCGAATTATCTTGCAAGGTCCTCCTTGCAAGACACAATCAACTGATCATCACCAGTCAATATGAGATCATCAACATAAAGAATGATGATCAACAACTTACCTTCCACCATGATGTTATATAGGTTCGCATTCACTTCACTCTTTCTGAAGCCCAACCTAGTAAAGTAGTTTTCTATCCTGGTGTACCAAGCACGAGGTGCTTGCTTTAGCCCGTACAATGCTCTCTTTATTCGGCACACATGTGACTCGCGATCGAAGGTATCAAAACCTTCCGGTTGCTCTATGTACACCTCTTCCTCAATCTTGCCATTGAGGAATGTAGTCTTCACATCCATCTGATGTATCTTCCAACCCATCTATGCTGATAGTGCCAACATAGATCTGATAGATGAGTACCTTGCAACATGTGCAAAAGCCTCATCATAGTCAATCCCCTTGACCTATGAAAATCCATGGGCAGAAAATCTTGCCTTATGCTTCTCCACACTACCATCAGAAACTTGATTTACCTTGTAAAGCCAATGAGAAATCACAACTGAGTTGTTCTCTGGTCTCGGAACCACGTCCCAAACACTGTTACGAACTATGGAGTCATACTCCTCCACCATAGCATCAACCCCAATCAGCTGCTACACTACTTCCTCAAAGGAAGATGGCTCGGTCTCAACACATTCCCCAGCAAGGACCGTGTATCTAGTGTACCTCTCAAGTGACCTCCTCTGTCTATGTTGAGAAAATGGTGCTCTCACATTCTCTCTCAGATCCTACAACAATCTGTCAGTTTCCCTTGTGATCTTTCGTCGATCTCTAAAACACTCTAATTGAGTGGATGTCTCCACTCCTGGAACCTCTACTTGCAACTTCTCTACACTAGTCTAAGGCTCCTCCTAATTAGGAACCAATAGTTCCTTCACAGCTTGTAGTTGGAGCTCCCTCTCAAGGGAAATTCGCATGGCCTTCTTCTCATCAAACTTGAGATCTCTACGAACCACTCTCCTCCGACTAGTATGTAAGTACACCCAATAGTTGTGAGGTGTATCAATGTACCCCACAAGTATCCCCAACTCTCTTGTCGGCTCAAGCTTCTTTGTTCATCCTTTGTCACATGGCAATATACCGATGAGATAAATATCGTGAAGTGACCCACATCTGGTCTCTTACTGGAGAAATATTCCTCTGGTATCTTCATCCCAAGTATGCGATGTGGGCTTCTATTATGCAAATAGACCACTGTCTTGCATGCCTCAGCCCACAAGTGAAGTGGTAGGCCTTGGTCATGACGCGTCGCCCGAGCTGCTCCTACAATAGTTTTGTTCTTCCTCTCCTCCACCTCATTCTGCTATGGGTTATGAGCTGCCATCAACTCTCATTTAATTCCTTTCGCTACACAAAAGTCCTTAAACTCTTGAGAGACATATTCTCCACTATTGTTTCTTCTCAAGGCCTTGATCTTCTTCCGTAACTCTTTCTCGACCAAAGATTTGAACTCACAAAACTTTGAGAAGGTTTGATCCTTCTTCTGCATGAAATAAATCCAACATTTATGAGAAAAATCATTAATGAAAATCACATAATACCTTTGCTTCATTATGTATGCCGTCAAGAATGGTCCACACACATCAGTATGAACTTGTGCTAGGATAGCCTTTTCTTGACTGCCTTAATTATGAAAAGAAGATTTAGTGTACTTTCCCACGGTACAACCTTTGAATGTGTCAACTTGTTCAAGTTTACCTTTGGGATGTTGTTGGGCATGGAATCCACCCACATCATGGTTTGGGGCTCAAAGCCCAAGTTTTGGTCAAATGTATTGTAAGATTCCATGAATTATGGGTGTGAAGCGTGAAGTATACGATGAGTCATATGGTTGTCTGCCCTAAGTATTGTAAATTAATGTAATGTCATGTTGTCCAACCCATGGTTTGCAGTCCATGGGATTGTATAAATAGAGAAAGGCTCTAAGTTGTAAAGAGGGTGAAGAGGAGAGATAAATATGCATGGTTCGAGCATAGAGTAAGAGTCTAAGTGTATTGGGTCGTAGTAGTAGGAAGAGGCTCTACAGCTAAGTGCGTAGAGGCTTAGTAGAGTCTGCAGCTGAGTGTGCAGACCCCTACAGCTAGGTGCGTAGGGCGGTGTTGAGTCTGTAATCTTGATTGAAGAATAATAAAGAGAAGTTGATTCCTAATTTTTTGTATCTTCTTATGCATTGCCTTCTTTACATTTATACTATTTTAGTTATTGCGCGCATTGATATGATTGTTGGATATGTTGTAATAATCTCTAGTCTTACATAACTAAGTTAAGTAATTGGGTAATAAGAAATTAAATAGCAAGGAACTTGGGTATAATATGGGTTGCACCCCAAGTAGGGCTGCGCAGAAGCAGCATCATAGGTTGTGAAGGAATAAAAAGTGCACGTAGCGACAAGCATGCACAGTCAAACCGCGGACCTCCAAAAGCTCATCAAACATCCCCAGGGTGTGGAAACCTAGTTCTAGCACCCTCCCATACTACTTCGGATGAGACCTCAATCCTCACTCCGCGGATTGTTGCTGAAAGGGCAAGTAGTATCGAGGTTTGCTTGGCTAAATCACCTCTGAACCTGGGTGAGGCCCATACAAGCTAACAAATGATTTCGTTGTTAGGACCGGGATTTGCATAAGGGATGTTTGATGTCATGCCATTGGAATCCAACAAAGAAAGAAATTGAAGAGTGGTTGGACAAGAAGGTTCACGAGTTCACAACGTAGGAAAAAAAATCCATAAGTATCTAAGGAGCAATGGTTGGAGTGCTACTTGTATACAAAAATTCATGAAATTTTCTTTGCATCCTTTCCTACTGAGTTGTATGAGTGGATCATGAAGTTAGCAGATAGTTAGGGAAGGTGCAGGCTCGACAAACCAATAGTGGAGTCCGCAATTAGTTCACAGACTAAAAGCATTAGGAGATAAGATTATGAGAGCTGTGGACCATTGGCTCGATCGAATAATAGGAGGATTTATCACTGAGTTTGAGGTAGACACGACCATCAGCTATAGTGAGGCGGAGTGATGTTTCCTCAAGGGACCATGAGGTAAGTATATTAAATCTTTGAAAACTTGGATTAAGATGCTATTGTGCGAAAAGTGGGTTATGCAAATAAATTAATGTTTGGAGCTACACAAAGTGGGAAGATCTACAGAAGCAGAGGCAGTGAAGAATTAGAAACCAGTCCCTTAATTTTACCCTCGCAGGAAAGCGAGGAAGAGCTCGCGAAAGTTTCTCCAAGAAGTGCGGTCAGTTTGACAAGGTAGCGAATTCCACATTTACCACCTCCACCCATAGCGCCACCCATCTCACCCTCCTCACCTCCATCTCCACCCACCCCACCTCCACCACCACCACAGTTTAGTATGGCGAGTGCGATCCAACTACCAGTATTAAGAGGAGTGGGGAATGAAGATGCATACCAATTCTGGTTCATGGTAAGAGTAGTATGGGAAGCACAAGGCATCATGGATGACAATATTAAGAAGGCTACGCTAGTGATAACACTTCAGGATCATGCGCTAACATGGTATATCAAGCATTCTAATGACCACCCAAATGCAGGAATCGCAGAAATCCAGGCCACGTTGAACAAGGAATTTAGCAGGCCAAAGTCAGAGACATAATCAATCATCGGGTTTAAAGAGATCATGATGCTTCTGGGTGAGACCCCCTAGGATTTGGACCAAAGGCTGAAGAGTACGATTCATGAAGCCAATATAACTTTGACGAATGGATAGCACCACACATGGTTTGTAGCATCACTTACACCACACTTAAGGATGGTGCTGTCACAACTTTCCACCCAAGCTGAAGCTTTGGAGATGGCAATGAGATTACATGAGACCCCTATACAAGACCCTGGGTTGGGAGTCCAAAAAATCCATGCGCAACTACAGAATCTGTGTTTGGAAATGCAAAGTTTGAAACAGGATAGGACACCTTGGCCAAAGGCGCGTGAGGAGATATGGTGCATAAAATGCAAAGGCCAAGGGCATGACAAGGACCAATGTCCAGTGTTCGTGAATTAGTTGGTAGGAGGAGGGTCGATGTTCTTAAGACCTGAGGCATATACAAGACCAAGTACAGTGCCTGCATCATGATGCATGATCTGTCAGATAGGAGGAAAACACACTACCGATAATTTTCATCTATTGTAAAAGTATATGCAAACGTCCCAGCAATTGTTTTGTAATTTCTGTAGGTCAGTAGGCCATGATGAACATACTTTCTGAAGCTACAAACTAATGATGGATTGGACTCCTGCCTATAGGGTGCAAACTGAAATGTGAGCCCTTGACCCAAATGCATTGATGGTGCACATTGGATTTCAGGGGTGTGGTCGAGGTCAAGGCGGAAAGGGACCAGGAAGGGGTCGCGAAAAACTAATTTGTTAAAATTGTGGAGGGCTAGGGTGATTGTAAAAACCTGACAAGGAAATTATGTTGGTATTGTACTCAGTTTGATCATGAGGCAGAATACTGCCCTTCACTAATAGCGAGGATGCACAAAAAATGGGTACTCCAGCCCCCTCCGACTCAGAATTTGTAGATGATGAGGTCTAAGCCACGCAAAGAAGACACAAATGTAAACATGATGCTCAGGAGTAGCATGATCACAAGCGATGATAAAGGGAAGCAGCCAAAAGAAAGTGAGTGGGTTTGCAAGGCTCCTACAAATGAACTTGAATTTGATTTAGAATGCGTAAAGGAGACATTCATGGAAGCTAAGAAGAGCTTCAGGGAGGCCTCCACTTCAGGTAGTAAGGATCAACTAGAACCAGGGATGGATTCTTCAATGCTCATTACCTTTCTAGAGACATGCATGAAATTGCTGCGCAACAGCAAGGCAGTAAAAGGACTACAGGAACTTATCACTAGGTGCATAGGGTCAGGAGAACTGCGCATGGTCCGAAAACTAGGAAAGCATGCATTGTGCATAGGAAGGGAAAATAGGTTGATTGTGCAAATTGGCGAGTATGAAATGGATAAGGTAATTCCAGATATCGGATCGGACATGAATGTACTACCAAAACAAACATGGGAACACATGGGTAGACCCATGCTATAGTGGTCTCCTATCTAGTTACGAATGACGAACCAACATAAGATTTTTCCCATGGGAAGATTGCAAGGGGTAAAAGTTGATATTGAAGGTGTGAGCAAGCAAGTAGATTATGAAGTGATAGAGATTTTCGATGATAATAATCCCTATCCGCGCTACTAGGAATAGACTGGGCCACTGATTTGAACAGAGTCATAAAGCTGAAGAAGCGCAAAATGACCTTTGAGAAAAAGTCACTATGCGTAGTAGTGCCACTAGATCCAGCCGAAGGAGTTTGATACACTAAACCGGTGTGCAATGATGATAGTGATGACGATCTCAATTTTATTTGCAAGATAACCATGCGAGAACACGATTTGGTGAATTCAACTACAGATGGAAGAATTTCATGGGAGCGCGAAATCTCCTGCACTTTAGATTTAGACGAAAAAGTAGAACGATGGCAGAATCGACTGCACGAAGTAACAATGCTTCATTGCAACATGATGATTAGATCACTGCATTGCATGACAATAGAGGTAAGGGAGCTGCCAACATATGATGGATTAGGAGTGGTGGATGCATTTCTGAGCAAATTTGAAAGTGCAGTACTAGAACAATAGAGGTTTGATGCACTGAAGTGGGGAGTACATGCAACGCCCGCACAATGGTGGGGTACACATTAAGGAAATTTTGAGGACTGGTGCGGATGCAGAAGAATGATGCACCTATGATTCAGGAAACCGTAGATACAACTAGTAGAAAAATATGACGAATGATATGATCCATGCACACACCTTGCGAAATGGGCCACGGTCTACGGGGAAGAGCCACAACCTGAATGGGTACATTTATTCTATCATACCCTGGATGTCATATGCATGAATTGGTATACAAAGATCAAGCTCTGGCATGGAACAAGCGAATGGGATGTCTTGCATGAGGGATTTATGTTAACCTTCACATTTGAAGATAATTGGTCAGATACTGTTGAAAATGCGCTACAGGTAGTAAAAACAACTATCTTGAAAATACCCCAAGAGCCAATGGAAGTACTTCAACCAAAATGGATGACACACTTGAGCTGTGCACTAGAGTGTTATAACATAAATGTTGAGGAGGATGATGAGGACCCATGAAAAATTAACATTTCAGAAGCGAAAGGCTATCGCGAGATTCGTGGACCATCACTTGAAAACCCTGACATCACCACACCACTAAAAATGAAGAAGTTCAACATTGGAACGGAGGAAAAGCCAAAGTACGCAACGCTTTGGGACTATTGGGATGATTCCATAGTGGATAAGGTCACTGAGTTACTCCGCGAATACCAAGACTTGTTCCCGACCAAAATTATGGAATTAAAAGGGATTGTTGGGGATTTAGGGATGATGAAGATCACCCTAAAACCTGACGCAAAGCCAGTTAAGAAGCGGCCTTACCGCTTGAATCCAAAGTATAAAGAAATGGTCTGCAACGAATTAGACAAAATGCTCGCAGCCAGAATTATTGAACCAGTGGAAGAGTGTTATGAAACTAGCTCACAAAAATATATAAAATATAGATCGATGCCTTATAAATAAGCCTCTTCGAGGGGCTAAAGTCCTTTACATCACACAAATGAACAATTCTTAGATGATACAAATGACAAGACCTCCTTTCGATATATAGGAGTCTAAGGGGTCATAATATAATCGGAGCTGACATAACAATAATAATCTAAGGGCACAATAATAACAATAGTGGGCTTCTATGGGGCACAATAATAACAATATGGGGACTACATGGGAACAACAACATAATAAGGGGGTTGTACTAATAAAAATAAGGGGTTACACTATTAGTATAGGGACCTAACATGCCCCTCTCCTTCAAAAAGTGTTGTCCTCAATGCTTGAGTATTTGTTGATGCTTCTGTAAAAAACTCTTGTCCTCCAATGTGGAATCTTCACTAGGTAAGTTCTTCACTTGATGAGATACTCTGAAATTGATCGATTTCGTATCTGTTGGGTTTTTGTTTCTGTGAATGCTCTAGGTTCCAATATGATTTTTCCTTCCTTGTAAAGTTCTAGCAATATTGTTTGAACTATGATCTTCTGCAAATTTTGAATGAGTGGCCACACTTCTTCATCCTTTTTCCTTTCATCCTTTTTCCATTCATCCTTTGTTTCATGTATCAAATCTGGTTGGATAATAGAAATAACACAAAACAATGCTTCCACATCCTCATCATTTCTTGAGAGTGCATCTACAACAACATTTTGCTTCTCTTTTTTGTAGATGATTTCAAAGTCATAATCCAACATATTTGTGACTCATTTTTTTTTTCTTCTAAAGATAATCTTTATTCTAAAAAGTATTTAAGACTATCATGATCTATTTCTACCTTGAAGTGTCTTCCCATTAGGTAAGGTCGCCATTTCTTAAGTGCGTGTAATATTGCCAACATTTCCTTCTCATAAATTGCTTGCTTGAGGTGTAGCTGTAAAAATACCCACCTACATCAAAACTTCTTTCACTATGATGTTGATATGCTTGTTGTTTCATTTGATTCTGCACCAAAGTGGCATTGTCCTTTTCTTCCTCCTCTTCATAATCTATGTAAAATAATTTCTTCTCAGCACACTTATGACCTTTAATGTATTGTTTTCACTATGATGTTGATCTCTCTGTTGTTTCATTCAATTTTGCACCAAAGTGTGGGAAATAACACTGAGAGGGGGGGTGAATCAGTATTAGAAAGTCAATAATTTTTCATTTCCATAATCATATTTATATACACTACTTTAGTTAATGGAACTTGTGTATATACCCAACTGTGATTAAGGCAACTACCGTATATCCTGCAAATTTGTGATTCAGTTAATTCATCATATGTTGATCTTTAATCAGTGCATCAGGACCATATAAACAGTAACCAAGTACAGTAAAACAGAACAGACAATCACACATATGAACACAAGATATAAGGTGGAAACCCAATGTGGGTGAAAACCACCTGCTGTAATCGTCTCTATCTTTTTAATAATAAGAAAATTCTTTTTACAATTTTTGTACTGGTGTAGACTTATACTAGTATGCAGGCTTCTACTTGTAGAAGGCTACAACCTTCTCTCGTTCTCCAGCTTCTCCTGGAAGGGAGATACAATCCCCTAGCTCTTGTACTAGCTAATATGTTTTCTAGTACGTAGGTGTCGGCCTACTGAAGGCTACAACCTTCTCTTCTCTTCCAAGGACCATGTTTTATAAATTTTCAGATTAGGTCCATCAATAACATCATTCAATCACCAAATATATATCTGCATCAACCAATCTACTTTGCACCAACCACAACTGAATCAATCACTTTGATAACCCTTCAATCTGATCTTTCAGAATGTTGTAACAAGAAAATAATAACCAAAACCTTGAACACTGCATTAGCAAATAGAAGCAACTAAAACATATTTTATAGGAGATACGCTACTTCCATGTGTTGAACCTGCATGCATAAGCTCTTTTCTCAAGGAGAACATGCGTACAGATCTGCAAATCAAACTTAAGATGTATACGTTGTTTTGATATGCAGAAAAAGTGTGTATACAAGCCTCTTCTAAAGTGAACCTACGTATAGATTTCAAGCCTTAAGATCTTGACCCATCATTAGATCTTATCCTTAATCAAGCGCTAAGGTTCATCCTTGGTTTAGATCCAGCTATGCACCATAACCCAATAACTTGTACACTAGATCTTTCTCTTCATCAAATATCCAATACTTGAGTGCCCTTGCCTAAAGATCTTCTCCTCCTTTTATAGTCTTAGGCCTTACTCAATACCATGGACCAAAACCACTTAGGACCAATACCTTGGACCAAATACCTGGGTTGAACACTTCAGACCAGATACCTTGGGCCAATACCATGGATCAAAATACCATGGACCAAATACCACGGACCAAATACCACGGACCAAAACTTAGTTTTCCAAGATGTACATGCCTTTCCTTATGTGAAAGTGCATGTGTACATTATACACTCTTTTTGGTTTTCTAACCCATGTGTACATGCAGCTTGGTTAATGGGGAACCTGCGTATAGCTCTCTTTCTTCATGAACTGTGATCTATTATCTAAGTGAGTTTCCATCAAGGACAACATTTGTATCACCTGTATCATAATGCCAACACAAAGTGGAATTATCCTTTAAAAGTTGGAGAACTTGTTGTTGATGCTCGATGTGATCTTTCACTGCTTCAATATTTTTCTTCTTGATATGTCCTTATATCTTAAGAGTTTGAGGAGTGGAAATTTATTCCGATGCATTACAAGATATGGTCAGATTCATTTCTTGATGTTTGATGTAATATTTCACTTCTTGGACATTTTTCTTCTTGATATGTCCTTCTATCCTGATAGTTTGAGGAGTGGTAATTCTAACCAATGAATTACAAGATATGGTTAGATTCATTTCTTATTTCTCGATGTGATCCTTCACTTCTTGAACCTTTTTCTTATTGATGTGTCCTTCTATATTGAGAGTTTGAGGAGTGGTAATTCTTGCCAATGCATTACGAAATATGGTCGGATTCATTTCTTGTTTCTCTGGGGTTGGCTCCTGGTGAGTATCCTTTTCTTTTAATATTTCTTGATACTTTTCTTCCTTATATTTCATGGTTGTAACCTTCTTCTTCTTGATATATCCTTCTATATTGAGAGTTTGAGGAGTGGTAATTCCTACCATTGCAATACAAGATATGGTCAGATTCATTTTCTCTTTCTCTAGGGTTGGTTTGTAGTGTATATGCTCTTCTTTTGATGTTCCTTGATCCTTTTTGTCATTAGGAGGCTTTTCTTGTAGCATCTTTGTCCCACCTTCCTTCAAACCTTCCATGTCTTTATTCAAATCTTCCATGCATTTCTTCCAACATGCTTTCATACCATTGATATCAGCTTCCATGGCATAGATAATACTATTTATCTTTTGCTTCTCTATAATATCATTTAACCTTATATTCAACTTTTGAAAGTCCTCAGTGTGCTTTTCCATTGAACCCTTTTTTTTTAGATTTATCAATTGGTTAAAGAAGGTGTTGCTCTTGGTATCCTCATAATGTGTTATCATTTCCTCCGTGAAAATTGACCATGTGACAAGTGGTTTACGAGAACAAACCCCTTTATACCATAAAAATTGATTTAGTTCTAAATAATTAGATGCAATACATACCATTTTTAATAGTGGTACACCATGTAGATCAAAATATTTCTCCATCTGTAGTATCCAATTTACCAGATCCTTGTCATCAAACTTCCTCAGATCACCTTTTCTTGATTTTAGGAGCTCGATATTGAAACAACTATAACTATGAAATTTCAGATCTTCTAGTTCTGAAATTACGACCTACAGTAGCCCTCTGCGTCCTCTTTCCAATGCCACTAGTCTGATTGAAATTGGATTCTCCAAGAAAGACTTATACACAATCTCCCAACATGACCTAATTATATACCTTTTCAGAAGAGAGAACTTGTAGGAAGTGCCATGTGTCACTGTTTTGACCTCTGGATCTGAAAAATATATATAGGAAACCAAATTCCATCCTCTTTTCATAGCTTCTTATGAAATTTCAATTAGAATCTTAGAGAGACATTTATGACGATTTTCCCCAGGTCAACTGTTTGGGATGGAATTCAGGAGCCTGTGGAAACCCTAAATTTCTTGGACTGTATCTCTGCAAATACAGTGAAACAAGATCTGAAATTCAGGCCTGAGCTTCAACAAGTTTTTGGTTTGGGTTTTAATTTCAGAGTCTAAAACTTTGTAGAAAAATAATTATATCAAAAATTCCATGATGACCTATTTGAGATGGAATTCTAGAGCTTGCAAAAACCCTAACTTCCTCAAAACATATCTCCGAAAATATAGTGGGAAAAGATCTTAAATTCAGACGCAAGCTTTAGTGCAATTTCAGCTCAAATGGATGTTTTGTTTAGCTTCTGAAATTTTGTAGAACAACATTTATAGTGAAAATTCCACGATGACCTATTTGGAGTAGTGAAAACCCTAGAATCCAAAGCTTTGATACCAAATGTTATGAAACCAGCTCACAAAAGGATAGAAAAGATAGATCAATGTCTTAGAAATAAGCCTATTCGAGGGGGAAAAGTCCTTTAAATTACACAAATGAATAATTATTAGATGATACAAATGACAAGACCTCCTTTCTATATATAGTAGTCTAAGGGGTCATAATATAATTAAAGCTGACATAACAATAATAATCTAAGGGAATAATAATAACAAGAGTGGGCTTCTATGGGGCACAATAATAACAATATTGGGACTACATGGGCACAACAATATAATAAGGGGGTTGTACTAATAAAAATAAGGGGTTACACTAGTAGTATAGGGACCTAACAGAGAATTCGACTGGGTGAGTCCTATGGTAGTACAGGACAAAAAACAGAAGGGTGAAATAAGAATATGCGTAGACCTCAGGAAGTTGAATGATGCCTATGTACATGATCCATTCCCAACGCCATTCACGGATGAAGTACTGGAGAATTTTGGCGATGAGGAAGCATAATCGTTCACGGATGGGTTCTTAGGGTACCATCAAATCAAGATCATGTTGGAAGATAGGAGCAAAACGACCTTCGCAGCATAATGGGGCTACTTTCAATACACCGTTATGCTGTTTGGGTTGAAGAATGCACCAACTATATTTTCGTGCATCGTGGTAGCCACGTTCAAAGAATACATCCACAAGATTTTAAAGGTCTATCTAGATGACTGGACTGTCTTTGGATTAGTTAAGCACCATGTAGCTAGCTTACGCTTGATTCTGGATACTTGCCACCGACACGCTAGCTATATTTTCGTGCATTGTGGTAGCTGCGTTCAAAGAATACATCCACAAGTTTTTATAGGTCTATCTGGATGATTGGACTATCTTTGGATTAGTGAAGCACCATGTAGCGAGCTTACACTTGATGCTGGATACTTGTTGCCAACACCAGATTACGCTGAACGTTAAGAAGTGCACATTCCTAGTTCCCTTTGGAAACCTGCTGGGACACGTGGTATGCAAACAAGGACTGATGGTGGACCCTGCGAAGATTGTCGTCATCCTAAATTTGGAATCACTGCGAAGTGTTAAACAACTGTGCATTACCTTGGGACACACTAGATACTATAGGAAGTTCATCAAAAGTTATGCCCAAATAACCGCGCTGATGGAAAAGTTATTGAAAAAAGATGTTACATATTGTTGGAATGATGATTGCATGAAGAGTTTGGATGTCCTGAAGGGGAAACTCGCCTCTACTCCAATCCTGATCTTCCCAAAATGGGATGTGGACTTTCATGTACATGTTGATGTGTAGTGTATCGCGTTGGGAGTCATACTCACACAGGAGGCCGTAGAGGGTGTGGATCACCCGATCATGTTTGTGAGTCAAAGATTGTCCAAAGTAGAAAAGAACTACTCTACCACCGAGCATTAGGGGTTGGCAATGGTGTATGCACTCCAAAAATACTGACACTATTTACTCAAGGGACATTTCAATATGTATACCGACCATTCTGCATTGAAATACATCGTGAATAAGCCTGTGTTGGGAATGGGGGGGGGGGCGCATATGTAGATGCCTCTTACTATTTCAAGAATATTCAAGAATATGATTTTGAGGTCATAGTCAAGCCGGGGCGCCTAAACGTAGAGCCATATCACTTGTCATGAATTGAGACAGGTGACAAACTCACGAATTTGGAGGGACTAGTTGATGCACAACTCTTTGCAATGTGCATCGCAGACAGACACTTCGAAGATATAATCCATTTTCTAACATTAGGGACTATGCCAAAGGAATACTCAGTCCAACAGAAGAAGGAATTGGTGGTGCACATGGTGGACTTTTCTGTCATCACAGGGCACCTTTACAAGATGGGCAACGATGAGATATTGTGAAGATACATACGTGAATTTGAACGAGGTTAGATCCTCATGGAAGCACATGGGAGCATTGTATGACGACACTATGCAGGATGCGCGACTGCACTAAAGATTCTTCAGGTAGGGTTATGGTGTTTGACCCTATACCACAATTCAAAAGCGCACTGTAAGGCTTGCAATATATGTCAAAGGATTGGAAAACCATCATGAAGGGATGAGATGGCACTAAATCCCCAAATGACACTGCAGTGGATTGAAAAATGGGCAATTGACTTTGTGGGCCTAATCAAACCTCAGGGAAAGACGGGTGCATGCTACATCATCACCATGATGGATTACCTGACACAATGTGCAGAAGCACAACCGGTCAAGGACTGCATGACCACTACGACTGCGAATGTTTTGTTCGAAAAAGTGTTAACACGATTTGGCTATCCGAAAATCTTAATGAGCGATCAAAGAACACATTTCCTAAATGGAACCATCAGCATGCTCCAGTTGTATCACTAGAAAAGTACACTGTACCACCCTCAAGCCAACAAAATATTGGAGACTGTGCTGACCAAAGTATGTAACGCACAGTGAAATGACTGGGACCTTCACGTACCTGCCATCTTATGGGCATACAAGACAACATGCAAGAAATTGACGGGACAGACACCTTTCCGGTTAGTCTAAGGCATAGAAGTTGTCATGGAGATGGAATAAATCGTACCTTGTCTGCGAATAACAATGCTCACAGGCATGATAGACCGCGAAGCTCTGGAAGAAAGGCTAACGCAATTAGAAGAACTCAAGGAAGAATGGTTTCTGGCTGGCTTTCATCAGCAAGTACAAAAGCAGCATGAAAAGGCCTAGCACAACTACCATATCAAGTTTCGCACCTTCAAGGTAAACGACTTAGTACTGCTGTATGACAATAAGTTTGAAAAATTTCCGAGAAAATTTCGAATGCACTAGCTGGGACCATATGTGGTAAAGGAGGTCACAGATGGAGGTGCGGTCCAGCTAGTCAAACTAAATGGAGAACCCTTCCTAGGCAAAGTAAATGGAATTCGCTTGAAACACTACATTGGTGGGCCAGCTCTTTGACTAACTGGCTGAAGTACAATCTTTGCGACTCGAGGAGCCGGACAAGGGTGCGAGACTATAAACACATGCACAAGATGCTGATACCAAGGTAAGGACACGATTAAGACAGGAGGATTCAAAAGCAAGAATGCAGCAGGTCCAGCAAACCACAGAGCAGTGCGCCATGGACCTCCGAGCAGTACGTGACCAGTTGGAGGGGCTCCACGCCAAGATCGCCACACCAACAGAGTGACTCAAGACGAGTCACAATGATTGTGTTGGGGGCCCGTTGGGCATGGAATCCCCCACAGCATGGTGTGGGGTTCAAAGCCCAAGTTTTGGTCAAATGTATTGTAATACTCCACGAATTATGGGCATGGAGCACTGAAGTGTAGGATGAGTCATAGGGTTGTCTGCCCTAAGAATTGTAAAGTAATGTAATGTCATGTCAGCCTACCCATGGTCCACAGACCATGGGATTGTATAAATAGAGCGAGGCTCTAAGTTGTAAAGAGAGAGAAGAGGAAAGATAAATATACATGGTTCAATCATAGAGTAAGAGTCTAATTGTATTGGGTCGTAGTAGTAGGAAGAGGCTCTGCAGCTGAGTGCGTAGAGGCTTAGTAGAGTCTACAACTAAGTGCGTGAACCCTGCAGCTGAGTGCGTAGGGCCGTGTCGAGTCTGTAATCTTGATCAAAGAATAATAAAGAGAAGTTGATTCCTAATCTTGTGTATATGCTTTTTCATTGCCTTCTTTACATTTATACTGTTTTATTTATCGCGTGCACTGATATGATTGCTAGATATGTTGTAATAATCACTAGCCTTACACAAATAAGTTAAGTAATCGGGTAATAATAGATTAAATAGAAAGGAACTTGGGTATAATACGTGTTGCATCATAAGTAGGGATGCGCGGAAGCAACATCATAAGTTGCGAAGGAATAACAAGTGTGCATAGCGACGTGTTCGAAGGGTCAAACTGCGGACCTCTAGAAGCTCATCAAACATCCCCAGGGTGCAGAAACCTGGTTCTAGTACCCTCCCATACTACTTCAGGTGAGACCTCAGTCCACGCTCCACGGACTATTGCTGCAAGGGCCAGTAGTACCAGGATTTTCTTGGTTGAATCACCTCTGAACCTGGGTCAGGCCCATACAAGCCAACAGAAGTCCTATAGATATTTTTTGCATTATCTTCAAAGCCCCATGATGCAAATGGTCCAACCGCCTATGGCACAACTCGCCAATGTCTTGGCATTGCACTAATTCTGCTTTCGTACTTAACGCTGCACAATCATCTACCTCTAGTTTATAGAGATTATTCACCTGAATACCTATCTTCTTGGTATGACCCATGGCTATGTGTCTTAGGAGCACCTTTCCTTTACTGAAGAAAACATCATAGAAATTCTACAAATTCTCTACAAATCTACCTTTGAGATCTCTATAAAAAATCTCACTATAGATTAACTTGATAATGTAATATACCAAAGCAAAATACTATAATCTACTTCTTTTACCAATTTGCGGAATCTTAAAAGATCGAGATCAACCAAGCTGAACACATATAACCATAAGAAGAAGAATCAATGCACATGAAACAAAGAAAATACACAAGGGAAAGCCTCAGCTAAAAACCCCACTATCTGTATTATCATACAAGGTGGAAATACATCAGAAATATACAAAGCCTTAGCTCTCACAACTAGCTAGCTCTCAGTACAATCCTCCTGGCTGCTCACAGGAAATCAAGGCTTCTCACAAGCCTTCCTCTCTACCCTCCAAGCTCCTATTTCCTTGCATAGTTTCTTCTGGGTGATCCTCCTGTTACCAAGTGGAACACTGATCTCTTACGCTGATCTCACACCCTGTCAAAACTGCGCAATTCTTTTATGCATTAATCCTTCTAAATGCATGAGTTTCCTTTATAGGAAAACACATGCAACTGATACTACATTGTCCTTAAAATTTAGCTCAATTGGGTCTTTCTCATAATAGACATGCATGATTTTCTGATGAGGGAATCTTCAGTTATCTAGAGTACACTAGTTGAGTGCATGCATGCATCAACTAACTGATAACTCACAATTAGTTCCTCAAACATTTTGGAGCTAATTTAACTGGACTTAACTCAGTAAACTGAGTTAACTAATTACAACTCAAACATAACTCAATCTTATCTCCTTAATAAAGGGATAATCTCCTTAATTTAAGGGATAACTCTTGCATGACTTCAGAAATACTTATAACTTCAATTTCTCCAACTAATTAATCCATAACAAATTAATTAATTATTTCCAAGCAACTGGTGAGACTAAATTCAATTTTAATTCAAGGACAAATTAAAATTGGAATATTCTTGTTGCAACATTTCAACAAGACTTAGAAAGAAATATATAAATATTTCATGTAGGCTTACGAACTCCAAATATTCTTTATTGTAACTCTAACACCTCCCGTAAAATGTAGGGAGGAAATAAAGAATAAAAGCAAAGAATGGGTCCTCACAAAAAGGTGTACTTAGGTACCCATGTACAACCTCTCATAAGAAAATGAAAGGAGAAAAGCCCATAAAAAAAAACTCCACTCAAAACGGAGTATGTAAGAAAATAAAGAAAGAAAGAGAAAAATTAGGAGGTGAGGGAAGGATGACTCAAGATGACCCCCGAAGGAAAACTTCCTCCACTCCAGTCATTTGTTGTAACTAAAGAAACCTTGGTAATACCAAGGAATTTGTGAAAGTATCTACTACTTGTTATTTAATAAGTACATACTCTAGGCTAAGAATTCCATCTTGAATAAGTTGGTGAATGAAGTGCATATGGAGCTCAATATATTCGTCCTTTGATGCTCCCCAAAATTTCTAGAAATATGTATTTCACTTTCATTATCACACCAAAGAAGAGCAGGTCGATCCCACTGAATGCCAAACTCAAGAAATAATTATTGTAGCCAAAGAGCTTCTTGATAATCATCTTATGGCGTAGATATTGTAATCATTGATTTTTTCTTGTAGGGCCAATCAATAGGAGTAGAACCAAGACATGAAACAGATTTAGAGGTGGAATTCTGATCATCCATTGATCCATCCCAATCAAAATTTATGAAATCCATAAGCTTAGGAGAACCAATATTATATTTAATGAAAAAATTATGAAGCTTCCTTAATATATCTTAGAATATGATTCACTCATTTCTAGCAACTTTAATGAGAATCCTAAGGGAATTTAGAAACCAAGTATAATGCATAAGTAATGCCAAGTTGGGTGTGTGTCAAATAGAGTAGACTTCCTACCAGTTGGTGATACAATGTAGGATCCACTTGTTGGGAGGAGAAACTGGTGGTAGGAGTAACACTAGATTGGAAAGGAGTAGCCACAATCTCATAATTAGCCATGCCAAAGCGCAAAAGTAAATAACGAGCATATTTTTGCTGGAAGATGGTAATCCCTTCTGAACACTAGTGAACATGCAAGCCAAGAAAATAATGTATCAAAACAATATCCATCATATCAAATTGTCCCATCAATGCTTGCTTAACATTCTAAAGATGAAGAAATCCATATGAGGATCAAATCATCCACATACAAAACTACAATCAATAAATAAGAGCCCTATCTTTGAGTGTTAAATGTAGGATCAAAATGACAAAAATTAAACCCATAAGAAAGAAGAAAATGAAGTACCTTCTCATACCAAAATTTAGGAGTTTGTTTGAAACCATGCAAGGAACACTAAATCCTACAAACAAGTGAATGTTCCTATACAAAAATAGGGGGCTACTCCATTTAAATATCCTCATGTAGGTACCCACACATAAAGCCACTCTTTGTTGGAATTTGAGTAGCCATGTTTGGTATTTTCATATTAAGAAGAAATGGAATATTTGAATTAATATTTAATGTCTCCTAAACTACTCAATTCAGACTCCTATTGTTCAAGTCAGCCAGGCCCATTTGGAGGAGCCCTTTTGACCCACTTTGAAAACTATATATAGGATATAACTTCTCCTCATTTGGACATTGACTTTTGTCATGGTTATCACTGATCCAACGAAGTTAGAAGTAGTAGAAGGGGGCAAAAATCAAATGGAAAATGAAGGTTTGAAGCTTGATCTTGTTATTAGTTACTAGTTTGTCTATTATCTTGATGTTGTTATTTTTAATGAATTGATGAATGTTGAACTCTCTCTTTGATAAGGAAAGATTTCTTCGTTTTCCCCTTGTGGGTTTCTTCCCTAGTCTTGGGCCTAATTTTTTGTGTTTCTTCTCTCATTGTCTCATGGTTATTTTTACTGCTCTTTCATGTTTAATGGTTGAAATGTTCTTGTGTAAATTCTTAATAATATAAGATGTTATACATATGCAATTGAAGCTAACTAATCATTGGAAGTAGTTATTGTTGAAGGAATTTTTTTTAGTTTGTTTCTCCTAGAAAAATTAACATGGTTTCAGAGAAATGAGTTAAAGAGAAGTTGTGAAAAAAGAATCTGAGTTTTCTCTGATGAAGCGTTGAATTCCTATGGTAAATTATTTTATTTGGACCAAGGTTATAAATTTTATTAATAAGCTAAGGTTTAGTAAGAGCTAAAGCTCTGTGGTATTCTTCAAGTCCAAGCCTCCTCCTTCATGAACAGATCTGAGCTCCCTCATTCCTTTGATTTCAGATAGTTATCTCTATGACAAGCAAGCTTCTCTAACACCTTTTGGCACCTCGGTGGCACCTTTATGTGAGCTATGTGGAACCTCTTATGGAAGTCCTGTAGAATCTAGTTACTATAGAAATATGTGAGTTTTTGGAAAGTTTCTCTATGGAAATATGTGAGTTATGTGTTAAGTTTCTCTATGAAAATATGTGAGTTATGTGGGATTACTATTTCATGTTTTGTGGTATCATCAAATGTGAGTTCTGCAGCAAGTATCTATGTGGTTCATATGAGCTTATATGTGGCACTATTCTCTAATCATGCGAGGATCTCTATGGATCTATTTTCTATGGTTTATACGAGCTTCTTTGTGGCATTTTCTCCTATGGTATGTAAGCTTATCTATATGGTATGTGAGTTTCTTTGTGACAATATTATATGTGGGGTTCTCTATGGATCCTTATCCTTGTGAGGCAAAGTTTAGTGGCCCTCCTAATTTCCAAACCTAAGGCTATATATGTGTGTGTGTGTGTGTGGAACCATGCAAGTTTATGAAGCAAATTACACTAAGAGTTTGAGCCTAATTGCGCCGAGTTACAATGATACTATTGTATCTCTCTCGTAATACCATTCTACAAATTCTATTGAGAAAACCGAGATCAGTCATGCAAGTCTCTTTGGAATTGAAGAAACTATAATTTTTACCATCCCTATGAAACATATCTCTATGGCATCTGAATTACATGATATCTATGGTATTGATTGTTCAATAATGCGAATGATCCATGACTTTACATGATCTAAACTTGAGGTTACGGTTGAGTGACCTCCATACATTCAAGTGTGGTAAATCATTGTGACTATCTCTATGTTATTGAAGGAGGGCCGAGAAACATGGAGTATATTGTAGGCCAAATATACCTCTCTTAGGACTGAGTTGCTTGTAATCTAAGTAGAGGATGCAAAAGTCAAAATTGAATGTAAAACCACCTTGCCACATCTACCCAAGTAACCATCTAACCAAGGTAAACATGTAACGAATAGTTACTATGATATGATTCACCTCCCCATGTGTTAGTTAAGGAAGTTGAACCAATGGAATGCACCACACAGACCTTCTAGACATACTATAAAACCCCCATGAGCTATCCAAACCTTCTAGGTGACTAGCCCATAGACAAACTAACCTTCTACTGCATTAAACCCTCATTCTCTCCCATAGCATGGTCATGAGTGCGACTGGAATCCTATAGTCGCTCCAAAATCATGGAAATGCATGCGATTGGGGACTTTCCCAGGTAGGTTTGTGCCTGTAACTCCAAACTTTGTCCCAATTTTCAGGGCTAGGGCTCAAATCTCTTCCCAGAACTCCATGAAACTTCCAGAAATGAAATATATCATCAGAACAATGATACAAGTACAAATACTTGAATAATGACTTGAATGGACCCCTAATAGGCATTGTAAGAATTTCGTTAAACATGTCACAAATATGCATTCTACATGTTTAAACAACAGATCTGAGCATAGGGGTCTCATACTTATCTGAGAACCACTAAGAAGCATTGATTCCTCATCACAATAATTGCATTACCATATATCAAGTCACATTTTCATTGTTCATTCAATTATTAAACAAAACATGATGAGAGCCATACATTTTCACTATCATAAAAGTCATTCATAAATAGCATATAAACAACAGAAATATCAAGGATATAACAACCATATAAGCCACATATAAACAAGTATATTTACCCATAAAATACCAAGGAGAAAGAGTGCTCTTATTGATGACTGCATAAGTCTACCAGGTATGGGACTTCCATGAACCAATCAATAGTCGACTATGCTGAACAAAATATTTCTTTCATCCAGTCAGCCCCATACCATATTCCAAGCATGAATGTCGGATATCATAAAAAAAATCAGTCAAAACCATTTAGGGATTCCAGAGGAAAAATCACCTCAACCCTTAACCATTGATTCCACCTCATGGTTAGACATCACTAAACATCACCAAATTGGTCTCTACCCAAGCTATCCAAGGCTCTAGAGTGTTTGTTACAATCAAGGTTTCTAGGAGAAGTAACTCAACCCACAGCTATTGTCAGGCTTCCATAGTGTTTTTCCAACCATGGCTTCGAGGACTAGTAACTCAACCCACTATGTGATTCCATAGTGTTTTTCTAACCAAGGCTTCTTGACTATTAACTCAACCCAAGCCATTATAGGGCTTCCAAAGTGTTTGTCCAACCAAGGCTTCTAGGAACTAGTAACTTAACCCATGGCCAAAGGCATACAAAAAGCAACCAAAACACAAAAGTAAAACCCACAACACCATGGCTATCGAGGAAATGGAAAGGGTAGGCAAATAAATTGTCAATCTAGGCAATCCTCTATGCCAATGACAGATCGTAACCAAGAAACCACATGCATAAGCCATGCATGCCAAAACTAGAGAGGAAAACATACATGTAACTTGATACCTTCAATCAAAACCCAATTTAGTTTTTGATCCTGATGTCCTCTTGTTCTTTCCCACTCTTCCCTTTCCTTCTTACTCCAAAAGTCCAAGTATGTCACATTCCTCCAAGAGTGCTCCAAGAAAACTCTAACTGTCTAAGAGAATAAGGGACAAAGAATAGAGAGAGAGCTCCAAAACTAAACTGACAAAAGTCTATGAACTAATCCTCTTAAGCCTTTTTATTAATGTGGCCTCTATTTTCTTCATTTTCCATTATTTTCCTTCATTTTCATCCTCACATGCAACATGTGACCTTTCACCTCCCTTTTCTCCTAATTTCCATTATTTTAATAAATAAAATGCAGATAAATGCCTCATGCCTTTCCAAATCCTTTTCCATTTTCTTTTCCAATTTCCTTAGCCATTGATTTATCACAATTGATCCCCATCACTATGTTTCTTCCCAACATTCAACTTGGAATATGTGTCCCATGACCAAGGTCTTATTTTACCTTTATTAGTTTTGACATGGATTTTTGACTAGGGTTGTTACAAAACCCTCCCCCTTGGGGGAACACTATCCTCAGTGCTTAATGACACCTACAACCATAAGATTTATGTAAGAAAAATGTACTTCCCATGGAGCTTTATAAATTAGCTCATTACAGTGTTTACAATGATCAACCCACTTAGAAGTAAACCAACATGAAAACATGACAAATATAACATCATAATGACATGACACCCATACTACTTATTTGAGCTTTATAATATAGTTCATAGCAGTATTTACATCCTTATACATATGTACATATACCAAAACATCATGTCAAAGCATGTACCAAAACATATACCAAAGACATATACCAAAACATTTGCTCAACCAACGAATAGAGAAGGATACATAACATGCATCTGATCCTCCATCTCCAATATAACTTCATCAGGCCCAAAGTGCTTCCACTACACTTTAACGTGTTCGATTTCTTGGTTCCGAAGTATGAGCATCCTTCTCTACAAAATGCAATGAGGTTCCGGTTAGAATTCGCCTTCTGGATCTACCTACAATACATACCAATCAATCACATGATCAATATCTTTAACATACTTCTTAAGCAATGACACATAGAAAACATCCTAGACTTTCACTATAAGAGGTAATGCAAGTCGAAAGGTTACTAGCCCAATCCTCTGAAGAATCCTGAAAGGTCCACAAAACTGGGGTGCCATCTTAGTAGACGATCCAATCTGCAAGAGTTATTTTTCAGCTTGATGCACAAGTACACCTGCTCCCCAACCTGAAACTCCTTAAATAACCTATTTCAATCTACATAACTTTTATGCCTATCCTGTGCTACTTTCAAATTCTTCTTGATTACCTGCATTTCCTATTCCAGTTCTGCCAAATATCTAGTCCTATCAATACCATGTTAACTAGATCACTCCAACTAATAGGAGTATTACAACTTCGACCATAGAATGCCTCAAATAGACTCATCCTCAAATATTCCTGATACATATTGTTGTAAGAAAATTCTACCAGTAGAAGATACTCTTCCCACTTTCACTGTTGATGCATCACATGCATACTAAACATATTCTCCAATATCATGTTGACCCTCTACGTGTGTCCATCTGTGTTTGGATGATAAATTGTGTTGAAGGCCAACTTTGTGCCCAACCCTACAAATAACTCTTTCCAAAACCTATAAGTAAACTTAGCATCCCTATCTAACGTAATATTCTTCGAGACACCATGCAACCTCACTACATCTCTGATGAAAATTTGTGCTACATTGTTCGTTGAGTATGTAGACTTCACTGGAATGAAGTGTGCTACCTTCGTCAACCTGTCCACCACAACCATGATGGAATCATGCTTCCTAGATGTCCTTGGAAAACTTGTGACAAAGTCTATGGAAATGAGCTTCGATTCCCATTCTGGAATTGGAATCGGCTATAGTAGTGCACCTGGATGCTTACACTCTTCCTTCACCTACTAACAATCCAAGCACCTAGCCACAAATTTTTCCACGTCTCTCTTCAAATTCAGCCAATAGTAAAAATTATTCACTGTTTTTAGTGTCTTCTGATAGCCTGGTTGACTTGAATATGGTTTTGCATGAAACTCCCTCAAGATCACCTTCTTGAACTCACTGTTGTCTGGCACATATATCCTATCTCTAAACATGACCAACCCTCTACTGTGAGATAATAATCTGCATCCCGTGCACCTTTACTTGCACTTGTACCTATACTTATACCTGCACTTGTACCTATTGTAACTTGTGCCTAAGCTCCATGTACTTGTTAGCTTACTGACCAGCCTGTAAGATCCTATCCTGTAGATTTTCTCCATAGGTGCTCATAACTACTATATGATTCACCTGTATCTACATGCTAAGAGCATCTCCAACCTTGTTCTCCTTACCTTTAATAGACCTGATCTCAAAGTCAAATTCACTAATCATGGCCAACCATCTATCTTTCTTGGCATTAATATTCGGTTAGTTAAATAGATACCACAATCCACTATGATCACTTATTAATACAAATCATCTTCCAACAAGATAGTACCTCCACACCTTCAATGCATGAATGATCGTTGCCAACTCAAGATCATGTATTGGATAGTTCTTCTCATGCTCATTTGTTTTCTATTTCTCATAGCACACTACTTGTCCTTCCTACATAAGGACACCACCAAGCCCTCTCTTGCAAGACTTTGTACATACCACAAACTCTTTGTCTAGATCTTAGATCTTTAGCACTGGAGCATGTGCCAAAAACTACTTTAACTACACAAAACTAGTTACACGTTCCTCTCTCCATTCAAACCTCTTTCCTTTCCTTTGCAATGATGTGTTATGATATGCAATTTGGGAGAAGTTCCTGACGAACCTTTTGTAATACCATGCTAACCCCATGAAGGTTCTCACCTCATCCACATTCTTAAGAGTTTCCCACTCCATGATAGCTCTTACCTTTTCTAGGTCCACTGATATTCCTTCCTTGGAAACCACATGTCCCAAGTAATGTACCTCAGTCTGAAAGAAATTGCACTTGCTAATATTAGAATACAATTGATTCTCTCTCAATGATCTCAATACTGCTACTAAATGTTCGACATGTTCTTCTTCATTTTTATAATATACCAATATATCATCAATGAACACAATAATATACTTGTCCAAATAAGGACACGACACACTATTCATCAAGCACATAAAATTAGTTGGAGCATCAGTCAAACCAAATGGAACTACAAAAAACTCACAATGTCCATACTTGGTCTTGAAAGATATCTTGATAATGTCATGTTCTTTAATGCATACCTGATGATATCCGTATCTCAGATCAATCTTCAAGAAATTTGTTTTTATCTTCAACTAATCGAACAAATCATCAATCCTCGGCAATGAATACTTATTCTTGATGGTCACTTTGTTCAACTGCCTGTAATCAATGTAGAACCTAAGAGTACCATCTTTATTCTTCACAAACAGTATCAGTGCACCCCATGGTGATACATTTGGCCTAATGTATCCCTTGTCCAAATTTTCCTTCAACTGTAGCTTCAAATCTACCAACTCCAGTGTGCTCGTCCTGTAAGGCGCCTTAGATGTTGGTGCTACCCTTGCTACCAACTTAATAGATAAGTCTACTTCCCTGTGAGGTGATAAACTTGAAATCTCTATGAGAAATACATCCTAAAATTGTTGAGAACTAGGTACCTGCACAAAAAATCTACATCCCCAACTTTGTTACCTTTGTCACTAGAAATATGCACTACAAATAACACACACCCTTTCCTATGACTGCACTTGGCCTGTATAGATACCATCATTCTCACTGATGTTTCTTTCTTCTTACTCTGCAAGTCTTTGTGTTCCCCATTATCATCCAGACTCTCAATATCCTTCTCATAAAAATCCCCTTGGCCCTATAAAGGTACAACAAGCTCATACCCAACAATATATTGTATGATGCCAATGACAATACATTCAGATGTGTTGATGTAGCACAAGCTCTTACCTAATGATGAACTCGCTTCTTTGTACGTCTAGCCCAATGAACTAAACAAGACTCTACATGTAATTATTTATTCAAACCACACTTATCCACCAGGTCAGGATTAACATAATTATAATTAGATCCAGGGTCAGTTAAAATAGAAACAACATGATCACAAAGCTTACCGTCCATCTCCATAATAGATGCCTAGTGATTTGCCTGCTTATTATCCAACTTTGTAAAGATCCTAGGAATACTTTGTCCAAAATCTCCCACTGAATCTGCCTCCTAAGCATTGTAGAACTGTTGTCTACCACTCCGATGTTGTGGAAAATCTCTCCTACAATGCTCTCCTCCACAATTCCAACACTATAAAAGATTCCAACCTTCATCCTTATTTTGCTACTTAGATCAAAGTCCCTGTCCTCTGTCAGGTGCATTAAACTTCTTAGATGGTGTTTCATTCTCTTTATTACCTTTACATTGAGGTATTTCTCACTTCTTTTCCCATTTTCCTTGGTTATTTGCATTACCTTTCTAGTTTGACTTAGTCTCAAATCTGCACTTTGATTTCTCATAACAATGCTTTAGCTTCCGAATGTTCTCCTCCAATGATCTAGGCTCATCAAACTCATTCTTGTCTTTGAATGCTATTGGAAACCCACTGATGAATCTATGAATATTTTCCTTTGCCTCCTTTAGGTGAGGCACATACCTGAACAACTCTAGAATTATTCTAGTGTACTCCTCATCGGTCATAAATCCCATCTTCAGCTATAAAATTCCTTTGTCATGCCATCATAGTATCTCTCTAATAGATACTTTTTCTGGAATAGCCTCTCAAACTCATTCCAGGTTAATTCCTCTGCATAAATATCTCTAACTTTCTTTACATCTTCCCACGTGATATCTGCTTTACCTTTAATCTATCTGTTTTGGACTTCATGTTCGTTGAGTAATCATGTAATATGAAAAAATTATTCATTCCAAGCAACCATGCTTTACTAACCATCACCATATTTGTTTCTACCTAAACTATCTAGGGCTCTAGAGCATATGTTCCAACTAGGGCTTCCAAAACTAGTAACTCAACCCACAGTTGTTGTCAGGCTTCCAAAGTGTTTTTCCAACCAGGGCTTCTAGGACTAGTAACTCAATCAACCCAAGTCTTTTAGAGCATTTTTCCAACCAAGGATTCTAGGACTAGTAACCCAACTCAATTTGTTACATGGCTACCAAATAATTTGTCAAACCAAGGCTTCCAGGAACTAGTAACTCAACCCACAAACAAAGGCATAATAAAACCAACTAGAAAAAAAAAACCCACAACACCATGGATATCCAGGAAATAGAAAGGCTAGAAAAATCCATTGTCAATCCATGCAATCCTCCATGCCAATGACATATCATAACCAAGAAACCACATGCATATGTCATGCATGCTAAAACTAGTGAGGAAAACATACATGCAACTCAATCCCTGCAAGAAAAACTGACTGTAGCTATTGATCTCGATGTCCTCTTATGATTTCCTTGTCTTCCTTTTCCTTCTTTCTCGAAAATTCCAAGCATGCCACACTCCTCCCAAAGTGCTCCAAGAAAATTCTAAGTGTCCAAGAATATGAGAGATAGAGAATAGAGAGAGAGATTCAAAACTGAACTGACAAAAGTCTCTGAACTAATCCTTATAAGACTCTTTATTAATGAAGCCTTTATTTTCTTCATTTTTGATCTGATTCTCACCCTACGAGTGACCTCAATTGAAGATTTAATAAACAAAGGTATTACAGAATCATGTGTTGGTGTGTGTTCCGTGTGATTGAAACAACGGATCGATCAAATTGCCAATACACAGACATTTTGAATGGAAAGATAACAGAGAAATACAATAAGCAATACTAGACGCAAACAAATTTTAATAAGGAGTTCACCCTAGTCTCCATGGCTACGTTTCCGGTCCAGCTTCAATGGTGGCCTTGTTTTATTGTGTCTTTAAGCGGAGAATTACAAATGCAGGGACTCAGTATGAGTTCTCCTGAAGCAGATTTTGCTTGGCAGGGTGGTTCTAGGATTCCCCAAGCCACTTGGAGTACACAGACTCTTATTCCTCCTACCAACTCTGGGACTCTCGGTCTACAGTGGAAAGAGTCAACTGTGATGCTCAATCCGGACAGATTCCTCTATGGAAAGCCTTGATTCTTCAAGCTCTTTGGTGCTCGATGCTGCCTATGGTCAGCTCGGCCCTCTGTCTCCTCTACTTGTCTCCTCTGCTTGGCTTTAATGCTCTTTGTGCTCAGTCCTCCTCTAAGGGTTCACTGTTCACTATCTCTTTTGGTCGCTTGGACTCTTCGATCTGAATATCTCGTCTAATCTCCTATTCACTGTCTCTGCTCATGGCTTTAGCCATTCGACTTCTGTGTCTTTTTGTTTCCTCTTTCCTCTCCTTCCTGCATCGATTCGCCTGTCGCCTGTGTGCTTGGAATTCCCTGTTCGGTGTTAGCATAATGCTCAGGAAGTAGCCACGTGTCTCCATCAGAACTGTGCCAGCCCACTTGTCGATTCGTTGCTTTCTCCACCGTGGCGTTCAACGGATTTTAAATCCTCTTAAATCGCGGCTTAATCCCCTGTCAATTCCACTCTGTCTATCAGGTGCAATCTCAGCCGTCCAATCTAGGCTCCTCCAGATCCAACGCCATTCGCACATTGAGTGTGGTTGACTTGCTCGACCGATAACGCATGATCACGGTGGTTTTTCTCTCTCCTCCGCTGCCATGCGTTGATCACTGATTGTGATCGCTCCGCTTTCTCCAAAACCACTTACCATTCAAGGGCATCCCAATCAAACTGTCGGTTTCCAGGCTATGGGTCCCACCGTCGTACGCTGGCGCTTGTTACCTTTTTCTGCCCACGGTCCCATAGCTCCCAACGTGACCAAGCACTTAAGCTCTACCATTTCGGCCCTGTTTTCCCAGCAATGCACGTTAGCACTAAGCGCTAACGCGCATCGAAAACCAACTCCTTTTCCTGATCCGGGGCTCTTAGGGGCTATTTTGACCTCCTGCGCAGTCTCCATGTGCCTCGATCAGCGCGCTTTGACCGAGGTCCTCGTCATTCCACGCCAGCTGCCATGGCCACTAGTTCAGGTTGTTTTCAATTGTGGTTTGGATTCTTCAAGGATTCGTTTGAAATGTTTTAGTCGTGATTCTATGATAGTCATTTATGGATCCGATTCAGACGACCTCCCAATTGAAAAGCTTTTGGACCACCAAAAGTTGGTTTTCTTCAAGCATCGGCTAAGTGACGAAACTACTATCTCACTTGTCCAATCTCAATCCACTTTGCACTGCTCGGATTCGAACCTTTTAGCCCAATCTTGAGGTATTCCACCTATAAACTCCACGTCGTCCTTACCTTCATGTCCAACACTATGTCTTCCTGTAACTCATTAAGGTATTCAGGTAGTAGGTCATCAACAGAAGGTAATTGACTTTGCTCTTTAGGGTCCTCAATCATTGAAGGTTCAAAAAACCTCAAACAATCTGCATTTACGACTAAGTAGATGTGCATGTAAGCTGGTAGATCAAGGCGAAAAGCATTCTCACCAATCTTCTCATGTATCCTGAAGAGTCCATACCTGATAGGTTTTAGCTTTTTACCTTCACCTTGCATTTTGTCCTTGCTTATATATAGCCAGACTTGGTCTCCAACTTGGAAACTATGCTCCATCTGATGCTTATCATGCCTAGCCTTGTACTTGGCCTGGCTCTTTTCCAACTGTTCCTGTACTGCTTGATGGATCTACTAGATCTGTTCAATGAACCTAATTGCCTTGTCCACATCACTGTGTCCATCAACCCTGGTATCTTTACTAAAGACAAAATCCAAGGGAGACCTTGGTATGAAACCAAAACAGTTCTCAAAAGGAGATCTCTATGTAGAAGAGCGTTTGGCTCTATTGTAAGCATGTTGCACGTAGCACAAGTGCTCATCCCAAAGCTTAGGATGTTTGCTGCAATATCCTCTCAGTAGATGGATCACCGTCCTATTAACTACTTCTGTCTGGCCACCTGTTTGTGGATGAAAAGCTGTGATTTTCTTTAATTTGGTGTCCAGTAGTTCCCACAGACTTGACCAAAACTTCCCCACAAATCGGATGTCTCGATCAGATATAATAAAAGTGGGTAATCCAAAATGAACCCATACATGTTCAAAGAACAATTTTACAGTTTGTTCAACTGTAATCTATTTACTACAGGGTACTAAAATACACATTTTGCTGAACCTATCCACAACAACATATAGATAGTCATGACCTTTACTAGATTTAGGCAGTCCCCCAACAAAATCCATGGAAATGCTTTCCCAAGGGTGAGAAGGAACTGGCAAGGGAGTGTACAAGCCTAGTTACATGTTGTTGGGCTTACTTTTAGCACACATAGCACACCCCTTCTTGACCAATAGAAGAACCTTTGCAGCTGTGCAACTGTTTTACATTACCCCAAAATGACCTAATATCAGAGAAGTGTGGGCTTCCCTAATTATCTTTACTCTTTCAGTTTGTGGAATGCAGAGTTTCCCACAATGATATAAGAGTCAGTGCTTCACACGATAGTCCAATTCTTCCACTCTTTTGTCTTGACTCAAAGTTGCATACACATCTTTAAATTCCATGTCTTGAGCATACTATTCTATGTAGCTTTCATGCAGCACAAAATTATGCTCAAGTATGGTAGATGCATTTATAATGGGTCTAGATAACATATCTGTAGCCTTGTTATGTATGCCCTTTTTATATCTGATGACTAAATGGAACTATTGTAGAAAACCCATCCATCTGTAATGTCTTGATTGTTGCAGCTTAGTTTGGGAGTGTAGATATTGAATTGGTTGATGATCAATGTGTATTAATCTCTTTGCCCATTAAGTAATGTTTCCACTTTTTCACACTCTGAACTAACACATACAATTCTTTATCATAGGTAGGATAGTTAACTACTGCAGGATTAAAAGTCTTAGAATGATAACATATGGGTTTACTGTGCTATGTCAACACTGCTCCCATGGCATAGTCACTGGCATCAATTTGGATCTCAAATGGTATTTGTAGATCTGGCAGTGCTAGTACAGGTGCTGTACTAATTTTTTCTTTCAAGGTGTCGAAGGCTTTTTGCTGTTTGCCTCCCCACTGAAACACTTTGTTCAATCTTGTCAAAGCATGTAAGGGAGCTGCAATTGAGGAAAAATTTGAAATGAATTTCCTCCAATATTGTGCTGCTCCTAAGAAGCTTCTCACTTCGATAGCAAACTTGGGCTTAGGCCAGTCTATGATGACTGCCACTTTAGAGGGATCTATTTTCAATTCACCTCCCCCTACTATATGACCCAAATAATTTAGAGAGGTTTTGCAAAATTAACATTTAGAGAGTTTAACATAAAGTTTTTCTCTTTTCAAAACATCTAATGTCTGCTTAACATGCTTTAAATGTTCTTCCCACGTTTTACTGAAAATCAGAATGTCATCCAGATACACAATA
>APFE030260965.1:51216-102469 GCA_000404065.3 Pinus taeda | reverse complement strand
CCTTTGATCAGTGTTTCACCTGTATCAAGATCACGAACACGACATCCATTTGATCTAAATATTACCTCGGTTCCTTGATCACACATCTGGCTGACACTCATAAGATTATGCTTCAATCCATCAACATACAAAACATTTCCAGCTTTGACCTTTTCCTTCAACTGAGCAGTGCCTTTTCCTTTTATAGCTGCAGGAGTATCATTTCCAAAAGAAAATTTCTTTCCCTTTTCTAAAGCAGAATATGATTCAAGTTTTTCTTTATCACCTATCATATGCTTCGAACATCCACTGTCTATGTACCATATATTTTCCTGTCCCTCTGCATAAAAGGCTATCCCGCATCTTTCTGTTTGTGGTTCCTTTGTTCTCCCTGTTCTGGTGCTTGAGGGTTGTTCCTTTGTCTGCTGAAACCTATTCCTACATTCAGAATCTTCATGACCAAAGTTATTGCAAATAGAACATTCAACTTCATTTTCAAGAGCCGAAAAATTGTTATAGGTCCTTTTTGTAATCCCAGTCATACTTCTTTGTTTTTGAGCTTCTCTAGTCATGATTGTTTTATATGCAACACATTGAGCTTCTTTGTGACCAAAGTTATGACAGGAGAAACATTGTCCACTGAAGAAGCTTCTGTGGTTATCAAATCTACCTGCCAAATGATTGTAATTTCTATTGTCATCCATTCTTGAAGCAAATTGAGAAGATTTTACCTGTGGCTGGTTGTAGCTTTTGTTCACCCTTAAGATGGATTGCCCCTGGTTTACCTGATAGTCTTTGTTTGTTCTTGATGTAATTCGTCCCTGCTTTACCTGGTGATCTCCATTGTGCTTTTGCTCATTCCTTCTTGCTGCATCAAGATAACTCTTTGAGGTGGATGCTTGAGATGTTTCTCCATTATACCCCAGACCTGTCTTGTTTAGCGGAGAACGTTGTACATTGACGATCTCATCCAGAGTTTCAGAACCTTTGACAAACTTAAGATTAATAGCCTTTGTTTTCTCAATTTCTTTTCTAAGGCCAACAATTTCACCTTCTAACTTTTCAAGGAATTTTTCCTTTTCATCAATTTGAAATTGTAGAGTATCGATGATCATATTCTTTTCTTCTATACATGTCTTGAGTCTACAAATTTCTTCATAAAAGCTATCCACATCTATAGCATCCATGTAATCATCATCTTCAAAAGCCATCAAAAGTTTGTAGTCATTACCTCGTTCATCTTCATCACTATTTGATAGACCATCACTGTCTTCATGAGTATAGTAGCTCTTCTTATTTGCATTCTATTTCTTGTTCCATCTAATAGGTTCCTTTCCCTTGTCGATCTTATCCTTATGAGGACATTTGGCAGCATAGTGACCTACTCTTCCATAAGCAAAGCATTTGAAGGGTAACTTACCTCTGAACCGTCCAGTACCCCATTGAAGATTTCTAACAAAATTTGATTCTTCTTCTTCTTCTGACCCATGTCCTGATTCATAGTACTCTCCCTTGAAGGCAACTTCTCTCCTGTCAGATGGACCTCCTTTCCTCATTTCATAAGCAGTTAGAATTCCATGCAGTTGTGACATTTTAAGATGCTGTAGATTCTCTTTTTCTTCTATAGCAGAAACTTTAGATTCAAACCTAGGTGACAAAGATCTTAGAACTTTTTCAACCACAACAGCCTCTTTTATTTCTTCACCCAAATTTTTCATACAATTAACAATCCCATCCACACGAAGAAAATAGTTAGCCACACTTTCATCATTATACATCTTGAGATTTTCATACTGAATCCTGAGGGTTTGAAGTTTTGCACGTTTTACCTAATCATCTCCTTCATAGCTCAGAACAATCTTGTCCCATATTTCTTTTGCGGATTTATACTGCATAACTTTCATGAATTCTGACTGAGATAGGCATCCTAGAAGAGTATTGACTGCCTTTGCATTTGTTTCATATTTCTTTTTCTCTGCTAGATCTGTAGGAGTAGCTGATGGAAAAATATACCCTGTTTCTATGATGTCCCAAACTTCTGTACCCAAAGATTGAAGATAGGCAGTAACTCTTACCTTCCAATATACGAAGTTTGTCCCTCAAGCGATCAATATCCTTCAGAAGCACCTGGCTCTGATACCAATTGTTGAAAATAATACTGAGAGGGGGGGTGAATCAGTATTATCAAATTCTTTTCAATATATCTTCCTTATTTATACTTTGAATTATTCTTCAGATATTGATCATTACTTTGTATGTTAGTACCATAAAATAATGAGCATGAACAAGAAAAATAAATAGTGACACCAAAGAACACCAGATATAAGGTGGAAACCCAATGTGGGTGAAAACCACCTGCTGCAATAAGTCTCTATCTTCTTTCAATTAGAAATTCATTTTACAATGATCTTGTACTGGTGCAGTCCTTTACCACTACACAAGCTGCAACCTGCAAAGAGCTACAACTCTCTCTCGTTTTCCAGTCTATCCTGGAAGGCAGCTACAACCCCCTTTGCTCTTTTACTTCTTTAGGGACCACGTTTCATTAATTTTCAAACTGGATCAAATAATCATCAAGTACATGAATTTCACCCAATCTCCTTATACAATAAACCAATGAATCACCCACTCTTCAGAATGCTGTAAACAGAAAGGAATACCAGAAATCTAAACCCAAAACTTTGCTCCAATAGATAAAAGACAATCAACAATTGTTTCAATATAAGACCGAAATTTCACCAACAGGAGCCTGCATATATCCACAGCTCTTCTGATACAGAACTGCGCAGATCCGCACTGGTTGTTCTTCTGCTCTACGAACTTTTCTTCAGATCCACACCTCCACTTCCGACTTACTGCATAGACCCGCACTGTGCCTTCTTCTCGCCTGCGTACCTCGTACTTCGCGCTTGTCTGTGCTGCGTGCGCCCTGCACTGTGCCTTTTCCTGTACTGCATACCCCGCACTGCGCCTTTGACTGCGCTGCATACCCACACACTGCGCCTTTGACTACGCTGCGTACCCACGCACTGCGCCTTTGGATCGCCTGCGGACTTCTGATTAGGGCCAAATTTTCAGTACACCAATGTGCCACAGTTAGTCAGATCCACAGATCTGATTATGCGCCCGAGAGATCACGACTTCATAGATTTACCTTCAAATTTACTTTTATTTAGATCAAGCATTTTACATTGACAACCCAATATTTCAGATCTTAAGATATTCAATTGAAAAGATACCTCAACCAAGAGATCTCCTTCCCTATTTATAGATAAGCCCTTATTCACACCATGGGACAAAACCATCAATAACCAATACAAGGGATCCAAACCAGGGCTAAAATAGATCCTATACCATGGGCCAAAACCATATCATCAGAAAAGGCGGGCTAAATACCACGGGCCAAATATAAGAAACCCCACGTGAGCACGCTTCACTACCTTGAAGTGAGTGAATAGGGGTTCCGCACCTACTGAACGGGTAACCTGCGGGTATGACTGCACCTCCTGCACGGTGAACCTGTGGGTCTGCACCTTTTGAACCATTCACCTGCGAGCCTCTTAATTTCCATCATTTTGAGAGCCTGAACAGACCATTGCCACTTGAGTGAGTTGCCATCAAGTACAACACCTGTATCATAGAGCCATACTAGAATCATAATGCCAACATATTGACCCTAGGTAGTTGGTCCAAGGTATTGGCCCTAACTGGTTTTGGTCCATGGTATTGAGAAAGGAATAAAACTATATAAGGAGGAGAAGATCATTAGACCAAGGTGTGTAAGTATCGAATATGTTAACACTCAAGTTGTCCCTAAGCTCCTAAAGGGATACGGTCGAGGTAACCACAAACGAATCCTTGGATTGCAGGTTCTAGCCCACCTGCAATCAGAGAGGGCTCTCTCTTAATGATTTAGCTTTGTTGATGATGATTTTAGGCTAGTTATTGGGTTCAAGGGGTTTTGTTTGTGTTTGGGTGGTGTTTGGATGAAAGGAGGATGCTTTCAAGTAAAGAGGCAATGCATAGTGTGATAAGTTTCAAACATTGGGCATGGAGTCGTGGATTAAAACTACTGGTGCGTTTTCTTGGTCATAAGAGGAAAGAGGGGCAAGGTAGCTGTTCATGAAACAAAAATTTAGTTTAAGTGAAGATGGATTGCAGGCTAAGGAATGAGAGGCAACAAAGAATCTCTCAATCAGGTTAGCAACAGGAAGATGAACGAGCTCTACCTAGGAGCAACTAAGAATTCCCAGATAACAGTTTTTCATATGTGAAGTAGAGAAAATATGAGCCATAAGGAATTCATATTTATGCCTAAATCAAGAGGAAAACATTAAGAAGCCACAGAAACTGAGCATAGAGTGTAGGTAAGAAAATTCTAAACCAGACTTTTGTTCTGCAACTTAAGCATATGTGAAATTGAAAACAACAAAGGTATGGAATACTTATTGATTGATAAAACAACATAGGATTTCCCTCATTCAATCTTCAGAAACATTCACAATACATCAGACAGTTCATTCTCCAAGCTCATAAGCAGTCTCTGATTATAGAAATTCTTAGATATACAGTGCAAGTCTCTCCTTAAGCAAAACATCCAACCAACAACAAACAACCAACCAACCCCTATTACATTGTTCAGGGTTGTATATATAGGGTAAATATCCAAAAATATTTATTACAGCCGACCTAACAAGTCTGCGGGAAAAGTCTTTTTAAACCTAAACTTGTGCTGAAATTAAATGCAAGTAAATATCTTTTGAGCTGCACCAAAGGAAGCTGAAACAAAATGAATTAATATGGTGTCGTCGATGACTTGGTGCATTGCTTCTGCAATAACTGTGCTTTGAGTTTTGGTCCACTGATGTTTATGTGACTTTGATGTGCAGTAACTGTGATTTGAGTGCTCTTAAATGGCCTTTACTATTTCTTTGACTTTGGTGGATGGATCTTTAATGTTTTCCTGCTTTGGGTCGATGATAGATATTCACTGATACACTTTGCCGCATCCTGATACTCTTTGACATTAATTTTGGCTTCACTTTTGCTCTGATACACTTTGATACTTGAATCGGGACATCTTTCTTTCTGCTGATATGCTAAAAACCATTAAATCGAGCCTTTTCTGCCCTTTTCAGCACAAAAACGACTATGGAATCAAAATATTCTCCACTTTGGCCCATTTCCCATAGCGATGCGCGATCACTAATCGCGCATCGAAAACTACCTCTGTTTTTCATTCTGGGCTTCCGAAGCTTTGATTTTGCACTTGCGCATTTTTTTTACGGGTGACGTCAGCATGATGTCAGTGGTATGGCGGATGACGTCAGCATGACGTCAGCAGTGGGCCCCCCTTGTATGGTGATGGCGTCAGCGGGGTGACATGGCAGGAAGGAGTGAGGTGGCGGTGATGTGGCGGGGTGACGCGGCAGGGTGACGCGGTGTTTACGTCATGCAAGGGGAGGGCGGTTTCTGGTTTCGGGTGCACCGCTTTTGCGCCTGGGTGGTATTGGCAGGGGGGGCTCCGCCACAGCTAAGAGGGCGATGCGTGGCGGGAGTACGACGGCAAAACCGCCGATGTCCCGGATGCTAACCCTCGATAACTCCGGGCTAGAAAATACCCACCTACCGTAGATCGCGGACGCGACAAATCTGATGGATGGCAGATAAGGTAAGTTGGTGGAAGGATAAGGACGGGGCCTCGCGCGCCAATTATTTTAATTTTTTATTCGGCGGGGGTAGAAAACTTTAGAAAATTGGGTTTGTTTGGGTTAAACATGCGCGGGGTCAAATATTTACGTGCATGACTTTAGGACAAGGGCAAAAAGAGGGATTTTATGCATAGGAATGAGTCCCAATGCATTTGGAAGGGGTTTTTGAAACAAAGGAGGGTTCTTACTAAGTTCCAGATAAACTTAGCAATTCCCAAGCGAACTGTATGGTTATTTTTCAACCAGGGGGAGGGGATAAGTATATAGGGGAGTTATTAACATAGTTTTAGTAGGGGAAGGGGAGATAGATAGGGAGCTATATAGTAAAGTTAGTAGTTAATATGGTCAGTGATAAGAAAGCGCTAAGTATGTGAATCTTAAGCTATTAGGGGAAAATGGTTCATAAAGGAAATGAACATTCCTTGAGTAAAGCAGATCTTTACCAAGGCAAATTGATATGAAAATGATGAAACTAAGAGATATCAAGCATATCTTGACCTCTTTGGGGAAGTTAGTGAATGATTTGGTGAAGATGAAGAAGGGGAAAGTTAGTCATGCCTCGCTTGAAGTCCTTCAAATGCAAATTGCCTGACATTTGTGACTTGAATAGATATGACACTTGAAAACATGAAATTGATCATAAATCAACATTCTGCAACCTCAAAACTATCTACCCAGCCTACTTACCTAGCATTTTTTCTTCTTTTTGGTTTGGGTGCACTTAAACTTGCATAACCAACTTTTCAACTTTTTCTTTTTCTGTCCTTCTATCTACAACTATACTTTTTTCATCCAGGGGCTCAGATTAAGCTGTTGAGCACCCTTGCTTCTCTACCTATCTAAGAATCTGCAAATATTAAGCTGTTTGGACATATATTCATTCTCTATATTCTAAAACAGGAAATTGAAATCTAGGGAGACCAAGATTAAGCTATTTGGACCTCCCTTTAACTGAAACTTCTTCAAAAATGAAATGCCTCACCAAAATTTTGAACATAGAAGTGGGAATTGGACCAACACACTTTCATGGCATCCTTCCTTGGCTTCTGTAGCAAATATGGAATATTGCAGCATGCAAAGTATGACATATTTGGCATGTAAAAATGTCAATCATGAAATATGAGTAACCTGCTACAGCAGGAGGCTAACAGTGGCTCCACTTGGGGATGGCTTTTCCTTGTGAAAAGTTAAGAACAGCAGGTCAGACTGCCTTGATCTTCTGTTGTAGCTGTAGACTGACATTTCTTAGTGTTGTCTATTAGATAATTGGAACTTTGGAATGAGGACAACACTTTCCCTCAACTGAAATGTTTGTGACCTGTGTAGCATTGCCTGATTTCTTTTGCATGCTCTATCACCTGGAATATTACATACAAAATAAAAATAAAATGCTGATATATAGAAACTTTTTGTGCAGAAATGATGTCGCTGGAAGATCTTCAACAAAAGGGATCATGATAATGTTTTAACATTCAGCCATTTACAAGGCCTTCTTCAGATGAGCAACCATCTGCAGATTTGAGGAAATATGTGTTATTGCCTTGCACAACGCTGATAGTAAATGGACCTTTCCAAAGAAAATTAAATTTTGCATGTTTTCCCTTGTCTTCTCTTCTTGAGTCCCACCTTAGAACTTTGCTGCCAACACAGAAATCCTCAGCCTTGGCTCTTTTATCAAACATCTGTTTGAGCTTCTCCTGCAAAATCTAAGCTCTGTCATACACTTGCTCTCTGGTTTGCTGAAGATGAATGGTCTGATTAATTCTTCTTTGAATGTCATTTGGTTCAGCTTGAATCTCGTGTAACAGTTTGATAGTAGGAATGCCCAAAGATGAAGGAAATATGGCTTCCATGCCATATACTAGCTCATAAGGGCTCATCCCAATGGATTTCTTGGTTGAAAGTCTGTCTGCCCACAGGGCATTTGTGAGCTTCCTATGCCAGTTATTTTTGTTCTCTTCTAGCACTTTCTTTATGATGTTGATGAGGCTTTTGTTGGAGGATTAGGCCAAGCCATTACCTTGAGGATAGTAGGCTGAAGAGTGGCCCAAGGTAATGTGAAATTTATGGTAGAAGTTGATCACTTTTCTGGATTTGAAGGCCGCATCATTGTCAGTGATGATTTTCTCAGGACAGCCAAATCTAGAAAGGATATTGTCCTCAAGGAATCAGATAATAGTGGAGTCATTGGTTTGCCTATATGGGATGGCTTCAATCCACTTGGTGAAGTAGTCGATGGCTGCTAAAATCCACTTGTGCTGGCCTGAAGAAGAGGGATGGATTTCACCTATGAAGTCAAGACCCCATTGTTGAAAAGGTTTTTTGGTTGAGATAGGCTTAAGGGGCAAGGGAAGCAATTTTCTTTTTCCTTCAAAGATTTGGCATTTGTGACATGAAACAGCAAATTCCTTGACATCTCCAAATAGAGAGGGCCAATAATAACTAGCCCTTAAAATCTTGTCAGCAGTGGACTTCCAATATAGATGCCCTCCATAGTCCCCTTCATGGAATTCTTTCATGATGTTTTTGGTTTCATTTATGGTTAAACAATTTAGTAAAATTCCATCATGATTCTTCCAAAACAGGGCACCATCTTAGACACAAAATTTTAGAGCTTTCATCTTCAAAAATCTTTTCTTGGTTCTGGACAATCCTGGGGGAGCACACAGGTTTAACAATACCTAGCAAATATCAGCATACCATGGGGAATGTAAAAAGGTTTCACTGATCTATGGAGTCGCCAGCTCCTGTTCATTGTCCAGTTGATTGATGTCTAAGGCTTGAAAATTTGTTTCAGACATTAGCTTGGCTAAACCCTGTCCCTTTATCAGCTTTGTGGGTTTTATCTCAATGTCATATTCAAGAATACTGGAAATCCATTTGCCTCTTCTACCTTCTAGTCCCTCTTGAGTTAAAATGTCTTTTACGGCAGAGTTTGGGACATAGGCAATCACATGAGAATATAAAATATAAATCCTGAAGTCTTTTATGGTCTTGACAAGGGCATAGGCATGCTTCTCCATAATTTGATATTTTAAGGGTGCATCTCTTAAGGCTCGGCTAAAAAAAGCAATTGGTTTTTCATTTCCTTGGTCATCTTTTTGCAAAAGGATAGCTGCTATTGTGTGCTTAGAGGCAAAGGAAAAAATGATAAAATATTTGTCAAATTGTGGGCTTGTGAGGACAGGCGTTTGAGTCAAGGCAGCTCTTATACTCTCAAAAGCTTGCTTGGTTTCAAGAGACCATCTTACCTTGG
Organism: Pinus taeda; assembly: GCA_000404065.3. Taxonomy (NCBI): domain Eukaryota; kingdom Viridiplantae; phylum Streptophyta; class Pinopsida; order Pinales; family Pinaceae; genus Pinus; species Pinus taeda. Next base: position 93,523 of record APFE030260965.1, on the reverse strand, counting down.
CATCCTTTTTTAACATGTTGCTTAACAGTCTTATCAGGTCGGCTAAATTTGGGATAAATCTCAGGAAATTGATCTTTCCAAGGAATGCTTGCAACTCTTTTATGTTTCTTGGGTATGGAATTTGAATGATGGCCTGGATTCTTTCAGGATAAATTCTGATATCGTCTTTTGAAATGATGTGGCCTAGCAACTTACCTTCCTCAAGGCCAAACAAGGACTTCTTGGGGCTCGAGGAAATGCCATATTACCTACATGTCATGAAGATTTGCCTTAAGTGTTTGAGGTGCTCTTGATTAGATTTGGAGAAAGGGGTTAAGTCATCAAGATAGACAACAAGAAATTCATGGATTTCCTTGGAAAATGCAATGTACATTACCCTTTTAAATGTGGCACCAACGTTTTTTAGCCCGAAAGGCATTTTGACATACTTAAATGTTCCCCGGGGTGTGGTAAAGCCTGTCTTGTCTTGGTCATCTGGGTGAACAAGTATTTGATTGAAACCTGAAAATCCATCTAGTAAAGAGATTCTAGATGACCCCACTACTCTTTGTAGGATGTGGTCCATTTTAGGCAAAGGATAGTGGTCTTTTAAAGAGACTTGGTTTAAGTTTCTTAGGTCTACACACAGTCTGATCTCACCTGATTTCTTCCTTGTAGGAACCAGATTAGATACCCATTCAGAAAATCTGATGGGTGCTATGATACCTGCTTCAAGCATTCTCTTCACTTCCTTTTCAATGAGGGGAAGAAGCATAGGGTTTATTCTTCTAAGTTTCTGCTTGAATGGTTTCTGATTTGGTTTTAAGGGAATGGTATGTTGGATCACTGAGGTGTCATAGGACTTCAAGTCCTCATAACTCCAAGAAAATACATCTTGGAACTCTTTGAACAAATCCACATACTTTGGTTTTTGATCAGGGGGCAGATTTTTGGACAATTTAATCATTTTGGGCTTTTCTTTTGTCCCTATGTTGTGTTCATCTATAGCTGCATTTAAAGGTTCCATTTTTGGCTTTTTGGGCACATCATTATCATCAAACATGTCTTCCAGTGGAGTGAGGCCAACAGGCAAAAAGTTATTCTTTAGGTCAATGAACTCGGCTTCTGCTTTGGCTGTTTCCTCTAAATGCATTTGTTTCAACTCTTCTATGTTTTCATTGTTAAAAACAGTTGGTTTAAGGATTTTTTTTGCTGTTGCAACTGTTACAACTTGCTGATTTTCATTTGTTTGTTGTTGGGAATCGTTCATGGCCTCCATGTCAATGTTTAAATTTGAAAACTCGCTCTCAAGAGCGAGGAAATTATTAATCTGGGCATCATTTTCAGATACTTGCCAATCCTTAATGTTGTTAGGGACGGCAGGCCTATGTTTTATCTCAGCAGTGAAATGGTGATTTGGTTCAAAGGGAAGCTTGCATATACTAGCAAAAGTGGCTAGGCTGTGTGCATGAATATTATGATTTCTTGAAATCTTGGCAAGCTTGGATTCAGTGAAGGTATTAAGTATATCTGTGGCAACAGCCCTATAGGCCCTCATTCTATTGTCATTAGTAACAAAGTTACCTTTCATTTGTTTTATGATTAAATCGGAGTCACCTAGAATGGACACTTTTGTAGCTCCTAGAACTTTGAGCAATTTTAGGCCTAAGAGGAGAGCCGCATACTCTGCCATGTTGTTGGTACATCTGAAATTTAGTCTGTAGGCATGGCCCTCTGCATGGTTGTCATGTGTATTGTGAATCCATACACCTACCCCTGCTCCTAACTTGTTGACAGAACCATCAAACTCTAAATACCATGTGATTTCTTGCTTGTGGTTTGTATCAAGAGTTTCAGTCATTTTAGGATTGGACAGATTTAAAATTTCTATTTGAGGAGGTTCTTCTTGTTTGCTGGTTGCCTTCACTGTTGTGACCATTTCATGGGCATGGGCAACCGATTCTTCACTTATGCATGTCTCTAGCTCTAAAGCTAAAGGCTTCTCATTATTTGGAGGATTGGTGTCATCATTAAAAAGAATAAATGAATCCATATCAGAATGGATTGAGTAAATTGGAAAATTTTGGGGCTTTTCCTCACTACTTACCACATACTTAATGAGTGATTCTATGTACAGTCTCTTTGGTTTCCCAAAGACAGAAATAGTGGCATAAGATAGGTCGAGTTGGAGGGATCCTTGGAGTTTTTCTCCCCATGATCTTGATAGGAGCATGCCATATTTTTTTGGAATGTCAGCAACTACTACGTCCATTAGGATCGTCTTGTTGGGAAATTGGACTAAAGACACACAAAGGTCTTTGATTAAGCCTAAACATTTGACTTGACTTGAGTAAATGGAGTATAGATCTTTGTAGGGTCTTGTGACATCAAGGTTTAGCTTTTCCATTACAGCTTTGGGCATAAGATTGTGTGAGGCACCCGAGTCAAACATAGCATTATGCAAGATTTTGTCATGTATGTGCAGACTGACATAAAAGGATGGAACAGATCCATATGTTGATTTTCCATTAACTTTCGGACCAAACAACAGCTCAGGTGTATCATCTAAAACATTTACGTCATCCTTGACCTCTGGCACTTGAAGTGACCTTTGAATTTGTTGCCTATAAACATCATGTTTGGCAATTTCTGAGAGGGGAATGGATATCTTAAGTTTTCCAATCTCTACTTCTAAATTAAATGGTTTTTCCAATGGAATCTTTGTGTTAACAGTAGCAGATTTCTCCTTTTCAAGCATATTCTCTGTGTTTTCCTTTTGATTGTCTGCGTTATGGTGAATGATAGTTTGTGGTATTTCTGTTTTGGGAAGGCTTTTAGAATTGTTGTTCAAATTTTCTTTCAAGGAAGGAGGCAGAGGCTGATCAGTAGGAGGTTGTATGTTTTTTATGTCCTCTACAGTCACTTGATATGGGTTTGGGACAGAAATATCAGCTGGTTCTATTATGACAACCTTGCCTTTAATCTTGTTGGGCTGTTTGTTGTCTTTTGCATTGGTTGGTGCAGGGACTTCAATGGTTCTTGTTCTCAGCTTATATTGTTTGTGGACCTCATATACAGTAGAATCATAACCTTGTTTAAAATCAAAAGACTCTCCTGACTTAGTCTGAAATCGATTTACATCAGGGTAGTCTTGGTCTTCCTGAGTGAGAAAATTCTGTTGCTCATTTTTCGAATCTATCAAGTTCATGTGAGTCTCCTCTGTTGGCTCACTGGATGTAGATGCCTCTGCGTAGTTTTCTTGGAAAGGACGCCTAATATCATGGTCAGGACTAGCCCTTCCAGCATTTGTGTTCTGAGCTTTCCTAAAATTTGGGTTCCTTATGGTGTTGGGTTGTTGTCCTTCCCATGATGATTTCCTCTCAACACTCTCTACTCTGTCTCCCAGCATATGCATGCCACTGATAATAGCATCTAGTTTCTGGTCTAAGGCTGAGGGTTCTTCCTTAAAGGTAGTTCTTCTCTCGGTTCTAGCTTTGTTTCTTTTGGCAATTAGATTTTCCTCCACACTAACAGCGACATTTTTCATTTCTGCAAGGCTTTGAGGGGCTCTTTCCCTTAACTGATAAGCCATTTCAGCATCAAAACCATCAGGGTATTTATGCAAAGCAATATCAGGCGGGGGTCTTAAGTTCTGTGGTATTGCATTATAAACATTATTAAATCATGCATAGTAGTCCAACACAATCTCCTGAGGGCCTCTTTTGATGGTGTCATACTCAGATAGTATGTGCAAGGGGTCTTTCTTTTTCTCCCATATGTTGATAAAAGATTGATATAAGGCTTCAGGGTCTGCTATGGAATTGGCTGGGAGTGCTCTAAACCAAGTCCTGACATCACTGTTTAAGCTTTGGACAAAAATCTTCATTCTCACACTATCATCGTCAATCTCATAACTCTCGAAGTAGTCTTGCATTTTCTTTGTGCTGAAGGGCTGTGCAGGCATTTGTGCCATCAAAATAAGTTATTTTAGTCTGGTAATCCTGAGGCATAGCCCCGGGATTAGCAGGTAGCTGTAAAGGTGCATATATATTAGCCATATTAACAGGGATAAGTGGAACAACAGGTATAAGTGGAACAACTGGGGTAACTGGGATAATAGGAGTAGAAGCGGTGGTATGTGTAGTGGATAGTGGTGTGGAGGAGGTACTTGGAGAAATAGATGATGAACAAGGGGAAGTAGGGTTTGAACGAAATAAAACTTTGACAGGGGTTGAAAAACCACTAGGATGACCTACTTCAGGACTAGTATACACAAAATCTTCTTACTGCTCTTGTTTTCTGAGGATCTTAGGGATTATATTTGGATTTTCAAAAACAGCTGGGGGTTTTGGGTCTGGATTTGATCTTGTATAACATGACTGCTTTTTGGGAGCTAGCTTCTAACTTGTTTTTTGGGGATTTTTCTAACAATATAGGTTGAACAGAAGCTTTAAAAGTCAGATTCTTCCTCTGCGGAGCTTCGGACTGGTTTTGTCAGATTATCTGAGGATTTCCCCAGTGGAGTCGCCATTATGTTAACACTCAGGTTGTCCCTAAGCTCCTGAAGGGATACAGCTGAGATAACCACAAATGAATCTTTGGATTGCAGGTTCTAGCCCACCTGCAATCAGAGAGGGCTCTCTCTTAATGATTTAGCTTTGTTGATGATGATTTTAGGCTAGTTATTGGGTACAAGGGGTTTTGTTTGTGTTTGGGTGGTGTTTGGATGAAAGGAGGATGCTTTCAAGTAAAGAGGCAATGCATAGTGTGATAAGTTTCAAACCATTGGGCATGGAGTCGTGGATTAAAACTGCTGGTGCGTTTTCTTGGTCATAAGAGGAAAGAGGGGCAAGGTAGTTGTTCATGAAACAAAACTTTAGTTTAAATGAAGATGGATTGCAAGCTAAGGTATGAGAGGCAACAAAGAATCTCTCAATTAGGTTAGCAGCAGGAAGATGAACGAGCTCTACCTAGGAGCAGCTAAGAATTCCCAGATAACAGTCTTTCATATGTGAAGTAGAGCAAATATGAGCCATTAGGAATTCATATTTATGCCTAAATCAAGAGAAAAACATTAAGAAGCCACATAAACTGAGAATAAAGTGCAGGTAAGCAGATTCTAAACCAGACTTTTGTTCTGCAACTTAAGCATATTTGAAATTGAAAACAATAGAGGTAAGGAATACTTATTGATTCATAAAAAAGCACAGGATTTCCCTCATTTAATCTTCAGAAACATTAACAATACATCAGACAATTCATTCTCCAAGCTCATAAGCAGTCTCTGATTATAGAAATTCTCAGATATACAGTGCGAGTCTCTCCTTAAGCAAAACATCCAACCAACAACAAACAACCAACCAACCCCTCTTACATTGTTCAGGGTTGTATATATAGGGTAAATATCCAAAAATATTTATTACAACCGACCTAACAGGTCTGCGGGAAAAATATTTTTAAACCTAAACTTGTGCTGAAATTAAATGCAAGTAAATATCTTTTGAGCTGTGCTAGAGGTAGTTGGATCAAAATGAATTAATATGGTGTCCTCGATGACTTGGTGCATTGCTTCTGCAATAACTTTGCTTTGAGTTTTGGTCCACTGATCTTTATGTGACTTTGATGTGCAGTAACTGTGATTTGAGTGCCCTTAAATGGCCTTTACTGTTTCTTTGACTTTGCTGGATGGCTCTTTAATGTTTTCCTGCTTCGGGCCACTGATAGATCTTCACTGATACACTTTGTCGCATCCTGATACTCTTTGACACTAATTTTCGCTTCACTTTTTCTATGATACACTTTGATACTTGAATCGGGACATCTTTCTTTCTGCTGATATGCTAAAAACCATTAAATCGGGCCTTTTCTGCCCTTTTCGGCGCAAAAAAGACTGTGGAATCAAAAGATTCCCCAAAGATTCCCCACTTTGGCCCATTTCCTGTAGCGATGGGCAATTAGCGCTAAGCGCTAATCGCGCATCAAAAACTACCTCTGTTTTTTATTCTGGGCTTTCGAAGCTTTGATTTTGCACTTGCGCGTTTTTTTTACGGATGATGTCAGCATGACGTTAGTGGTATGGCGGATGACGTCAGCGTGACGTCAGCAGTGGGACCCCCTTGTATGGTGATGATGTCAGCATGATGACGTCAGCGGGGTGACGTGGCAAAAAGGGGTGAGGTGGCAGTGATGTGGTAGTGATGTGGCGGGGTGACGTGGCAGGGTGATGCGGTGTTTACGTCACACAAGGGGGGCGGTTTCTGGTTTCAGGCGCACCGCTTTTGTGCATGGGCGGTATTGGTAGTGGGGGCTCCGCCACAACTGGGAGGGCGACGCATGGCGGGAGTACGACGGCAAAAGCCCCGATGTCTTGGACTCTAACCCTCGACAGCTTCGGGCGGGAAAATACCCGCCCACCGTAGATCGCGGGCACGGCAAATCTGACGGCTGGCGGATAAGGTAAGTCGGTGGAAGGATAAGGACAGGGCCCCGCGCGCCAATTATTTTAATTTTTAATTCGGCGGGGGTAGAAAACTTTAGAAAAGTAGGTTTTTTGGGGTTAAACATGCGCGAGGTCAAATATTTATGTGTGTGACTTTAGGACAAGGGTGGAAAGAGGGATTTTATGCATAGGAATGAGTCCCAATGCATTTGGAAGGGGTTTTTTGAAACGAAGGAGGGGTCTTACTAAGTTCTAGATAAACTTAGCAATTCCCAAGCGAACTCTATGGTTATTTTTCAACTAGGGGGAGGGGATAAGTATATAGGGGAGTTATTAACATAGTTTTAGTAGGGGAAGGGGAGATAGATAGGGAGCTATATAGTAAAGTTAGTAGTTAATATGATCAGTGATAAGAAAGCAGTATGTGAATCATAGGCTATTAGGGGAAAATGGTTCATAAAGGAAATGAACATTTCTTGAGTAAAACAGATCTTTACCAAGGAAAATTGATATGAAAATGATGAAACTAAGAGATATCAAGTAGATCTTGACCTCTTGGGGGAAGTTAGTGAATGATTTGGTGAAGATGAAGAAGGGGGAAGTTAGTCATGCCTCGCTTGAAGTCCTTCAAATGGAAATTGCCTGACATTTGTGACTTGAATATATATGACACTTGAAAACATGAAATTGATCATAAATCAACATTCTGCAACCTCAAAACTACCTACCCAGCCTACTTACCTAGCATTTTTTCTTCTTTTTGGTTTGGGTGCACTTAAACTTGCAGACCCAGCTTTTCAACTTTTTCTTTTTCTGTCCTTCTATCTACAACTATACTTTTTTCATCCAAGGGCTCAGATTAAGCAGTTGAGCACCCTTGCTTCTCTACCTATCTAAGAATCTGCCAAGATTAAGTTGTTTGGACATATATTCATTCTCTATATTCTAAAACAGGAAATTGAAATCTAGGGAGACCAAGATTAAGCTGTTTGGACCTCCCTTTAACTGAAACTTCTTCAAAAATGAAATGCCTCACCAAAATTTTGAACATAGCAGTGGCAATTGGACTAGCACACTTTCATGGCATCCTTCCTTGGCTTCTGTAGCAAATATGGAATATTGCAGCATGCAAAGTATGACATATTTGGCATGTAAAAATTTCAATCATGAAAGATGAGTAACCTACTGCAGCAGGAGGCTAACAGAATATATGATGAATTGTGAGGTCTAGTATGCAGGTTATTGGCTTATGGTGCTTTTCTTGATTTGAGCCAAGGATGAACCTTAGTAGTTGATGAGGGATAAGATCTAAGATGGATTAGGATCTTAAGGCTTGAAATGAATTATCATTATGTGGTTTGATCATGTATAGTCTATATCTGAACACTGACACATACATTATTCTATAAATGTTATGATCTAGGTATAACTGAAGTCTAGAATAGCTGTAGAATTATGAATCAATATTTGCAGATGTGTATGCGGGTTGGATTTGATAAAAGTGTGTATACATGTTGGTTCAACACATGGAAGTAGCGTATACCTTATAAAGTATGTTTTAGTTGTTTCTATTTACTGTTCCAGAGTTTTGGGTTCCGCTTTGGGTTTTGGTGACTATATTCTGGTGACAGTATTCTGAATGATCATATTGATTGTGATTTGCTACAGTATCGATGGGTTGTCAAAATAATTGATTGATTCAATTGTGGTTGACTCAGAAAGTGATGATTGAGGTTCAATTATTGGTTGATACATATGTATTTGGTGATTGTATTGCAGTTATGATGTTGTTGATGGATCCAGTCTGAAAATTTATGAAATGTGGTCCTTGGAGGAAGGAAGAAGGTCGTAGCCTTCTGTAGGTCACCGCCTACGTACTAGTAAACCTATCGCTTAGTACAAGAGCTAGGGGGTTGTAGCTCCCTTCCAGTCGAAGCTGGAGAAAGAGAGAAGGTTGTAACCTTTTGCAGGTAGAAGCCTACACACTGGTATGAGTCTGCACCAGTACAAGAATGTAAATAGATTTTCTTATTATTAAAAGAAGACAGAGACGATAGTAGCAAGTGGTTTTTAACCACATTGGGTTTCCACCTTATATCTTGGTGTTCATGTGTGTTGCTTATGTGTGATGCTTTATTCTGATTTTATTGCATTATGTAATAAATCTCTGATATACTGGTTAAAGTTCAATGCAAGATAAATTGGCTAAATATAAAGTTCTTTGCATATACGTTGGTTTCTTTAAGTACAGTCACGTGTACACGCTAGTTCACTTAGCTAAAGTAGTGTATATAAATCTATTTTGGAAATAAAATTATTGATATGATAATACTAATTCACCCCCCTCTTAGTATTATTTCCAACAATTGTTATCACATTCAGGTCTTTCAGGAGAAGCTTGATCGCTTGAAGGGAGATCCATCATCATGAGTAATCAAGAAAGCGTGGGATCCATCAGACTGCCAATCTTTGATGGGAGCAACTTTGTTTATTGGAAAATAAGAATCACAACCTATCTAAAATCACTTGGAATGGATGTCTAGGAAATTGTGGAAGGAGGATATACATTTCCAACAGCAATTCCTACAGATACGGCAGGTAAAAAGAAATATGAAACCAATGCCAGGGTTGTCAATACTTTATTGGGAAGTCTGACAAAATTAGACTTTGTCAAAGTCATGTAGCTCAAATCAGCCAAAGAAATATGGGACAAAATTATTCTGAGCTACGAAGGAGACTCTCAGGTAAAACGTGCTAAACTTCAAACTCTCAAAATTTAGTATGAAACTCTTAAGATGCACAGTGATGATAGTATAGCTAGTTACTTCTTATGTATAGATGAGGTTGTTAATTGTATGAAGAATCTGGGTGAAGATATAAAGGAAGTTACATTAGTTGAAAATTTTTTGAGATCCTTGTTTGCTAAATTTGAATCAAAAGTGTCTGCCATAGAAGAAAAACAGGATCTGCATACTATCACTATGACACAGCTTCACGTAATCTTAACTGCCTTTGAGATGAGAAAAGGAGGTCCATCAGATATGAGAGAAACCGCATTTAAAGCTTCAACAGAAATAAAGGAAGAACACAATGAATCAAGACATATTTCAGAAGAAGAAGATGAGGTAAACTTTGTCAAGAAGCTTCAATGGGGTTCTGGAAGATTTCGAGGTAAGCTACCCTTCAAATGCTTTGCTTGTGGCAAAGTCAGTCATTATGCTGCCAAATGTATTCATAAAGATAAATATGAAAAAGGGAAGGAATATGCAAAATGGAATAGAAAACAAGTTGTAAATAAAAGGAGTTACTATACTCATGAAGATAGCGATGGTTTATCAAATAGTGATGAAGATAAAAATAGTGATGACTATAGACTTCTAATATCTTATGATGATGATAATTTTGGGGATGCTTTAGAAGAATATGACCTTCATGAAGAAATATCTAAGCTCAAAATTGGTTTAGAAGAAAAGAATATGATTATATATACCTTGACATACCAACTTGCTGAAAAGGAAAAACAGAATGAAAAACTAGAATGTGAAATTGTGGGTCTAAGAAAGGATCTTGAGAAAATGAAATATCTCAATCTTAGATTTGCTAAAGGATCAAAAAAATTAAATGAAATTATAAAAGTGCAGTGTTCTCCTCTGATAAAGATGGGTTTTGTATATATTGAAGAAACATCTCAATCACAGAAGTCGTCAACCTCCACTAAAAGTTATCTTGAGGCAGCAAAGACCAGTGAATAGTATGACAATCGTCGGCAAAGGCATAAAGCAGATCACCAGGTAAATTAGACTCAATTTATTCCAAGGATGAATAGAAGCCACAACCAACCTCAGGTAAATCATACTCAATTTGCTCCAAAGATCAATATTAATAGAAACTACGATTGGCATGTCAATAGATTCGATAGTCGCAGAAACTTCTTTAATGGACAATGTTTTTCATGTCATCATTTTGGACATAACATTGCTTAATGTGTTGCTTATAAAACCATCATGACTAGAGAAGCACGAAACCAAAGGAATGTAACAAGGGTCAAGAAAATTTCCTATAATAACTTTTCTCTTCTTGAAAATGAAATAGAATGCTCAATCTATAACAACTCTGGTCATGAAGAATCTGAATGGAAGAGAAAATTTTGGGAAACATCTCAAAAGGAGCAAACTCCACTAAATCCCAAGATATGGAGAAGGAAATAATCCCAAATATAAAGATGTGGTATAGCCTTGTATGCAGAAGGACAAGAAAATTAGTGGTACATCAACAGTGGATGCTCAAAACACATGACAGGTGACAAAGAAAAACTTCACTCATATAATGCCTTAGAAAAGGAAAAGAATGTCTCATTTGGAAACGACACTCCTGCTGTCATAAAAGGTAAAGGATCCATTTTCTTGAAAGAAAAGGATAAATATGGAAATGTTATGTACGTAGATGGTTTAAAGCATAACTTGTTGAGTGTCAGTCAAATGTGTGATCAAGGAAATGAAGTGGTGTTTCGATCAAATGGATGTGTTTTTCATGAGCTTGACACAGGGGAGACCATGATCAAAGGTACAAGAACTCCAAACAACTTATACATACTCAAGGGAGGACAACAATAGTGTTATCTAAGCAAAAATGATGAAAACTGGCTGTGACATAGAAGATTGGGGCATCTAAGCTTTTCTCAAATAAGAAAAGCATGCAGATTCAAGATTGTTTGTGATCTTCCAGATATCAGCATCCCTAAAAATACAATATGAAAACCATGTCAAATTGGTAATAAAACTAGAGCTCACTTCATTGAAAAAGAAGGGTCAGCTAGTAAGCCTCTTGAACTTGTCCATACTGATTTATGTGGACCATCAAGGAAAAAGTCACCTCGTGGAGAAGAATACTTTATTTTGTTCATTGATTATTTTTCCAAAATGTGTTGGATAGGTCTACTAAAGCATAAATATGAAGCATTTGAAAAGTTCCAAGCCTTCAAATCTTTGGTTGAAAATGAATCAGATCAAAAAATCAAATGTCTCAGATCTGATTGAGGAGGGGAATTTACCTCGGATGAATTATTTGACTTTTGTGAACAACATGGAATAAAAAAGGCAATTATCCACCACAAGGACTCCTCAGCAAAATGGAGTGGTAGAAAGAATGAACAGAACTGTTCAACAAATGGCTGGAGCTATGCTAGATGAACCTGGAACTCATGCAAACTTCTGGGGTGCAGCTACATTCACTGTCCTAACTATTCTCAACCAAGAAAATTTTTGGGTAAATAGCACTCAAACTCCACATGAACTCTAGTATGGTAAGACTCCTACAACAAAATACTTTAAAGTTTTTGGAAGAAAATGTTATATCAAAAGGACTGATGAAAAACTTGGTAAGTTTGAGCCCAGAGCAGATGAAGGTATTCTTCTTGGTTACTCTTCCTGAAGTAAAGGATATAAATGTTATAATAAAAGACTTGGGAAAATTGTTGAAAGTATTGATGTTGTAATTGATGAAGCATGCAAAAATCCAAAACAGACAAAAACAAAAGATTATGACAATGAATAATATGGGGAGTATTTTCCCACATCAAATCACGATGCTATTGAAGAAGACACCAATGAAGCATGAGAAGAAGAGATAATGGTAGAAGAAAAGACTCCGTCCAGTTATGTTTAAAAAAATCATCCAGAAACTCAAATTTTAGGGGAAAAAGAGGCAAGTGTACAGACAAGAAGAACTATTATAGAAACCTCAAGCTATCTAGCATTACTATCCTCCACTGAACCTCAAAATGTAAATGAAGCATGCAAAGATGAATGTTGGGTCAAGGCGATGAATGAAGAACTTGAGAAAATTGAAAAGAATGATACTTTGGAATTAGTTCCTCTACCTCATGACAAAAATATTATAGGAACTAAATGGGTATTCAAAAACAAGCTAAATGAAAATGGAGAAGTCATTAGAAATAAGGCCAGACTTGTTTGTAAAGGGTATGCTCAACAAGGTATAGATTTTGAAGAAACTTTTGCACCTTTTGCTATACTTGAAGCCATAAGGATGTTTCTTGCTCTTTCTAGCTTTTAGAAATTCAAAGTATACCAAATGGATGTAAAATATGCTTTCCTTAATGGAGATTTAGAAGAAGAAGTTTATATTGAACAACCAGAAGGATTCATTCTTGGAAATGATGCAAAACTTGTATGTAGACTCAAAAAGGCTCTCTATGGTCTAAAATAGGCTCCAAGGGCCTAGTATTGTCGCCTTGACAAATATCTAAACCAACAAGGTTTTTCAAAAGGTTCAACAGATAGCAATCTATATACAAAGATTGACACTGATAAATTGCTAATTATTGTTGTTTATGTTGATGATATCATTTTTGGTAGCAATGAAGAATCCAAGAGTCAGAATTTTGCTTCAGTAACGCAACAAGAATTTGAAATGTCCTTGCTTGGTGAACTTACTTATTTTCTTGGTCTACAAGTTCAACAAAATAAAGATGGTATTTTTCTTTCGCAAACCAAATATCTAAAACAGATCTTGAAAAGGCATGACATGGAATATTCTAAACCTGTATGTACCCCAATGGTAATAGGATGCAGTCTCAACTCGAATGATGAATCGGCAACAGTACATCAACCAACTTACAGATCCATGATTGGCAGTCTGCTTTATCTAACAGGTACCCAACCTGACATCATGCATGCAGTAGGAATAGTTGGAAGATTCCAAGTAGATCCAAAGGAATCACACCTTTATGCAGTCAAAATAATTTTCAAATATCTTCAAGGAACACAGAAATTTGGATTATGGTATACTAGATATACAAATCTCACTCTTCATGCATATACAAATGCAGATTGGGTAGGAAGTGTTGATGACAGAAAAAACACTAGTGGTGGTGCATTCTATATGGGTTCCAGGTTAGAGTCTTGGTTCATCAAGAAACAAAGTTCAATTGTGTTATCTATAGCTGAAGAAAAATATGTGGCTGCTGCATCTTGCTGCACACAAATACTTTGGATGATGCAAACCTTGCATGAAATTTAGATCACATGTACTCCGCCATCTCCATTCTATGTGATAATACAAGTGCCATCAATATCTCAAAGAATCCAGTCATGCACTCCAAGACCAAGCACATCCCCATCAAATACCATTTCATACGTGAACAAGTGCTTGAACAAAAGTTCAAATTGGAGTATGTTCCCTCCAAAGAATAGGTTGCTAATATATTCACTAAACCGCTGCCCAGAGAGACATTTGAATATCTCAAACAAAATCTAGGAGTAGTTGCTACATCATTCTATTATTAAATCCAAATTTTTCAGAGAAAGGTTATTATACGAGTGTTTCATGAAGTATAGTCACGTACACATGTGAGTTTCTATGGGTAAAGAAGCATATATGTGTTTCAGACAAGAAAAACAGTGGGGTGGGATTTGATATGGGTGCTCTGACTGATATTGATGATTAATGTCTATATGCTCTATTCATTAATTTTATCTGACAGACAAAGGTACCTTGATCATTGACCTATTAACAATGCATAGGTAGTACAGGTTTAAGGGGAGCATTAGCCTTCATGTACATTTAGCATTGTTGGCATTATGGTTGCTGAGTCTAGCTATGGCTTCAGATATTTATACCGATTGTTGCTCAAGTCATGGGTGTGATATGTCTTCTCATACATTTGAATGAGTCCTCTTGGACAAATGATGTAATTTGTATCCCCACCTTACATGGGATGGATAATGTAATATTTCTTGTTTCTATAAACAATTGGTATATCCCCACTTGGTTGGGTGGATGAGTCAAATTTGGTATATCCCCACTTGGTTGGGAGATGGATGTATGTATGAGTCATTGGTGATAAGAAGGTCAATGTTACTTAGTTGAGTTATAGAGTCATGTCATTCTTTTGGAAAATATTTGCAAACTCTGCATGTGCTCAGGGGGAGCATGGATGTTATAGTGCATCTCAGCATGTACAAAGGGGGAGTTTTAATCAGAGAATTCAGCATGTGCTTAGGGGGAGCATGATAATTGTTTATATTTAGCTGTGCAAATATGAAAGTCTTATTTTTAGTCAGCCCTTTGCCCTTGACGTCAAAGGGGGAAAGTGACTTGGTTTTGTTGTTGCCATCAAGTCCAAAGGGCGAGATTGTTGGCATTATGATACAGGTGTTGTCCTTGATGGCAACTTACTCAGATGAAATATCATAGTACAACAGGTTAACAACAAATAATTACAGATCAGATTACAAAGAATTAAGAAAGCAAGGTATACGCAGGTTCACCTTGTCCAAGGAGCATATACATGCGGGTTAACAAAACAAAAGGAGCGTATACCATATACATGCACTTTAACAAGAGTAAAAGCGTATACATGTTTGAAAACTAAGTTTTTGGTTCAAGGTATTTGGTCCAAGGTATTTTGATCCAAGGTATTGGTCCAAGGTATTTGGTCCAAGTTATTGACCCTAGGTATTTGGTCCAAGGGATTGGCCCTAAGTGGTTTTGGTCCATGGTATTGAGAAAGGACTAAAACTATATAAGGAGGAGAAGTTCATTAGGCCAAGATGTGTAAGTATCGAATATCTGATGAAGTGTGAGATCTAGTATGCAAGTTATTGGCAAATGGTGCTTTGCTTGATCTGAACCAAGGATGAACCTTAGCAAAGTGATTGATTGATTCAGTTGTGGTTGATTCAGAATGTGATGATTGAGTTTCAGTGATTGGTTGATGTAGATGTATTTGATGATTGTATTGCAGTTATGATGTTGTTGATGGATCTAGTTTGAAAATTTATGAAACATGGTCCTTGGAGGAAGGAAGAAGGTTGTAGCCTTCTATAGGTCACAGCATACATACTAGTAAACCTATCGGCTAGTACAAGAGCTAGGGGGTTGTATCTCCCTTCCAGTAGAAGCTGGAGAACAAGAGAAGGTTGTAACTTTCTGCAGGTAGAAGCCTGTGTACTAGTATGAGTCTGCACCAGTACAAGAATGTAATTTTTTTTCTTATTATTAAAAGAAGACAGAGACGATAACAATAGGTGGTTTTTACCCACATTGGGTTTCCACCTTATATCTTGGTGTTCATGTGTGTTGCTTATGTGTGATGCTTTATTCTTCTTTTACTGCACTGCCTAATAAATCTTTGATATACTGGTTAAAGTTCAATGCATGATAAATTGGCTAAATCTAAAGTTCTCTGCATATACGTTGGTTGCTTTAAGTACAGTCGCGTGTACATGCTAGTTCACTTAGCTGGAGTAGCGTATATAAATCTATTTTAGAAATAAAATTATTGATCTGATAATACTGATTCACCCCCCTCTCAGTATTATTTCCAACAGATTGAAGGTACATGATGAATCCTATCAATGTTATTGCATAGATGAAAATATTAGAAGAAAAAATCTTGGGAAAATAAGACTCGTGATTGGTTGAGCTTTGGAATTAGAGGGAGAAGACAAGATCATCCATATTGAAGCATGTTTTGGTATACAATGAAAAGAAGTTAGTTCCAAGATGAAGATGGATAGAAGTTTTAAAGAGCAATGTTGATCTTAATCTGTTGAAGATGAACCCATGCTTTTTTAGCTATGTATTGATGATATGTTTCTAACAAGGGCCAATGAATTTTTTTGGCATATGTAAGAGGGAGTTGTTTTCATAAAGGCAAGAACTTGGAGATTTTGTTTTTGGGATTTGGCATAATGGATTGTAAGTCCATGGACATCTCCATGATGAAAAGTTTTAATAAGAAACAAGATAATACTTCTTACTTGGTTGATTCTATGATTGGCTAGTTGATCTATCTATAGCATATTTTGATGATTTCTTCTGTAAGAATCCATGGTTGAAGCTAAATAAATAACTAATTTTTCAACCTATTATTGTCTCTTAGATTGTTTGATCAAGTACTGAAATCCACCATGGCTACTTTTCTGTAGTTGTGCAGTTTGTTGATGTTTGCTTTAGTGAGAAGCCTGGAATGACTGAGAATTCCCCTTTGAGAGGTAACATTGATTATATAGAATCATGAATCTTCGTTTGGAAACGGTTGAGAGAACAATGTATTGGTCAATAATATTGTCACTCCCTCAGGAAATTTGACTGAAAGACCATTGAATCTAGTTGGGGAGCTTAATTCTAAGGCATGAAGTGATCCCTTGTGTGATGATGACTAAGAGACCAATGGGTTTGGCCGGGGACACTAATTTTGTGATCTCTCCCTTAGGCAGTTGTTGAGAGCCCTATGGATTGGTTGTGGAGATTGGTCTTGTGTTCCCTTCCTTGGGTCATATGACTAAGAGGCCAATGAGTTTGGTTGGGAAGGATGAATTCTCTCCCTTGGGTTGTCGATCAGGAGACTATATAGTGAGGGATTGAGATAAGGATTCCTAACTTGGGTCATGGACCAAGAGACTTTGTTTATGGTCAAAGAGATGGACCATGTATAACCATTGCATATGGTTGAAGAGTTTGGCCTCATGAATGATATTGATTGATGGATGTCTGTGATGCTATGTATCTTTCCTTATGATGAGACTTGTGATCTCTCCCTAGGGAAGTTGTGGAGAGACCCATGCATTAGTCAGGGAGATTGATCTTGAAAGAGAGAGAGACTTGTACATCTGATTTATCGCTTGGGATATTGTTGAGAAACCTATAGATTGATTGGGGAGATTGATCTCGAGAGAAAATGAAAAGTACCTTTCTAATTAAGATGGAATGATGGAATTTTAATTGCGATGGTTAGTATTTTCATCTTAAGAAGAAATGGAATATTTTCAGGCACCTTTACTTTTTCTATGATCTCATCAAGCACTGTGTATTCTTTGTTTTCTTTTTACTATTTGTTTTCCTATGTTTGATCCTTATACAAGACCCTTTCATTGAATATGACGTCCCTACTCCTAATGATTTTATGACTTTCATAACCATATAACGAATAACCAAAATCATTAACACCATATCCAATAGAGGTACATTTCTTTGATTTTTCCTCAAGATTTGTTCTATTTTATTTATTAATGCGGACAATGGCTTCACAGTCGAAAGTCTTTAAAAATGAATAGTTTGCATTTTTACCTGTCCATGCCTCCTCTAGAATACGACCATCCAAGGAACTTGAAGGCCCTCTGTCTATTAGATAAAAAAAAATATCTACAACATCTACCCAAACTATTGAAGGCCATCTTGCATGAAATCTCATGCAGGTTGCACGCTCCATGATTGTCCTGTTCATCCTTTCTAACACACCATTTTCCTATGGTGTTCCTGGAATTATTTCTCTCTGCAAATTCCATTCTCTGAACAATACTTATCAAACTCTTTCCTGCAATATTGACCTCCATTGTTTGATCTAAGACACTTCAACTTTTTTCATGTCTCATTGTCAACCAAAGTTTTCCATTTCTTGAAAGTATCAATACATTAGCTTTATTTCGAATACAAAATCCAGGTTTTCCTAGTTGTGTCATCAATAAAAAGTAACATAATAGCGAGAGCCACTGAGAGATGATACATGAGAAGGTTCCCATGCATATGTATGCACAAGATTTAATTTTTCGCTCTTCTTTTCTTTACCAACTCTACAAAATATGACTCTTCTATTTTCCATAAACACAATTCTCACAGAAAGCCAAATCAACATGCTTCAAACATGGCAACAAATATCTTGAGTAAAGAATCTGCATCCCCTTCTCACGTATGTGCCCAAGCCTATGATGCCACAATGTTGTATCTACTACTGTAGAGGTTAAAGCATTAATAAAATTAGAAATATCATTGCATAAATACAATGTACCAACCTTTTGTTGTTTTGTTATTACCAAGGCTCCTTTAGTGACCTTCACGGTGTTACCTTTAAAAGTAGTTACACAACCTTCACCTCCCAACTGCCCTGTTGAAATCAGATTTCTCTTTAGATCTGGAACATGTCTTACCTCCTTTAATAGCCATTGGCTTAAATTCTTCTCTTTTATGAAAACTTTACCCATTCTAATGATTTTATTGGGTTTATCATCACCCAAACGAACCTGTCCAAAATCTCCTTGAACATAATCATGAAAACGTTTCCTATCAGGTGTGGGATGGAATGAGGCCCTTGAATCTACTTCCTAGGCATCAATAATATTATATAATGAAAGAATTAAAGCATCTTGCAACACATCACATGTCACATTCGCTTCATGAATTTTTTATTGCTATGTGTCTCCTTCTTTTCCCTTCTGAAATTTATAGTGTTTCTTCATGTGTCCTTTCTTCCTACATTTCCAGTAGACTATCTCTAATATGGACTTAGATATTCCTTTCCTTGACTTACTGTGATATCCTGGGCTCTTTCCTCTTTCCATTCTTCTTCCCCTAGTCTTTGCGGTCAAAGCATTACCTGATGTCTCACCGGCTCTTTTCCGTCACATTTCCTCATTTATGATTGCACCGATAACATCATCAAAATTTAAAGTAATAAATACAGAGATAGAGTTACTAATGGCCATAACTAAACCATTCCAAATTTCTAGCGATGAGCATAAAAATAACATATCCCTAATTTCATCATCAAAATTTACTCCTACAGAACTTAACTAACTCGTAACGATCATAAATTTATTTAAATTACTAGCAACAGATCCAGCTTCTGAGATATTCATATTAATGAATGCTTCATACGAAATACCTTGTTTGAAGCTTAAAGCGGCTATAATGGAGTAGGGAAGTATGGAAATCTTATGAAAGTAAGATAGGTTGAAGTCATGATCTAGGAGTATATGGATAGATAAATAATAGATTTGGACTTCAACATGAATAATTATGAAGTTTAGCATACAATAAGGTAGATGAATGATATCATGAATAATATGTCTAATGAAATGCATTTTTGGCAATGGATGTGACTTGTTATGTTACAAAATTTGACTTCATCTTCTAATGATTAGCTTCATGTCTTTTGCCTTGATCTCAATCCATCTTGTAGATTTGTTGGTGTTATTCGTCGGCGACTAAAGGAAAGCTTCAAGAGTTTGAGTTTCATTGGATGAGCTCAACATCAGGTGAATGTTCAGTTTTCTTTGACTTGAACATTTGTATTTCATAATTTGAAATATGAATTTAAATATTGACCTTCAAATCCCTTTGTTTATGGAGTTCACCCCTTAAATATTCCTAAGACCTATTCAAGTAAACTCTCATGAAATATGTAAAATAATTACAAGCAATACTTTAAAAACAAGTCCAAAGATGATATACAAAGAAAATGCATTTGTTTACCCCTTGAGGAATGGTGGCCAACCTAGACCTCCTAGCGGTATTTTGTTCACAAAATATTTGTTTTATGTTTAATTAAAGTGAGTCCAAATCCACGTTAAAGTGAATTCATATAGCAACTTTCAATTTAAATAGGTCTTGAAAGTGGTTTAGAATGATACATTAAAAATAACAAGGATTACCATATTTGATAAAGTTACTTGTGCATTGTTTACTAGACCAACAATCACTATTTGGAGTGTAACATTTTCATTAAATATCAGATTGATGTGATTCCACTTAGAGATTAAAGTAGATTTATATACCCAATAAAACCACATTAATTAATTAATCATTCCACTTGTGCACGGTGAACCCCATACATATAATATATATATATATATATATATATATATATATATATATATATATATATATATACCCTTTTCATATCATATTAAATTTAAAAATAAAGAGATAATAAAGTAGTTAGGTTATGTTTTTTAGTTTTTCAAGTAAATAAAAGTATGTGATCCAATCATTACATGGACTTTGGTTGAAATTGGGATTTTTAATAATGATTAGACAAATTTGTGGCTGTAGGATATTAAAAATTAGATTTTCATCATTTATTTTCTATTTTCACAGTGGATGCTTAATAGAGATACTTTTCGATAAAATTATATTAAAAATTAGAACTACAATTATCTATTTAATTTTGATTTTGGTTAATTTCCATATTCAATTTACCATGGGAAGCATTAAAAATGGGTATGATACATAATATATATACCCACTTTCTTTTTTTTTGGACAAACACCAATGTATGTATATACCTATTAGTCTCTACCATGACGAGTAAGAACCGTGTGGGACACAGCAAGGTTGGAAACCTTGTTAGACACGTGGCAGACCTACATGATAATTGCGGCAGTTCCCCGAGTGGTAGAAACACGTCTCTTTTCGTGCAATCATTGTTAACGAGTTCAAGGTGGTCTTGGCGTGCACATGGTCTTCGAAACCCTCGTGCAAGTACCGTTGAGCAAAATTAAAATCGGTTGAAGTAAGATTCCTAAGTCGAATTGCAACTCGGTGGGCCCGCTGAGTTGGTAAGAGAAAAAAACGACATTGGAGTAATAATTTGATAATATAAATCTAATAAAAATTATGCAAATATATATCTTAAATTATTTACTACACAATGGTAGCTAGAGCCACACATCCTAAGCCTTACAACTACCATCCTTGCCAGACTGATATAACAAAACATAAAAATTGCTCAAAAAATAGAGTAAATCAAAGTTGAAACATAAAACAAATGCGTTAGACATTTCCATGACCTTGCCTTTTCATGCTTTTCCCTTCAAATCTCCACATTCCAAGAAATTTAATAAGGTATCTCACACATCGACCTATCAACTCCACTTAAGAAGGAAAGAACAAATTCAGAGAAATGTGTTTGTCTTTAGAAAAATGTGGCTACATCTTGGTAGGCTTTAGTTTTAGTTAGGTTTGACCTATCAACTTTATAATTAAAAAGGAAAGGACAAATTTAGGCTTTAGATTTAGTTAGGTTTGACCTATCAACTTTATAATTAAAAAGGAAGGGATAAATTTAGGCTTTAGTTTTAGTTAGGTTTGACCTATCAACTTTATAATTAAAAAGGAAAGGACAAATTTAGGAAATGTCATTATCTTGGTAGGATTTACTTTGAGTTACAAGTTTAACCTATCAACTTCATACTTAAAAAGGAAAGGAAAAATTTAAGAAATGTGATTTTTTTGGTAAGCTTTATCTTTAGTTAGGGGTGAGAATCAAATTTAGAGATGTGGTTGTTTTGGCCGGGTTTATTTTTAGTTAGAGGTGAGAATTAGGTTTTTGAAAAGCAAAATTTATTTTTTGTATTAGGAAATATTGTCTATAATTATATATAGGAATGTGTAATTTTTTTAGAAATGTGTAATTTTTTTGTGTTGAATTTATATTTAATTTATAACACTTTAATTTTTTTTAAATATGGAATAAATAAAAAATATCTAATATCTAATTTAATTTAAAAAATTTTTCTAACTTAGTAGGAAGAATATATGTAATTTCTTCCTTGTTTAATTAGTAGTTTACACACGACACTTAAAATCTTAATATATATTTCTTTAGTTATTTAGCATTAATATATCTAGCTTTACTTGAAAATATGAGAAAAAATATAAATATTAGAAATATAAAGTTAAAACAACTTCATATTAATGAAATCAAACATGCTAGAATATAAGTGGCTAATAAATGAACCAATAAAAATCCCTATTAGTGAAGATTATAATACAAATATAAAGAAACTAAAGAAAAATTATTCTTTAAAACTACTTTATTATTGTATTATCGATTAAAAAACAAAATAAAAAAATAAACTCGAATTTCATATTCTGAACAGAGATAAGAAAACCACATAACAGGATACTGAAATTAATAACAAATAGACTCTACAATAAAAATGGGTATCCACCTAAAATCAATGGATATAAGACACCCCTATGTTGGTGTCTAACCCCTTTTCTCACAAAACACATACAACTAATATGGAGAGAACTTGCAGTCACAATGTTGGTTGACAAAGGGATGGAAGGCATATCTAATAATATTGTAAGCTAATGTCCTATCCAAACACATTTACATAGATGTAAGACATGGAACCAATTTAAACATAACACTTATCATCTGAAGATGTCCTTGTAAGAGTGTAAAAGACAGCCATGGATCAGACTACAAGATCTAAAAATTGTCTATGGAAGAGATGAAGAAAACTAAAGAAGAAAATACTTCATTTCTTGAGAAAGAATGGTATACATCAACTTAATTTATAGGATCAATGGAAGCTTCTGGTAATAGCTATAAGATAAGCCTTACAACACAATAGATAAGGATTTCATGTAGGTTTACGAGCTTCAAAACTTCTTTATTGGAACTCTAACACCCCCCATAAGTGAAACGTAGGGACGAAATAAAGAAAAAAAGAAAAGAATGGCTCATGACAACAAGGTTTGCTTAGGTACCCTTGTACAATCTCTCATAAGAAAAAAAGGGATAAAATCCCATAAGAAAAAACTCTCCCCCAAAACAGTGCATAAGAAAAGAAGGAAAGAAAGAGAAAAATGAGGAGGCGAGGAAAGGATGACTCAACATGACCCCCAAAGGACAACTTCCTTCATTGAAAACATTTCTTGTAGCTAAAGAAACCTTGGTGATACTAGGTAATTTGTGAAACTATCTACTACATGTTCTTGAGTAAGTATATACTCCAGGCTAAAAATTCCATCTTGAAAAAGTTGGTGAATGAAGTGCATGTTGATCTCAATATGTTTCATCCTTTGATGCTCCACAAAATTTATAGAAATATGTATTACATTTTCATTATCACACCAAAAAAGAGTAGGTTGATGCTATTGAATGCAAAAATCGAGAAATAACTATTGTAGCCAAAGAGCTTCTTGACTTGCGAGCATTGTAGTTTGATACTAATCGTATGTTGTAGATAATATAATCATTGATTGTTTCTTGTGGGACCAAGCAATAGGAGCTTAACCAAGATAGAAAATAAATCTAGAGGTTGAATTTCGATCATGCCTTGATCCATCCCAATCAAAATCTATGAAATTCACAAGCTTAGGAGAACCAATAGTATATTTAATGAAAAATTTGGAAATTCCATTAATATATCTTAGAATATCATTCAATACTTTCTAATGACTCTAATGAGAATGCTAAGAGAGTCTAAAAACCAATCGTAATGCATAAGTAATGTCAGGTCAAGTGTGTGCCAAAGAGAGTAGAATTCCTACTAGTCGATGATACAATGTAGGATCCACTTGTTGGGAGGAGAAACCCATGGTAGGAGTAACCCTGGACTAAAAATAACTAAGCACAAACTCATAATTAGCCATGTAAAGGAACTGAAGTAAACCAAGGGCATATTTTTGTTGGAAGATGGTGATCCCTTCTAAATACTAGCGAACATGCAAGCCAAGAAAGTAATGTAGCAGACCAAGATCCATTATAGAAAATTTTCCCATCAACACTTCCTTATCATTCTAAATGATAGATGAAGAAATCCCTATGAGGATCAAATAATCCACATACAAAAATATAATCAAAATAAGAGCCCTATCTTTGAGTGTTAAATGTAGGATGAAAATGACAATAGTTGAACCTTGAAGCAAGCAGAAAATGATCCATCTTGCTAGGTCCATACAATACTAGTTTATTCCCCTTATTTTTATTATTAGTGTAGCCCAATATTGTTATTGTTGTGTCCCATATAAGACCACTATTGTTATTGTTGTGCCCTTACATTATTAGTGTTATGTAGGCTCTGATTATATTGTGATCACTTAGACACTTATATATACCAAGGAGATCTTATCATTTGTATCATCCAAGAATTACTCATTTATGTAATGTAAATGATGTTTCCTCCTCAAAGAGGATAATGTTTAAGTCATTTATCTATCTTTTCTTCTATTTTGTGAGCTGGTTGCATAGCATTTAGGATTAGAGCTTTGGATTCTAGGATTTTGCTTCTTCAAACAGGCCATCCTGGAATTTTCACTATAAATTTTTTTATACGAGGCTTTAGAAGCTAAACGTTCAATCACATGGAGCAGAAATATTGGTGAACATCATGTACAAATTTCAGATCTTGGTTCACTATATCTTTGGAGATATGATCCAAGGAAGTTAGGGTTTTTGCAAGCTCCAAAGTTTCATCAAAAACATGTGACCTAGGGAAAATCATCATAAATTTCTCTATGAAACTCGGATTTGAATTTCGTAAGAAGTGACTAAAATTTCACGGATTTTAGTTTTTCGTGTATCATTTTTAGGGCCTAGGGTCAATACCATGAAATGTGGCACTATGTACACATTCTATCTACTAAACAAGTCTATAATCAGGTCATCATCGGAGTTTGGGCCTAATTCTTTCTTGAAGAATCCAATCTCAATC
The DNA here is from genome assembly GCA_000404065.3 of Pinus taeda. Lineage (NCBI taxonomy): Eukaryota > Viridiplantae > Streptophyta > Pinopsida > Pinales > Pinaceae > Pinus > Pinus taeda. Next base: position 68,857 of record APFE030260965.1, on the reverse strand, counting down.
TGACTCATGAGGTTGGACAGAAGACTCAGAGGACTATGTCAAAACGAAAGTTCAGACCTTGGAGATTTGAAATTATATAGATACAACAACTTAAATATCGAGCGCCTAAAAAGTAAGAAAAAGGTGTGTACTTTTTTAAATTTATCATAACGTTTGTTTGAAAATCAGTTTGAAGTTATTCAAAGGGCATATTAAGGCATAGATATCAGTTTTTTATTCTAAATTTCCTTCCAAACTAAATAATTATACACCCATTAAGCCCTTATAAATATCTACTATGAATCGTTAAGAGGAAGAATTGCAACATGATATATCAAAATTACGAGATCAAGTGCAACAAATTTCGCTCTCATAAAGAGCAACCAAAGATGAACTAAAAGGGGACATGGATGGCTTAAAATTGGAATTGGATGGTTTAAAATAAGAAATAAAAGGTGACATGGATGGTTTAAAAGTAGAAATAAAAGGTGACAAGAATGGTTTAAAAGGAGACATGGAAGGCTTGAAGGAATGTTTGACAAAGTTGCTACAAGAAATGCTTCTTAATGGTGAAAAGGTATTCCATGAAAATCATGATGAGAACACAAGAAATGTTAATCACAATTTAGATACTCTAATGTTGGGTTTAAGACCCACCATATTCCAAATATCAATATGAATAAATTTGTTGGCAAGGATCCAGTAACATGGATACTACAAATGTAGCAATATTTTGATCTCCATGATTTGCAACACACACAAAAGGTATGCATTGCATATTTATATTTAGAACCCAATTAGTTTGTATGGTAACGATGGATTTGTTCTCGTAAACCACTTGTCACTTGGTCAATTTTTATGGAGGAAATGATAGCATATTATGAGGATAAAGAGAAACACCTTCTTTAGCCATTTGATAAATCTCAAATAAAAGGGTTCAATGGCATAGCACATTAACGACTTCCAAAAAATGAATATTAGGGTAACTGATATTCTAGAGAAGCATAAAATTAATGTCTTCATAGGGACTTTGAAGGATAACATCCAACATGAGGTTCGCCTTTAGTAACCTGATTCAATGGAGAAGGCATTCAGGGTGGCAAGAAAAGTTGAAAGCAAAATTATGGCAACAAGGAAGTCTAGCACTCATAACTATAAAGATGGAAGTGTTGTTGCTACTAGCCTTCCATAACCTACAAGGTTGATGCCACAAAAATTGGAGGAAAAAAAAGCAAAAGGGCTTTGTTACATTTGTGATAGAAAATACAATAAAGGTCATAAGCATGCTGAGAAGAAATTATTCTATATAGATTGTGAAGAGGAGGAAGAAAATAAACAAGAAACAACAAAAGAGGAGGATATACACTAGGAACCAACCCCAGAGAAAGAACAAATGAATCTAGCCATATCTTGTAATGCATTGGTAGGAAATACCACTCTCCAAAGTCTCAATATAGAAGGATATATCAAAAAGAAAAACTGAATAGTGTTGATTGATTTGGGTAGTACCCATAATTTTATTCATTGTAAGATAAACAAGGAATCGAATTGCTTCCTATATCCAACACCATAGTGTCAAGTGATGGTTTCAAATGGAGCAACTATAAATTTATCTGGAAAGTGCCATAACATCAAGCTAACCATGGGGGAATATGTATTAAATAGTCCAATTCTTTCCATTCCAATCGGTGGTGTTGATGTTGTACTAGGAGTCCAATGATTACAATATTTGGGGACGATAGCTTTTAATTTTCAAGAAATTTCTTGAATTTCTTTTGGGAAAGAACGAAAGTTGAATTAAGGGGTATCACAGGGAAGCCAGGAAATATAATAAACTCTAATGGCATGAAAAATATTATGAAGAGAGAACAATGGGGCGTAATTGTACAATTATTCTCACTAGAGGTTCAAACATCGAAATCATCTATTTCCCCAGATCTCCAAAAAGTATTGGACAATAATTCCAAAGTATTTGAGACTCCCAAAGGCATTCCACCTATTCATGATCATGATCATGCTATTCATTTGATTCCATGAAGTGTTCCTCCAAACATCAAACGTTACAAATATCACTATGCCCAAAAGAGTGAAGTTGAATGTATGGTTGCAGAAATGCTAGAGGTTGGTATAATTCAACCTAGTCAAAGTTCTTTCTCTGCTCTAGTAGTATTGATGCACAAGAAGGATGGATCATGGCGTATGTGTCTGGAATATAGGGAGATCAAAAATCTCACTATTAAAGATAAATTTCCCATTCATGTCATTGATTAATTGTTGGATGAATTACATGGAAAATTTTATTTCACCAAGTGTTGGCTTGATGGGCCCTGACCCAAGTTCAACGTTAGTCACCCAAGCAAATCCTGACACTACTGGCTCTTTCGGCATCAATCCACGAAGCACGGACTAAAGTCTTACCCGAAGCAATATGGGGGGATGCAAGCACCAAGTTTCTACACCCTGAGATGGTTGTGATGTCGGTTTTATACCTTAACTTTACCTTTGCACAGATCGATAAGCCTTTAGGGATTATTGATGTATTTCTCTATTAGTCTTTCAGAACCTCTGCGAAGGTATGTAATCGTCCTTCACATAATCCTAACAAATGGTCTCAGCACTTACGCACCTCTATAACTACTTTGTTGTATAGTTCTCCAAATTATCTTAAGTGGTCACTAATTCTTTCATGCAATTTAGATTATCTTTGTGTAAACATATATTTCTACTTGCATTCATATAATAGAGAAAAACATAGAGATTTGTGCATCAATTTAGTAGTAAAACATAAACCCAATGCCTAACATAACATAATCACATGCAATTGACAGAAGTAAAATACACAACAATTTCATAATACTCTTCTTTATTGATGATCTAGATGTTCAGTACAGACTCTGACTACCCTGCGCACACAACTGCAGGGGTTCACACACTCAGCTGTAGACTTCTACCCTAGGCCTCTACGCACTCAGTTGCAGAGCCTTCTTCCTACACTAAGACTTTTTCTCTTAGCCCCTTTACAGACTCATCAATGACTCAACTTAATTGAACTCCCCAAAAAACTGACTTAGACTCCTCTTAAGGCCTCCTTTTTATACAATCCCATGGTCCGTGGACCAAGGGTAGATCTCATCAAGCTAACACAACCTATCTAGACTAAGTGCAAAAACCATTTTTGACTCTTAATATCTTCGCTCTCCGCAACCACAAACACGACCAACACTATAGACAATAGTAGGCAGGCATAGTGGAATGTTTTGTTGTGGTCCTGCGCCTCTCTTTAGTTCATGAGGAACTCTCCACAGAGCTAGCATGCCTAGTTAAACTATACGCCCTTCACACACTGGGCCGCTAAGGCTACTATTGGTGTCAACACTTCATCTGTTCAACACTTTTGCATAATAATGCGATTTTTTACCACGGGGTTAGCTATACTTGTGATGGCATAGTTGCATGGCTTCCTAGCGAGTTTGGACCTGTCCTTCATTGCTTTAGCAAGGTCACGCTTGCATAGATTTCCGCCAAATGCCATGGCTGGATTTTCTCCCGAGTACAGAAGTCGAGTGATCCTATGGTTCAGCATGTTAGTGATGAGTATCAGCTCTTCTAGCCAAAGATACCCATCGTGCGCCAAGCACAGCAACTGCTTGATTATGACCATGTCTATGGGTGTGTGGTTATAATGCGTTAGCCATAGCATGTTTAATAGACCCGCCTTATCCACCCCTTTTACCCACTTCCTTGGCTTCAGCGCAGTCACACTAGAGCCTTTGTGGAAGACGTGATGCATGAGTTGGTCTGTTGCTAAATGGGGAAAGAGTTCTACATCATCCAAATCCCAGTCCTCCAATTTTAACTGGGGGATGCGCCCCAGGCGTGATCCTTCAAAGACAATTTGGTCTGGGAGTAAGGGTGTGTGTAGTGTGACTTTACTTTCATCAATATCCTTCAGAACCTTCGCCTTGCCTCTTCGTAGAGGAATGTACTTGGGTAGTTTAGAAATGGGGTTAGACCCCTCCACATCAATGTCCTCCACCTCCTCCATGTCAATATCATCCATTCCCACATGGAGTTCTTCAACCTTGACTTCAGGCTCTAGATCAATCACCTTACCCTTTACCAGTGCAGTGGGCTTTCCTATTTGTGGGTGCCTTCTAGGTGATACGTGCAACAAGATGTTGCACTTTCTTCTTATCCTTCTTTGATTTTGGACCCTCCCGAGTCAGCGTAGGCCTCGGCCTAGGTGTCCTAGGGATTTAGGAACTTTTGCTAGTACTTCTACACTTCCAACCTTTGGGGCAACTCCCTCAGCTACCATTACGACAACTGAGGAAGTTCCTTCAGCTGCCATTGCTTCTCTTGCACTCAGGGTTTCTGCGGGTGCTGAAATTATGCTAGACAACAACACCTGTGTGTCTGTTGGAAACTTCTCAAAGATTTAATTCGTTATCAGGGCTTCAAAGAGCTCAGGGTTCGTACACACCTGAGAGCCAAATACCTTAATTCTCAAAATTCCAAGTGTTTTTCGCTCAGCAGCCATCTGTACTTTATAGGCATTTTCAAATTCAAAACCAACTGTTTCCCCCATAACGCGTTCATAAATGTTGGATTGGTAGTAGATATTTACAGATATTGTCCTTAAATTTTGACTTAAATGCCACCCCGCTCCATTTTTCGATTTTCAGACTGTCAAATCATGAACAATGACCATAACAGTCACCTTCAGTTGCCCCACGTGGTCCCTTCTCAGGTAACGCAGCTCCTTGCATGTGTTTGCTGACACTGTTACATTCCTTCATTCCACATAGTTCCCTAATCGCGCAACTCCCCAACCTGGGCAGTGTAGTTTATAATCCTGCACCTCCTTTCAGTTGCATGGAGCACTAAGACTATGCTTCCATCATGTAGTCATCTAGATGGATCACCGGTGTATGGCTTCAATCAACTGCCATTCACCCATCCTAGGAATGGTTCTCTGTTCAATTTTACCAACTAAACTACTCCACCATTGGTAATCTCCTTGGTGACATAGGGCCCAAACCAATGCATCCTAAATTTCCCTGGAAATTTATCAAACTTAATGTCATATAACAAAACCAAATCATTCACCTTGAAGGTGTGTAGTTTGATGATCCGACCATGCCATCCCTTTTCACTCTCCTTTTGTACCTATTGATCAAATCCATCTAGAAATATATCTTCTTCAAGCTTTGTTAGCTGCGCGAGCCTTTCTTCCAGGGCTCCTCAATCCACCAGTCCTATGAATGTCGCTATGCGCAGACTAGGTATAATGTCCTCCATTGACATCATAGCTTCCATGCCATAAACCAGAATGAATGATGTTTGACCAGTAAACTTCTTGCAAGTTGTTCTATAAGGCCATAGCACCGTGGGTACGTGCACATCCCAGTCGTTTCTTTGAGCATTTCAATCCTTCATGAGTGCACTCTCCAATATTTTATTAAACACTTCCACCATCCTGTTAGCCTGCGGATGATAGGGTGTGCTCTTCTGATGGTACACCTGAAACTCCATTGTTACGTTGATCGTCTCATTGAGAAAATGGGTATCGTGATCACTGATTAGAATTTTGGACAACTAAATCTTGTCAGTATGTACTCAAAGATAAATTTTACAATTGTCACACTTGTATAGTCTTTCACAAGATGCGCCTCCACCCATCTGGTTAAATATTCAGTCGTGGTGATGATGTACCGCACACTCGTCTTCTTTCCTAGAAACTGACTTGGCCCTACAAAGTCAATCACCCACTTTTCAAAGGGTTGTAGTGATACCTGTGGATTTAGCAGTAGCTCATCCCTGTGCGAGGGCCTACCTATCCTTTGGCAAGCATCGCATGCCCTACAATATGGTTTTGAATCCTTGTGCAAGGTTGGCCACCATAACCCAACACGTAGAATCTTCTGCACTATTGTTTTTCCTGTGTAATGACCTCTCGCGGCTTCGTCATGAGCCTTAGCAAGGATGTTGTTTCGTTCAAACTCTAGCACATAACGTCGCAATATTTTATCTGACCCCATTTTTTACAAGTGCCTTGCAATGATAGAAAATTCAGCCATGCGCACCACTAGTTCCTTCTTCTCTTGGCTTGTATATCCTTCCGGAGTTGTGCATGTCATTAGGAAGTGTATAATATCTTCAAAGTGAATGTCTGTGATGTGCACTACAAAGAGCAATGCGTCGGGTAGCCCTTCCTCCAAATTAGCAGGTTCCTCTCTAGTTTCGATGCATGACAGATGATCTGTTCCAACATTCAAAAGTCCTAGTTTCATAATAAGTTCAAAATCATACACCTGGAGCAACAACAGTTGCCTACATATCTTTCCCCCAACACAAACTTGTTGACCAGGTATTTCAATGCAGAATGGTCTGTATACATCTTAAAGTGTCCGCCCAACAAATAGTGCCTAAACTTCTAGAGTGCGTACATGGTAGCTAAACCTTCGCACTCTATGGTGGAATAATTTTTCTCTGCTTTGGAAAGCTTCCTAGAAAATGCTATAGGATGATCCAAGTCCCCTTCACCATCCTATATCAGTATTGCTCCTAGAGCAATAAATGACACATCCACATGCACATGAAATTTCTTCTTCTAATTTGGGATGACAAGGATCGACGTGGTGACCATCTTCTCCTTCATCACATCCAAGCTCTTCTAGCATTCTTCATTCCAACAGAATGTAATATCCTTTCTTAACAATTTTTCCATTGATGTGGTAATCTAGGCATAGCTCTTGATGAATTTATTGTAGTGTCCTGTATGCCTGAGTGTTGCACGCAACTATTTCACACTCCTTGGTGCCTCCAAGTTGTTTATGATCACGATCTTAACTGGCTCTACCATCAAGCCTTGTTTACATACCACATGGCCCAACAAGATCCCAAAAGGTACGCAAAACAAACATTTCTTCAGATTAAGCACAATCTGGTATCTCCAGCATGTATCTAGCATTAAGCGCAAACTTGCCATATGGTGCTTCACTAGTTTGAACATTGTCCAATCATCGAAGTATAATTCCATAAATTTATGAATAAAATCCTTGAACTCCACGATGAATACGCGGGAAAAGATTGTCGGTGTGTTCTTTAGACCAAAAGGCATCACCGTATACTGGAAGCATCCACATTTGGTCACGAAGGTTGTCTTACTTCTATCCTCCAGCGCGATCTTGATACGATGGTACCCAAAGAACCCATCAATGAATGGATATGCTTCTTGGCCACCAACATTCTCAAAGACCTCATTGGTGAACGGGTTTGGGAAGGGATCATGCATGTAGGCATCGTTCAACTTCCTGAGGTCTATGCATATCCTTATTTCTTCCCTCTACATCATTTCCTGAACCACTATTGGGATTACCCGATCAGATTCTTCCATCAGTTCAATAATACCCACCGCAAGCATCTTATCTAAATCAACGCAAACCCTTTCCTTGTACTTCATGTTGAGGTGGTATGGTCTTTGTTTCACAGGTTTCACATCTAGCTTTAGGGTGATCTTCATGACACCTGGGTCTCCTATTATCACTTTCATATCGAAAAACTTCATGGGGAATAAGTCTTGATATTCGCGGAGCAGTTCAACAACCTTATCTACTATCGCGTCATCCTAATAGTCCCCAATCTTTGCAAACTTCAGTTCTGCCTCCATGCCAATGTTCACCTGCCTGGTCATGAATGGATCAATTATGTCTGGGTTCTCTAGCTGTGGTCTTTCAACTCCATGGTGACCTTCAGTCTTCAAGATATTAATCTTTCTTGGGTCTTCGTCTTCTTCTCCAGATGTTACATTGTAACACTCCAGTGTATGGCTCAACTAGGTAGTCCAATTAGGTTGAATCAGATCTAGAGGATCCTACGGTTCCTAAAGATGGATGTCTTAATCTCCTGCAATGATTCATTGGTGGATTCAAAATCCATCCTCAAAACTAAATTTCATCAGAAATCCTTACGCAAAACATCCCATTCTTCAGTGCAATGACGGAGTTCTATCTCCAAGTACCAATTCATTAGTATAACCTCCAAGTTATGACAAAATAGATGGATCCACTCTAGTTGAGGCTTCGCTCCATATGCTTCAGTCCATTTGGCCAAATGATCGCGCAGATCATTCCCCTCATCATACTTTTCTATTATTTGTACCTTCAAGTGGCCAAAGCATATCTTCATCATCCTTCTATATTCGTACCAATCCTCGAAGCTATCCTTGTGTGTACCCCACCATCTTGCAGGTGTAGCACAAAACGCCCAATCTAATGCCTAGAAGCGATGCTTCTTGGGAACTTCCCTTTCGAATGCATACAAAAAGAAATCAACGTCAGTTAACCCATCATAGTGAGGAAAATTTCTTACCTCTGATGATACACAGTGCAACGACTTGGTCATCATATTACATCGCAATGTAGATACTTCATGCAGCTGGTTCTTCCAGTGCTCTAGTTCTTCATCTGAATCTAATGTGAAAGAGATCTCGCAGTCCCATGCAATACATTTGTCTAATGTTGGATTCACCAAATCCTAGTCTCATGCTATTATTCGATAAATCTAGTCCGAAACATCATCACTTTCATAATTGCAGATCGGTTTTGTATAGTGCGGTCCTTCTGCAGGATCTGGTGGCACCAATATGTAGAGTAATTTCTTCTCAAATATCATATTTCTCTTCTTTAGGTTGATTACCCCATTCATGTCAGTGGCCTAATCGATCCCAAGGAGCATGGGGTAGGGATTGATGCCATCCAAAATCTCTATTAATTCAAAATCTGCCAATGCGCTCGTGCCTTCGATGTCAACTGTTACCCCTTATAACCTTCCCATTGGGATGATTTTTTGTTGATTCACCATCCTTAGCTAGATCAGAGACCATTGGAACACATGTCTCCCCATTCTTTCCCATGTTTGTTTCGGCAAAACATTCACATCGGATTCCAGATCCAAGATATCCTGGTCCATTTCATATTCCCCTATCTGCATGGTGAGTCTCATCTCATGTCCCGTCCTTGCCTTATGCTTACTAAGCTTTCTGACTACACATAGTTCTCCAGTGGCACTGTCCTTGTCAGCACATTGATTGATTAGTTCCTGTAGTCCCTTCACAACATTACTATCATGGAGTAGATTCATGCAAGTCTCCAAGAACGTGGTAATCGTGGATGGGTCCATTTATTCAACCAGTTTCTCTTGACTTGGAGGCCTCAGCGAAACCTTTTTTTGCTTCCATAAATTTTTCTTTTGTACATTCTAGATCAAACCCGATCTCCTTTTCCAGTGCTTTACGAACCCACTCACCCTTTGCAGGCTTCTTCTTCCCCTTATCCTCACTAGTCGTCATTCCACTCCATAGCATAATGCTTACCTTAGGGTCTTCCTTGCGAGGCTCATCCCTCATTATTTATAGGTTCTGAGTTGGTTGCACCCCCTTTTCGCGAATCTTAGCCAATAATATAGGGCAATCCTCAGTCACATGGTCAAACTTAGTACAATAGAGGCATGATAATTGCATTAGGTTCAGGAAATCTCTCACATAGTGTCCTGGTCCCCCACAATTGTAACAAATAAGATGCCCTCGACCTCTACCAGGTCCTCCTCCATCTTGGCCTCAGTTTTTCCCTTGATACTCACCTCATGCTCCTCCAACGCCTTGTTCTGAAGGCCGCGTTTCTGCCTGCACCCGATATGTAGGTGTCTTGTCCATCATTAATTCATAACTACGACAATTGTGCTCGTCATGACCTACTAATTGAAAGAAATTGCAGAAGAGATGTATTGGTGTTTTTAGGAATTTCTATAGCAAATGACAATTGTCAATCACATGTTTCCCAGTTATCTGGCATATAGCACACGATAGGGCGGGCCCTTTACTTGGCCTTGCTGCAACCTCCAGCCTTAGAACCATTGGTCCCCCTACTGCAACATAGTTCACAAACATTGGACAATGATCCTTGTCATGCCCCTGACCTTTGCATTTTAGGCACTAGACTTCTTCACGTGCCTCTAGCCGAGTTGTTCTGTCTTTCTTTAGACTTTGCATTTCGAGGAAAAGGTTTTGCAACTGTGCATGAATCTACTGAACCCGCAGATTGGCATCTTGCATTGGTGTCTCATGAAGTCTCATTGCAATTTCCAGAGCTTTTGCCTGGGTCCCAAACTTTTGTTGTGATAGTGCAACCCTTAGGTGGGGCAGGAGCGAGGCCACAAATCATTTGCAATGATGCCCATCAGTTAGGTTCATGTTGGCTTCATGGACCATACACTTCAATCTGGCTTCATGGATCATACACTTCAATCTCTGATCCAAATCCTAGGGCATCTCCCCAAGCTTCATCATGATCTCCTTGAATCCCATGATGGATTGCATTTGAGACTTAGGTCTACTAAATTTCATTTTTAGCTCAATCTAGATATCAACCAATGCGGTCGTTGGGTTATCAGTACTGCACTTGATGTACCATGTTAGTGCGTAGTCCTAAAAAGCACTAAACAACGTTTCTTTCTTCATTTCATCATCCGTGATACCTTGAGCTTCCCATACAACATTCATGACAAACCAAAATTGGTTTGGATCTTCATTTCCTATGCCCTTAAATACAGGTAGCTTTACGGAGCCGCCATGTTGAACAGTGGTGGATGTGGTGATGGTGTGGGTGATGGGCTGAGTGGTGGAGGTGAGGATGGAGGTGGTGGGGATGGATGGGGTGAGGATGGAGGCGATGTACGTATTCACGGGAACCCTTGTCGTATCAACTGAATAGTTCTCAGTGAAGATGCTTATGTTTCTCCTTTGTCATCACTCAAAGGAGGCTCAATCAACAGGCTATACTCAGGACCTTTTCTTCCTCCGTCCTTGAAAGACCTTCCACTTCGCATAGCTCCAAACATCAAGGTAACTGCATGACTCGCTTTTCACACAAGAGCATCTTAATCCAAGTATTTAATTATTTCAAATACTTACCTCGCGACCCCTTGAAGAAGCGACGCTCTGCTTCACCGTAGCTGACCGAAGTATCAACCACGAACTCTATCACAAACCCTCCTATGATATGATTGAGCCAATTCTCAATAGCACACATGATCTTATCTTCAGAAGCTTCCAATCTCCGCACTAATGATGGGGTCCAGACAATTAGATTGTCAAGCCTCCACCTTCCCTAGCCGTCTGCCAACTTCGCGATCCACTCTTATAATTCAACCGGGAAAGAACAGAAGAAGATTTCATGAATTTCTATGTACATATATCTATCCAACCACTATTCCATTGTCAATTACAGATTCTTATTTTCTTGCACCGTGAATTCGCGGATGTTTCTATCCAATCAGTCTTCAATCTCTTTCTTAGTTGGATTCCAATGATGCGACATCACAAATCTCGTTAGGCAGATCACGGTCCCAACAACAGAACCATTTGTTGGCTTGATGGGCCCTGACCTAATTTCAACATTTGTCAACCAAGAAAATCCATACGCTACTGGCCCTTTTGGCATCAATCCGCAGAGTGCGTACTGAAGTGTCACTCGAAGCAGTATGGGGGGATACATGAACTAGGTTTTCACATCCTCAAATGGTTGTGATGTCAATTTTATACCTTAACTCTTCCTTTCCATAGATCGATAAGACTTTAAGGCTTATCAATGTATTTCTCTATTAGTCTTTCAGAACCTTGGCGAAGGTATGTGATCGTCCTTCGCGTAACCCTAAGAAGTGGTCTTAGCACTTACACACCTCCGTAACTACTTTGTTGTATAGTTCTCCAAATTATCTTAAGTGGTCGCCAATTCTATCATGCAATTTAGATTATATTTACGTAAACATATATTTCTACTTGCGTTCATATAACAGAGGAAAACATATAGGTTCGCGCATCAATTTAGTAGTAAAACATAAACCTAGTGCTTAACATAACATAATCACATGCAACTAACATAAGTAAAATACACAACAATTTCAGAATACTCTTCTTTATTGATGATTCAGATGTTTAGTACCGACTCTGACTACCCTGCGCACACAGCTACAGGGGTCTCTACACTCAGCTGTGGACATCTACCCTAGGCCTCAACGCACTCAATTGCAGAGCCTTCTTCCTATGCTAATACTCTCGCTCTTAGCCCCTTTACAGACTCATCAATGACTCAACTTAATTGAACTCCGCCAAAAAATTGACTTAGACTCCTCTTAAGACATCCTTTTTATACAATACCATGCTCCGCGGACCAAGGGCGGACCTCATCAAGCTGACACAACCTATCTATACTAAGGGCAGAAACCCTTTTTTACTCTTGATATCTTTGCACTCCGCGACCACAAACTATGGAGACTTTACATTTCTTTATACAAAATTTGGGCCTTGTGCCCCAAAACTTGGGTTTTTAACCCCAAAATTGACCCTAGGGGACCTGTTCCCAACACCAGGTTATATCTTCATTCAAGATATCATCAAATTAGAATGAAGACTAAAGACATTCCAAAAACAACATTTAGAAATCATGAGGGTCATTATGAATTTTTGTTCATGCATTTTGGCCTTACTAATGCACCTTCCACATTTCAAGGTTTGATGAATTCCATTTTCAAACCCTTCAAAAATTTGTGAAAGTATTTTTTGATGATATACTAATCTACAAGAAGTCTTGGTAGGATCATGTTCAACATGTTGATAGGGTGCTCAAACTATTGGAGGACAAACAATTATATTCAAAAGCCTCCAAATGTTTATTTGGAGTATAAGAGGTGGAATATTTGTGTCATATTATATCTCAAGAGGGTGTTAAGGTATAACCTAACAAAATTAAAAGCATTAAGGAATGGAAAATCCCCACAACTATAAAACATTTTCAAGGATTTCTCTAGTTGACAGGGTACTATCGCAAGTTTGTTAAGAATTATGGGAGAATAATAGCACCTCTAAGAACATTACTAAAGAAAGATGCATTTTCTTGGACTCTAGAAGCAACTAAGGAATTTTGACATCTTAAAGAGGGAATGTGCCAAGCATCAGTCTTAGCTACACTAGACTTCACAAAAACCTTTATTATGGAATGTGATCCCTTAAGAAATGGAATTGGCATTGTTTTAATGCAAGAAGGAAGACCCATTTATTTTGAAATTCATCCAACCAAAGGAAAGTATTTACACAAACCTATTTATGAGAAGGAAATGTTGGGAATACTACATGCACTAAAGCAATGGAGATCTTACATAATGGGAAGACACTTCAAGGTAAAAACAAATCACGATAGTCTTAAAAACTTTTTGGAACAAAGATTATCTTCAAAAGAGCAGCAAAAATGGGTTGCAAAGATGTTGGGTTATGACATTGAAATCATATACAAAAAAGGGGAGAAAAATGTTGTTGTAGATGCACTTTTAAGAAAGGATGAGGATGTGGAAGCATTTCTTTGTTTCATTTCTATTATCCAACCCGATTGGATAACTGAAGCAAAGGATGAATGGACGAATGATGAAAAGGTGTGGAAAATCATTCAAAAATTAGAGCAAGATCCCAGTACATCTGATACATTTAGCTAGAAAAATGATTCATTATGGTACAAAGATCGCTTATATATTTGTAAGAATTCCCAAATCAAGAAAAATATTCTTTTGGAATTGCAACCACCCCCTCTTAAGAAGGCACTAAGGATTTTTAAAAACTTACCACATGGTCAAGAAGGAATTTTTTTGGGATGGTCTTAAATATGATATTCATAAGTTTGTGAAAGAATGTTTAGTTTTCCATCAAAATAAATTTTAGACAATTAAGATATTAGGTTTGTTACAACTTTTAGTCATTCGAAGTCAGCGTTGTGGAGGAGGTTTCAATGGATTTTATCACAGGTTTACCCAAGTCTGAAGGAAAGAGCGTCATCATGGTGGTAGTTGATAGACTTACCAAGTATGCACACTTTTGTACATTATATCATCCTTTTAAATCCAGTACAATTGCTACTACATTTATGGAAACAATTCATAAGCTACATGGAAACCCATAGATTATTGTAAGTGATAGAGATCTCATTTTCACTGGAAATTTTTGGACAGAATTGTTTTCTTGTTTTGGTACTCAATTAGCTCATAGATCATCTTATCATCCTCAATATGAAGGGAAAATTGAGATAGTGAACAAATTTTCGGAAGGATATCTTCATTGCTTTGTATCTGATAAATAAACACAATGGGTCAAGTGGTTACCTGTAGTTGAATGGTGGTATAACACTTCCTTCCATAGTATAGAAAAAATGACCCCATTTATGGCACTTTATGTATATCATCCACACATCATCTTTGAGAGAAAATTATACATTCAAGCAGTGGAAGATCACATTGAACATCAACAAAAAGTTCTCCAACTCTTAAAGGATAACCTCACTTAGGTACAAAATCGAATAAAACAACAGACAAACCAGCATTGCAGTGAAAGAAGCTTTGATGTAGGCGACTGGGTATTTTTACGGTTACAACCATACAAACAAATGTCCCTCAAGCAAGCTATGAAGGATAATAAATTATCACACAAGTACTATGGTCCTTACAAGGTGTTGTAAAAGATTGGTACTATGGCATACAAATTGGAACTACCTGCATCTTCCCAAGTACACCTAGTTTTCTATGTTTCATGCTTAAAGAAGGTTATTGGTGACAAGCTCCCAGTTCAAACAATTTTTCCAGAACTTAACGAAGAAGGAAAAATCACATTTAAGCCTGAAGAAATCACAGAAACAAGAACCTGACAACTATGGAACCAGTTAATTTCAGAGTATCTCATTAACTGAAAAAGCTTACCCACTGAAGATTCCATATGGGAGGATGATAATTTTATACAGAAGCATCCCAAACTACTCAAGCATTGAGGACACCATTTTTTTTGAAGGAGAGGGGAATGTTAGGTCTCTATAATACTAGTGCATTCCCCTTATTTTTATTTTTATTGTAACCCCATATTATTATTGTTTTTCCCATGTATCCCCCATAGTGTTATTTGTGTGCCCGATAGAAGCCCACTATTGTTATTATTGTTCCCTTACATAATTATTTTTATGTAGGCTTTGATTATATTGTGACCCCTTAGACTCCTATATATACCAAGGAGGTCTTATCATTTGTATCATTATAGAGTCCAAGGATAGCTTTACCTTGACACCCGTTTTGCCCATACTTCTTCCTTTTTCCTATTCCTATCACCTAAATAAATGAAATAACCATAAGGTTTTGTTAAGGTAAGCACTTACACGTCCTCTTTTTCATATTTTGTCTTTATAACTTATTGTTTTATTAAAGTTTGAATTCAACTATGTAATTGACCTGATTATGTAGCTAATCTACACATCCACAACTACCTCCATTGTTGACAGGGTTCGAGTGCACCAGCTTAGCAAAAGAAGATATGGATAGATGAGGAATGATCCAATCATGGATTCTTTCCTATTCTCTCGAACCAAACCTGACAACCTCAAAGTCAACTACAAGACCTGTGCTGGAACAAAATCTAAATTTCACAAAATACTATCGATTTTATTTTCCAAAAAGAACATCGATCAATTAGTGATATAATTTTGTTTGATAGGGATCATAATAAATATACTTAGGCTTAAAATTCGCATGTTGTTATTTGAATAAATGTTATAAGAACAATGACCGCTCTGTGTTTTGATGCACACTGTTGTATGTAATTTTGAAAGCGTTCTATTAAAACAATTTTCGATTAATTGATTTCGGTTTATGCTTCCCATATTGCATTGATTGATGTGCCTGACTGTCTCATGTAGGGCCCCTACGTCCAATTCAGGTCTTTGGTCCATTCCAATTATATTTCCTTTGATTTCTTAGAATTAGATTATGGATGCTCTATTTTATGTTTTAGGATATAGCCCAATGAAGTCCACGATTGAATTGACATCTACTTGGATATTTCATTTGCATTATACTTGGCATTCTCAAGTTATTTAATTTTCTTTCTACCTATCATAGTTTGATAATCTCATTTGCTTTCTACCTAGTATCATTTAGTTATCTCATTTCATAGTTTGGCTATTTTATAGCTTATCAATTTAAGTTCTTGTTTGAGTGAAGCTGCAATAAGTTAAAGAGTGACGGTGTTTTTCTTGCCAACAGAATCAAGCATTATTCATTCCCAATTCGATAAAGTAGATCTCTTTTGCACATGATTTCTTAGTTAGTCTAGTTTTGTTGTATTTGTTATGAGGAATTTGGTATCTATCGATAAATATTAATTCCATAGGTAGGTAGCTATACCTAGAACAACAGATTTAAAGCGCTTATCCTTTTTATATAAACGATAAATAATACAAAGGGATTCAAAGGACCTACTTGTTCTTTTGCTTTCCTTTTGTCTCCTTTGTTTGAATCTCGTCACTTCTTATGAAACTTAACTCGCTCAAAAAGTACCTGCAAGCATAAACAGAAGATAGAGAACCAATCAAAGCAAGAGATATATCAAATACAAGTAAATGGAATTAGATACATTCTCACATATAAACATCATATATAAGGATAAGGATATGGAAACATGTGTAAACAACGTTAGTAAATAGAAGGAAGAATTACAACCATGAAGTCTAATCCATTGGCACTCTTCTAGCTTGGGTTCCAACCAACATCACATCAATAGCACAACACTTCAGCAACATAACAACTCTTGCTTATACTCTCAATTCTCACAGCAACAATATCTCCTTACAAATTCTCAAATTCCAACCCTTGATCACTTAGATGAGTGCTCAATTTATAGGCAAATGGAGGAGGTTTGTTCATAAATGAGGGTGTTGAATGGCCTTCCAAACTTAGAGTTAGTTTCCATGGAGGAAGGGATGAGATGAAAGGAGGTTACTTAACTCATTCCCTATCCAATTTTGAGATCATAGGAGATGATAAGTGTGGGAATCTTCTAGATGTCTCTAGAAGATAAGAATAATCCTAGAACATTATGTGAATTTCTCACAATCTTGCCCAACACAGGTCAAAGTGGGACCAAGTGCTCTACAGAGCACCCTGACATGGGCCTACCAGCACTGAAGTGCACTTACCCCTGTCCAAGGTTGCGCTGATCCCTGAGGGACACAATTCTGGATGGTTTCAAGCCAAAGAACTCTCAGGGAAGGAGGAATTCAAAATGATGACTTGTCTAGGGTTTAATGAGCCCTAATGATACTGATCTGAATGATGGGAGTGATGTGCCCAAATGGATTTGCAAAATTTTTCCCCTAAAGCATGAAGTCGAAAAGAATGATGTCGAGTGATATACTTTACAATGTGATGAGGAGGTTTCAAAGTGGTTGCTGACCTGCATCGATTACAATACATAATATCATGACATTTTGATTTTTTCTCATGAATAGCTGAGGGAAGGTGTTATCACTTAAAAAAAGATCTGATATATGTAACTTTTCATCCTAGCCCGATGACAAAGGTCAGTGTTAGTCTATGTTGTTTTCATATTGTTTTTTCCCTTAAAGTCTGAAGTTTTAAGAGGTCATGGTTCAAGTATATTTTTATCTACCATTGGTCCCCCTTCATTCACCATTGTTTCATAGCCATGTGTCATTTTGTTATTCACCACCAAGCCTTTTGGTAATTGCGTAGCGCATGCATTCTTTTAAAGTGTTTTCGCAGCGCGTTTATTTTGTTTAGC